>CAVLJG010000005.1:107382855-107768484 GCA_963669975.1 Acanthoscelides obtectus | reverse complement strand
TGGTGTAGATCTAGGAGGGCGCAATTCTCAAGAGTTTTTACACCAACGCAAGAATACAATTGTAAGCAAAAGTTAAAAATCTCACGATTTGAATTTGGTAGATTCTATAAGCAAACAAAATGAATTTAACCTAAAAGCTGGAAGTGATGTCAAATCTCACTCAGCTGTGGACAGTCTGAAAATCTGGCCTCATTTAAACTGGGTTTTGGTAAAAAAACGTTCTTCAAATGGTCTTGTCCATTCTCAGTTATAAATAGTTATGCACATTTTTCAACTTGAAGATTTTTCAAATGGTTATGAATCATTCCAGAGTTTTTAACAATTTAAAGACTGATGCTTTGTTTAAAACAAAAAGCTGGACAACAAATTTTAGTTTTTTAATTGTATCTTGTGGGAAAAGTGCACTTCTTTGTTAATTATGGGGCGCTGAATCCAAAAATGACAATGAAATAAAAAAATTAGTTGCGGTTTAGAAAAAAACTTTTTATTTTTAAGGATATATTAAAAAAAGTAACAAGATTCATATACTTATATGAATCACTATATGCGCTGTATTTTTGCTGTTCTTTTATGGATCGTTTCTGGAGCATCTCCACCAAGAGTCCAACAGTAGTCTGCAAACATGGAAGGATTCCACTTTCCCTGGTACCTTTTTTCCATTGTTGAAATATCCTGATGAAAACGTTCGCCGTGCTCATCACTTACACGGCTCCGCAATTGCCAGGAAAAAAGTCCAGGTGTGAGTGTAGGAAATGTATCTTAAGAGACATATTACAGCCCATCTTTTGATACGATGACAGCATATTTTTGACAAGGGTTTTATAGTTGTCAGCTTTTCTATTTCCCAAGAAATTAGTGACCACCAGACGGAAATCATTCCGAGCAGTTTTTTCAATACCTGTTAAAGTGTTTTCAAACTGTGTATCTTTCAAAATATTTCGAATCTGTGGCCCAACAAAAATACCTTCTTTAACCTTTGCCTCACTTAGTCTTGGAAATTTCTGACGCAGGTATTAAAAATCTGACCCATCTCAATCTAATGCCTTGACAAAGTTTTTCATTAGGCCTAACTTGATATGCAGTGGTGGTAATAAATTTTTTTTCGAATCTACTAATGGCATATGCTGTACATTTTTTTGACCTGGCTCTAGGAATTGACGAACAGGCCAGTTTTGTCTGGTGTAATGAAGTGCCTTTGCCCGACTGTCCCATTCACACAAAAAAAACAGCAAAACTTTGTGTAGCCTAGCTGCAGCCCAAGTAAAAGTGGAACAACTTTCAAATCGCCACAAAGATGCCATTGGTGCTCATCGTATTTTATGCATGTCAATAGGTACTTCATATTGTCATATGATTATTTCATGTGAACTGCATACCCTACAGGAAGAGATGGTAAAATATTTCCAATATGCAATAACACTGCCTTTAAACTCAATGTTGAACTGTCTATAAACAATCTCCATTCTTCTGGGTTATAGTTTATATTTAAAGCCGCCAGTAAGCCGTTAATGTTACTACAGAAAACCAAGTTATTCTCCATATTGAAAAATGGTTCTGTCTTTGTGGCGTTTACGAAGAACACATACCGAAACATCGTCTTCTAACAAGTTCCACTGCTGCAGTCTTGATCCAAGTAACTCTGCCTTACATTTTGGAAGTTCTAAATCTCTTACTAGATCATTTAATTCTGACTGTGTTATTTTGTGAGGTTGGTGGCATGACGTACTCGGTATAAAATCAGGATCTCTTGACGTTGATGGCATATCTTCTTCCTGACGAATCACTCGATCGCCATGATCTGATTCGTTTTCTGATTCGCAAGTGTAGGATTCTGGGGGTTTTGGAATAGGATTTTCGTCACTGTGAGGCACAGGTCTCATCGCAGATGGTATGTTTGGGTAGTTAATAACCGATTTTTTTTTCTTGGACATACCTGTGGCTTGTCCAACACAAGGTACCATGCAAAAGTAACAATCATTAATATGATTTCTAGGCTCTCTCCAAACCATTGGGACAGCAAAGCGCATAGACCGTTATTGCCATTTAACCAGCTCCTCAGACTTGAAGCACATGTATTACAGCGGATGTGGGGTGCCCACTGTTTGTCTTGATCACCTAGTTTACAACCGAAATAAAGCTGATATGCCTTTGTTATTAGTGGAGTCTCTGAGACGCAAAAGTCACATCACCAGACACGTAACAAAACTGATCTGGATTGTTTACACACTTTCGAGACATCTTGCATGAACGCTGTCAGCCAACTGAGGAAAAAATGGCTAATATAAAACAATATAATGTACACGTATGCATAACGTAACACAATCATGCCGATTACATCATCTTTCGTTGCCGAATATAAAAATGTAGCACCTGCATTCTTGTGAATTACAGTATATTAACACTGTCACAGCAGGAACACATATAATTACCGTATCTCTAAAACTTGAACTAATATTGAAAAAATAAGTTTCATTCCGGTTTTAGCACATTAAAAATAGTAATATTTTGTTGATTTTATTTAGGATCAGTGTTATCAGTGATCAGCCTAAATTGGACTAAGTGATGGGTAACTGAATAGAAATGCTTTTTTCCTAAAAGCATGTATGCATTTCCTGACACACTTCCAGCAAATTTATTTCTCTGTGTTTTCGATAAAATTGTTTTAAATGCGTAGGCAGTGCGGGCGATAAGATAGCATTATCAAATTTTTAATGTATATGCCTAGTGACACTAATTATACGATGATAAGTTATCGTTATCACTTACTTCCTCGACAAGCCACTGTTACAGACCATTTAACAGAACTGTGCTATTTCTTTCTTCCTCAGAAAGAATTTGCTAAGTGAAATGTGTAGGCCATAAAGGCCTCCATGATTTTCATAGTATTTTCGCTCCTTCAGAAAGGTTGAGGTATTCCTAGATTTATAACGTATGTTTTGGCACATAATTCATACAACAAGATAATATCAAGTTACCTTTGGAAACAAAAGTTTGTTTACTCAATTTACTGTCAGTTAACATTTATTTATTTTGATGTTTTCGCTTTAAGATGTCGTATAAATTAGAAATAAGAAAAAGTATCTACAATTTGGTTGGGCAGGTACCCAAAGCTTAAATCTGTCGAATATTCCAGAACATTTCACGCAGAACCAGTTATCGAACAATAATGGAGTGTGGAATACCATGTCTGAATCTTACTGCATGGAGGTCAGAGATATTGTTGAAAAATCATATTGGCACGTCAACAAGGAGACTGGCTCGTTAATACAGATCTTCTAACAGTACGATATGGTTAGAATTGAGGAGGATTGTCTTAAATATCGAAAGAGACTAAATACTCTCAAGCGTAACCCGTTCATATACCAAGATGCTGTCGCCAACAGAGGCGGGTACACTTTGCCAATGAAAAAATCATTATTTTAGATGAAGGAAATTGTTTCACTTTGAGTAGTTCTGAAATGAAGGGAGACGACGGATTTTACACGAACAACTTAGAGGAATGTCCTGACAATTTTAGATACAAACATGAAGCGGAATTTGCAGATAAAATCCTTGTCCGGTGCGCAATTTCCAACAGGAGTGTATCTCAACCTTTTGGGGGAAGAGTGAGGTTTGAACCTTTTAATAGACAGAGCTATACTGATAACCGCCTTTCCAAATTGTTCCGGTTTGTCCACGAACATCACGCTAACGACGATATCATGTTTTGGCCAGATCTAGCATCATGCCATTACTCAAGAGATACCAAATCCTGGCTTTGACAACACAACATACCTCTTGTACCCAAAAACCATAATCCTCTAAACTTGCCGCAGGCTCGCCCAATAGAGGGCTTTACTGTCTAAGATGGTTTTTCATGGAGGCTGGAAGCCCAAGATGAAGAACAATTAAGACAGCGAATTTACGAAAAACTGAGAGATGTTGATTTGAATTCCGTCCAGGACTTCATGAGGGACATTCGAAGAAATGCATCTGGTAGAGCAGAATGGGTCACTCCACCTAATTCGATAGTATAGTTTAGTCAAGTATTGACTTGAAATTTATGATAACTAGTTAGACGACACGTTACTGTTCCGTGCCAGTGTCAGAGCTCTCCTATTGTGAAGCTACGTTTTCTTTTCGAATTGTACGAAATTTCAGGCTGGTATAACACATAATGTAATCAAAAGCATGATGCAAATAGATATTTGCCTTCAATTCCAAGTTCTTCATCTTCAATATACTCCTCTGGGAGATGTGTTTCCGTTCAACAGAGCATCACCGGCTTCACGAACATCGAGTAATGTAAAACCACATATTTTTTAGATAGACATCGTTGAATATTTATATAGTAAATATAGTTTCCATCTTATTTTATCTGTAATTGATATGGTTTATCACAGTAATATGCTTTGGCTTGTGTTTTTTATGTTCCATTTGGACTATGCTGCAAATTTTATTCAAGGGTGAATGATGTTTGTCGAAATTTGCTTTATATTTTGAATTAGATTCTTTGGACAAGTTCCTTCATCTTCTGGTATTTCACAGTTCTGTGGTTGATGTCCACTTCCACCACATTTGAAACAAATACCATTATTGGAGCAATTCTTTGCAGCATGGTGAAAACCAGCACAATTGAAACATCTTAGAATGTTATAATGTTCAAAAAATATGCATACATCCATAGATATAAGAAGTACAGCTTCTTTCGTCACTTCGCTAAATGTAGTCTCATCTAGTTCTAAGATAGCCTGATTTCGTTGTTTCATTTTTTTATTCATCACCACTCTCATTATTAAATTAGAACTAATAATGCTGTTTCTTTCTTTTATGTCCTTTTATGTTCTTCTTTGTCCATTTCTTCACTAAAACCGGCGACTTTATTTTCAATTTGGAGATATCTCCATTATTCTTACATACAGTTCTCACCGCTCCATCTTTCAAATCGGTAATTTTTGTTATAGAAACATTCATTTTGACGGGGTTAATATATTTGCTCAATACTTTCTTTGTTTGAAGGCAATTTTGGTTTCCAGTAAATAACAGTTAACAACCACATTGTTAATATTATTGGATTCCTTAAATGCCATTGTTGGTTCTTCACTTGGGTCAATATTTAATCCATTTTTCACAACATCACTAAAAGATCGGGACTGATCTAGAATATACGCTTGCATTTGTGGTATTAATTTAATAACTGAATGTTGCTGTCCTGTATTTTTGGCCTTATCTGCATGGCTTGGTCGTTGTCGTTGTATTTTCAATTTGTCCTTGTATTGATTCAATGTTTTTTCCTTGATCAATTTTTCTTGAATTGATATTGAGTATTTTAAAGTGATAAACATTGATACCTGTCTAAAAGTACTTGAATGTAACACAAAAAAGGCGTGCCTCCAGTGTAATTGCAAAAAGTAGCGCCTTCTTCTACTCGCGTCAATAAAAATGAGACCGGGACTTTTCCTGAGGCTTGGAAGGGAGTTATTATCTTCCCTTCAGCCAAAGTCAAAAATCCAACCACTCATAATCATTTGCGGCCTGTTAGTTTGCTGTGCTTTTGGTCGAAGGTATTAGAGAAAGCAGTCTACATTCAACTAGAGGAATATTTAGAGCAATATAACTTGTTTTCTCCTCATCAATCAGGATTTTGTGCAGGACATAGCACTACTGCAGCTTTGCTTCATCTAACTGACAACATCGTAGGTAACTTAGACAGACATATTAATAAATATAATAAAAGTGAAGAATGCTGCTCTAAAGAGTTTTCTACAGGTACATCATGTTGTGCTTTGCTGGGTGTATTTGAAATTATTATGGTAATATCTTCGCAATGCCTATCGAAAGGGATAAATTTGTGCAGCCAATAATTCCTGTAACATCAATTTCATTGTTATTGTTTGCCTTCTCAGCAAATGCGCCTTTGGCATTTGAGCCTGCCTGAAATTCAATATCTACTTCTAATTGATCATTTATCAATTTATTATTTTCATTGATTTCTGTGGCATCTATTTCGTTGTGAATTTCTACGTCTGTAAATGTATCTTCCATAATAAAGTCTTCTTGAATTTCATTTTCACTTTGTACTAGATCAGAAACCTCTATTGCATTGTTGTTGCTATTCACTGTTTTGATCTTCATTTTCTTCCAGAGTGAAAACAGGCTAGTGTGCTCTACTGGGCCTTCCCAAAGTGGACCGGAAAGCAGAAATAATCTAAGAGTCTCTTTTGAGATGTATTGCTCTACACATCTTAGGACTGCTTGTGCTTCTTTAGGTTGTTCATGGTTCTCTTGTTGTTTTTGTGCTGCGATTTCCGCTTTAAAATATTTTGAAAATTTTATATTATCAACATTAAAGGGAACAAGTCCGCAGGTCCTGAAGCCATTCTTAATTATATCGGGAATCTTTGTCATTTTTTGAAAAGTGCATTCCAAGATGGGCGCAAAGAAGTCTTTAGTAATCTTCTGCCCTTGGTTCTCCATTCTCCATCGGTGCACGCTCTTTTTCCATTCAAGCTTTAATGGTCGAAATGCGGCCACATCTAGAGGTTGTAAAATATGTGTAGCATTTAAGAGCTATAAGGATAATATCATTTTTACTACAAAATTTACTGACGGCCATAGTTAGGTGGGATGTATGTCCATCCAAAAACAATATAACCGGAAACTGAACTTTTTGAGCAACTAACCAAGGGTGAAATATATTAGCGATGTACTCGAAAAAGGTTTCACCAGTCATCCACCCATTTTCAGACTTTCCGATACCCCAGTTTCCTGGAACTTTTTCGACAACGGAGTTGGGAATTCTTTTGTAATAATTATAAACGATCATTGGCGGTAAAATTTGACCGGAGGCACTACACGTAACCAAAGTCGTCAGACATTCCTTCTCATTATTGCTCACAAATGAGTAAACTGTTCTATCCCCCTTTTTAACTAAAACTTTGTCTCCTTTGGGTGTGAGGAAAAAGCCGTTTCATCACAATTGAATACACGACCGAAGTCAAAAGTTATGTTAAGATTGTTTGTGTTTTCTAAGAAGGTCCCTACTTCTATAAACCACTGACGAATGCGGTTTTCTGTTAGGCTGTTTCTAGCACAAGTGAGGTTTTGGGAAATCCTTGAAGCCAGTTCTAGGTGCCTTTTTAAAAATAATTGGTACCATTTCCGTCCAGGCCTGAGATCTGCGAAATTATTAGGCCTATCCAATTCTTTAAGCAAGAGCTGAACACTATCTAACAACTGTGTTTTTGTTGCTGGAAATCCATATGCTGCAATCCGAAATAACCATTCCACCAGTAAATTTTCTTCTTCCCTGGTTAGTATGGTCCCTGGTCCACATTTCTTGTCTAAAAGTGTTCTTCCTTTTACTTTGTCCTGTAGGGTCGATCTGGGTACGTTTTATAACTTGCTAGCTGCTTTAAATGGCATTCCTGACTGAACAGCGTTATCAGCTTTATTTATATCTTCGGTAGAATATTGAAGTCGTTTAAGCTTGTCCATTCTCCAATTATCGACACCTTATGTTCATATTATCGGCACTTTTATTAAACCTCAAATTTAAGCTAATTCTAGTAGATATATAGAGTGCCGAAAATTGGTGTGACATCTCATCGATGTATGCTGCATATAATAACCAAACATTTTTCATGATAAATTAAGAGTTGAAGCTAAAATTGACCTAAATCGTCCAATACGTATAACCAATTATCGGCATATCAGCCGAATATTAGATCATCAATTATTGTTTACGTACCCATTATCGGCACCCATAAAATACACAAACAAAACCCAAAGAAAAACAGTTTTTTACTAGCAAATAACAAAAATAATAATTCCTAAACATATAAAACTTAATCAAACATTTACACGAAACGTCTATCAACAATTACAACACGATAATGGCTTACCTGTTTCTTAACACTTGCAACAAGAAACACTTCAGACAAGAGTTTGGCGCGAACTCACCACTATATTTTTGACTATGGTTATTACCGAAATTGGCCGACAGTCATTCGGTTCTGCAGAGGCGTAGACAAAGGTTCGCAGAAATTGGTGAAATAGTTTTATCCAACAATCTTGCGATAGAAATCTTATTTTTCGGGATTATGTAGAATTTGTGCCGATAAAAGGGGTAGTGCCGAAAATAGGGACGTTTACCTTAGTATGCTTTTTTCTCCGAAACACATGTATAATAACATAAAGGACGCAGTTGTACTCATTATAAATAACGAGCGCATCCCCATGGTAGAACATTCTAAAAACCTGGGTGTTGTCTTGGACTCTACCTTGAAGTTTGATAGACACATCGGTTACCTGTATGCCAAATTAAAACTTTTTTACTCTAACCGGTTCATTTTAAACTTGAAGACTAGGAAAAAAATAGTTCAAAGCTTGATCCTGTCATCTTTGCAACATTCTCTGATTTTATTCTATTCTTATTTGGATTCGTCGGCTCGGTATAGGTTACAAAAAATTCAAAACAGCTGCTGCAGGTTTGTGTTTGGACTTCGTAAATATAGTCATGTCTCTTCGCGGATTAAAGATTTAAATTGGTTAAAGATGGAATCACAGTTTGTTTATGCTATGAAGGTGTTTGTCCATAAAGTAGTTAGCACAAAAAAGCTACCGTACATTTTAGAAAAGCTAGTACCAAGAGGTAACATTAATCAGAGAAATCTCAGACACAACCTGAATTTTGCGTTACCAGTCCACTACACGGCCTTTTCCAGAAAAGCTTCACATTTCATGCTGTCAAGTTATACAACTCTATAGTTAAAATGTGTCGCAGTAAAACAATAGTACCTAACTCATTAAGAAACAGCTGATGGGATATTGATAGTTCAAGTGTGCATTTGTTAAAAATGTTTTTTTTTCTTTTCTTTTTCTGTTACATATTACAATGTTGGCTCATGTGTGCGTGTTGTCAACACGTTATCTATTCAATTCATTTCTCTTTCTTATTATTACTATTGTTTGTTTGTGTATCGAGTTTAACTATGTTACTCTTTCGCACACAGTGAGGTCAACTTTGCCACATTGATGTATGTGTAATTATAAAGACATTTATTATTATTATTATCAACAGAGAAATAAAAAATGTTCGACAAGCTCTAACAAATTTCAAATATTTCTCCTGCAGCCCTGCTTAAGCAATTAACTAACTGCCTTTCCTTTCCATCCATATCATTGGATCCGCTCTGAAGGGGATATCAGTTAAGGTTATGCCTCAGGCTAAACGTAACTAAATATATAAGCGATTTAAGGAAGTATTAAATCTTCCACCCATGATGCGGCTTCGCTTTTTGTCGTTGCGGTTTAAATACTGGCAAGACGAAGGTATTCGCGTTAATCTTATCGAACTCATTAGAGCAGGCCTCTTATCATGGTAGACACATGCCTTCTGGAAGTGCAGTTTATTATTATTTTTTTCAATTAATGTTTGGTGGGCCATTTTTAAAGTCAGTTGGTATGCGAAATCACTTATGAAAGGTAGCTCGACCTTGACACGACAAATCATTTTGTTTCTCAAACGGCAGCCAGACAGAATGACGTAGATTTTTATTAGGTTGGCAGCGGCGAAGACAGATACGAGGGTTGTTTTAAAACTAAGGTTCCCAACGCCGCGCGTGATGCTAGGCGAAATCTGGCAACAGTGTCGTTTTTGTCGGCTCCCCCACCACCGATTCGAACAAGAAGCGCCTATTTACGATGATCAGTGCCGATCCGACAACCATGCGCAATGGAGCCCTAGACCGCCAAATGAGAAATTTGAGCGGTTATCCGATTTTTGCACGCAATTACCAAGTGGTACCTAAAGTAGATTTCACGTCTAAAAAAAATGCGTAGAAAACATGGCGACTGTGAAGAAATAATGCTTGAATACCAATGTTTCCAATGGTAAATTCGTTTTTTCAAATAAAAAATTCTTTGTGCCTCAAAAAACCTTATTTTCGAAAAAACCCTCATATGTTAATAGATTGACTTGAGCAGATGTGCTTACAGAGAGAGCAGAAATGGAGATTCTATTGGCAGAAGTATTTCGACAAAATTTTGTTATGAGCATCTCCGTGATGAGCCACATAAGGATCAACGCATCGCCTAAGCGAAAAACCTTCAATCCACAAGTGAATATTATTATATACTGTTACACCACGAAAAAATATTTTTTTCAACTTTTTTTTCGTCAACATAATATTTATATTTAAAGCATGCTGTGGCAACAATGTCAACATTCTATCTTTGTGGTTGATTACTTTTGTTAAAATGTAATCTCTTGGTTTTTGTGAAGAAAGCAGTTGCCGCGAGCCGAGTAGTACAGATATTTTTAGTTATTGCCTTTTCATTTACTAGTATTAAGCATAACAAAATGCCTCGAGTACGAAGACGTCCAAATTATCACCATGTTTGTGACTTTGACACGGATAGAATTATTGCCTATCGAGATGCTGGTTTGTCCTATCCCGAAATTGGCCGCCATGTTAATTGTTATGCAATGACGGTAATGTGAGTGTGTCGTGTGTGGATAAAAGAAGGTAGAGGAACACGAAGAAGGTCAACTGGTCCACAGAGGCATACCACAGAGCGTCAAGATAGGTGCTTCAGACAACTGGCCCTACGAGACCGTTTTGCTGCTTCGCGTCAGGTCACCAATGGTTTGGAGAAGAAGGTAGACCTGTTACTATGCCTACACTCTATAGCCGCATTTGAGCCTTTGCACTTTTTTCATGTCGCCCACGATTAGTGCTTCCTCTGACTGCGGACCACTGACGTCAACGTTTGGGAGGCAGAATAGCATAATATCATCTTCAGTGACGAATCGCGATTCTGTTTAGGT
This sequence comes from Acanthoscelides obtectus, assembly GCA_963669975.1. Classification (NCBI taxonomy): domain Eukaryota; kingdom Metazoa; phylum Arthropoda; class Insecta; order Coleoptera; family Chrysomelidae; genus Acanthoscelides; species Acanthoscelides obtectus. The sequence goes on along the minus strand of CAVLJG010000005.1, from coordinate 107,757,674 downwards.
GCGCACGACGTCAACAAGGGTAAGACGCGGCCATGGAAAACGGCGTGATATCGGATTTGCTGTTGAGAGGCATGTACACAGGACTGTTGGAGTAATGGCCTGGAGGGCTATTGCCTATGGTAGCCGATCACCTGTTCTCTTTGTTCAAGGCGATACGACTGCTGTACGTTATATTGATGATGTCCTACAAATCACTTCACTGCTTTTTCAGCAAGACATCGCACGTTCCCATATTGCTCGTCGTACTACTAATTTTCTTCAAGAAGCAGTGGTTAATGTTTTGCCATGGCCACTCGGTTCAACGGAGTTAAATCCCATCGAACATGTGTGGGATTTGATGAGGAGGAGACTATCCACTCTGCAACAGCTAATCCACGAAGTTCGAGTTTCTTGGAATGAAGTGCCACAACCAGACATCGATCATCTCATTTTGTCGATGCCTAGACGTTAATAAGAGAGCAAATTGACACACAAACTTTTCTCTATAAGATTTCAATGTTGACTTCTGATGATTAACCTAATTAAAAAAAAAACAAATAAAATAACCAGTCTCTAAAAGCTCCAAGCTTAAAAATAACAAGGCCGTTAATATATTGATAATTCATGATTTAGAAATTATGAGAGAACATTTTGGAAGGTTTTTTATCGGGATAAGTGAAATAGTTCAAAAAAATTACCACAGCAAAACAATAAAGAGAAAGGAATTTAAAGAAATAAGAACAAGAAACACAGAAATATTTTGCATTCAACTTAGGTCCTCTCGTGCATTCCATCATCAAAGACCCCATAGAGATAAAAAAGAACCTCAAATAAACCGTGTAATTTTAGCAACTGGCAGTAAAAAATCTGCATAGTGTCAAAACAAACCTACAAAATGTCAAATTGCTGACGAGATGGTTCCTAGTGTTCATTCCTCTATTGCTTGCTATTTCTGTAATAAGCGTCATCTGTGGAGGAATGACTTAACGATACGCTACAAGTCAGATCCCAGCATGCTTTGTTGGTTGCAGAATGCCGAGATATTTCTGAGAAGATGTGACAAAGAAAATTGCTTGAGTTATTAAAATTATTATTAAACATGTTCCCCATGAAGTGGCTGTAACAGATGGTTTATTTGTGTTTCTTGTGTCCTTTCTGAAGGGGGGTTATGTTCAAAGTTATAAATTACGATTTTCCCCATTGTTTTGCGTTTTCAAAAACTTTGAGAAGCATTACGGGAAGTCAGCACCGCCCCCGCGTTGTGTGTAATTAAGCCACACCACAGTTGAAATGGACTATTCTTGGGCTAAAAATGATATATTTGAAGTTTTGTTAGTTCCACATGTGGCCGCTAGATGGAATTTTTCTACATTCGATCAGAAATACATTGGTATGCTTTCTGGTATGAAAAGTAGTTAAATGCTGTCTAAAGAAGCTCGCGAAAACTGCATCTAGATATCTTGTTCCTATCCTAAAATTGAGGCCAAGGAAGGTTTTATACGAAAATCCCTTAGATTTTTATTTTTTTTAAACTAATTTTCTGGTATTCAGCTTTGCATATATCTCAAGTAGCTGTACTTGAGACAAGAAACCAACGGAATTATCATTAGCATCTTATAGAAAAACCTACATAATGGCACAAAAAATCTATTTAATATCAAAAAAAAAATCGACATAATGTCACTTTTCAAGATACGTAATACCTCTGCTGGTAATTTAAAAATATTACAGGCACTTTTCACGTGGGAGATGATACACGGATGTCTTTAGAGTGCAGGATATTAGAGCAGAATTAGAATTTCGTAATTACATCCTGCATTGCCACGGGGCCATCTGTTTCATAGTAACTTGACATTCTACCTTCTTGTCACCATATATCCTGCAAAAGCTGAAATTATTGCTATCACCGTCTCATGATTGAACATTTCCACTTCCATATTAACTGGTATACCGACTGCTGGCCGCTGCTATCTACCATACCACAGTGGCTAAATTTATTACATGTGCGATCTGTTATTCAAAAAGAGTACACGATCTTAATCGTGACGCTCCGAGATTTATGGTCCAGACTTCTTTCGGTACATTAATCAACTAATTGACTTAATGGAACTTCTGACGTTGCCTTGCGCTATGGAGTCTATATCCCTTATCGGATCGCTGATGAGCTTTTTGTTCTATTTTCGTATGAGAGCATAGGTGAAATGGATATTTTGATGACTCACGATTAGCTAGATAATGCGTAGGCGAGGGAGGATCTGTTATGATCTGAGCTTCTACGATTAAGTCTCAAAACAACGTTGATAATGCATGCAGCTATAAAAATCATTTATTAATAATGATGATAATAATAATTTTTATTAAAAGCAAAAACTAACAAAAAAAAGTGGTCCGCAATCACATAATGGTATTTCTGATTATTCTACAAAATAAACATATCTACATATACGAAAGGTTAGAAAATCTCGAAACTAGAGATACTACAGACCAATATATGTGAATTGACCTAAACATACCTCAGTCCAAAAGTTGATAGTTTGCGATATACAGGGTGTTAAAGTTACAATATTATTTTCTATTTTTCCTTATTGGTTGAGGAGTATTTCAGATTTTGGCATAAAACTCGGTATAGAGAGGTTTTCTAGTATGTGAAATAAGAATCCGTTATTTTTCATGGCCAAACGTCTAGAGGGCAGCATGTGTAAATAACTTGTCATAACTTTTTTGTGCTACCCTGTATACAACAACTGACCGAAAAGTCTCATTTTCTCGTATTTCCACAACAAAAAGGTTTGCTTGCTAGAAGTGTGTAAATCTAATAGTTTTTGAGATATTTGTTTTTAGAAGTTCCAATGCATTCTTTGTACCATGATGATAAAACATTTTTATAACATAATAATCAAGTTGCTTTGGATAATATATGAGGTCAATTCAAATATTTTGGTCTGTAGTATCTCCAATTTCGAGAGTTCCCAACCTTTCGCAGACAGCACTTCAACACACTGACCAGCTTATAAAGAAATAAGAGATATGTAGATGTAACAAGACAAAACCATATACATAACAAACATTATCTGAGCATTACTTGTGCCACAAAGAAATTCATTTACGGAATAATACGCTTTTTTACGAACCATTTTTGTAATGCCTGTATAAACGGCGTTAATAATTATTACTTAATCCGCTCAGGTGATTCACTGTATAGCTTCATGTCCATCTAGTTAGAATCATTTTCCGTTTTGGCAAGCCTGTGAGCAGAGAATTGCAGTGCTAGAGCATTCCTAGTATTATAGTTGTGATTATCAGCTTAACTGCGAAAGCGTATCAAATTTGTATTGACATATATCAATTGCTCATAAATATAGATACAGGTTGAAATTTCCATTTCTTTAAAAACATATCTACAATCAGTCAACTTGTTTACCCCTGCCATTAATCTTATAATCCTCTTTTGAATAATAAAACCCTAGTAAGTAGGAAAACTAGTACATTAATAGTAAGGGTCTATCAACTTAATCAACTAGTAACCTGAGTATATTGATGCTATTGATTTTCTTTCAAACGTGATCTATGTGATGATCCCAACCACAATTATAGGACAGATGGAGTCCAAGAAAGTTCCCTGTCTAGCATTGCTGAATTGCTTCTTGATGCGATTTAAAGGCTGAGATCTGGTTCCGATGTATACATGAAACGGACACACAATGACTTTTCTCTGTTCAACGCCACGCCATTATCTGCAAACCACTTATTGATCCGTATAAACTCAGTTGTCGCGGGTGCAGCTGGGGTTGGTACTGTGGTAGCATCTACTAAGAAAAACGTATCATTTGCTTACATGACGAAGCGGTTGCCATTGAAATCATTTACGTATATTATCTATAGCATAGGTCCGAGTATTGAGCCCTGAGGACTCCAGTGCCCCCAAGTTGTTGAGCGAGAGTTGTGGTTACATACTGAGGTTTATCGCTTAGGTAGCAGTCAAACCACATACTTGGAAATCCCTTGACTCCATATAGCTCCAGCTTGTTATCTACTAGATCAAAAGCTAAGGTCTACAAATATTCCTACTGTTTTCTTATTTTTGTCCATAGCTGTATACAGCTTGTTCAGAAAAGTAGAAATAGCTGTGGACATTCCATTGAGAAAACCAAATTGGTAAGGATTGAAATAGTTATATTTAAAACAGAATTCGGTCAGGCAAATGTTTCTGTTCTGCTCTGTTCTCGGTATTTCCTGATTCCCGGTTTCGTTCAACAGCATCAGTATTTGCAGATGCATCTTTTATAAATCGGCTGTGTACTATCCAATGAAACCAAAATGGAACATAAACGAAAACAAATTGATGGACACAATCGAAGATTGATGAAAAATTTGAAACAATGCATCTAAGCAATTGAAAGCTAAGGTTGTGATCTCTTAATTTTTGTGAAGAAAGCAGTTTCTGAGAGCTGAGTAGTACAGATATTTTTAGTTATTGTATTTTGATTCTTTCTGGGTGTAACACTTCTAATGTCACTGAGTATATTTATGTAATGAGATCATACTAAATTAATGGAAAAAAAGTCCCGTGCAAGTCATGATCCTACAGGGTGTTAAAAGAATCAATTTTCTAGGGGGTGACGACGGCTTCACTAAATATAAGAGGGATAGTTCATTCAAAAACATACGTCTGAAGCACCTCTTGTTCGTCAGAGTACTCCTTATCCGAATTTATGTTAAAGATGGTAGGAGATCCCACAAAGATAAACAAATATTCTGTTCAATTTTTAACAATACTATATTCTGTTCTCTGAAATCTATTAATCATTTAAGTACATATGGTTTGAACATCGAAATGCTTAAACTATGTTTTCTCATAATTGTAATGTATATTTTATTATTAAGATAAAAATGTATTTTCTAAATTATTAGAGAGTGCTGTTTACGCAAAATTAGTTGTCCTTCTTATTCAGATCTAAGACATCAGTATCTTGCCCGTCTTGAGACAATCTAAAAATGACTGCACTAGTTGTCCGACAGATATTACAAGAGCCTTTGATGCTGTCTTCAAAACGCAAACTTTTGATTCACTGGTATGATCAATTACCTTTCTTAGATATACCTAGGTACCAAGAAGTTTCATCTTGAGTACCCCACGGACAACTTTTTACTTCAATTTACATAATCAGAAAGACATGCCAATATTTCTAGGGTAGAAGGTACATCCAAAAATAACAAAAAAAGTTTCTATAAATGTGGGTCTAAAAATGCCCCTTACCGGGAGACAGGCTGATGAACGCTCGCTGTTGCAAAATATAACAATAACTCAGGATGTGCTGATTTTATCACCATCTGTTGAAATCAAAGATATTTCTAAAATAAATTAATGCACTAAGTCGCATCAAAATTGAAACATAATTCTAATCAAAATGAAGACGAAATATTAAATTAAATGTTGGAACAAACCTCCTTCTTTGGTTTCACAGTAACCTAACGTACTGTAGAAGCATTTTGGAACATTTTCTATCGGCAATGCGACAAATTGCACGACCTTCTGCGTCACCATCGCTAGTTACAATATGGTGATGACCATCGCTTTGAACGTCAGACAAATTTGGTTTTCCCTGTAGGTATATTCTAATTTGTCAGATACTATAGCGATTCAGTGCTTCCAAAAGTCTCTAACACTACTGCCTTTTATTTGCAGATGACCCCAGTGGCTGCGTAACATTCCACCATAACATTCACGACGATTGCGATGTTCCACCACGGCGGGGGCGGCCAAGGAAGCGGCGGCGGCGGCGGTGGTGGGGGCGGAGCCTACGCTGATGCCACCTCCGCGGGGTTCCATCACCAGCACCACCTGCAGCAGTCGCCCGTGTACGTGCCGGGTAACAGGGCGGTACCTCAGTACCCCGCCACGGCGGCAGGTGGACACTATCAGGGCGGATGGGCAGCGGGGTACGGAGACATGACCGCCCATGGCGCAATGGGGGCGGCAGCCACAGCGGCGGTTGCCCCTCATCAGGCGTTCTACGCGCAGAATGTGATGATGGGCGGATGGAGGCCGTACGACGCAGCCGGGTTCCAGCGGACCTCACCTTATGGTGAGTGGGGTTAGTAGATTTTTTTTATCTATTTTAGATTAAGTAGTATCATCGACTACTAAAAACAGCTAGACCTTGCAACTTATTCATGAATTGCCAATAAAATAGGTGAACACATCAAGTGACGGCGAGGGGCACAGAAACGTAAGGGGATCCCGAAAATTGTTGACCGAAAAGCTGCAACTTGCAGAGATTTGGCAACATTGCTGTGATTGTTTTCACCATAGGCGTACCACAAAAATTTGTGTCGCAGACAATAATGATGAGAGTCGTAGTATCGGCTCATATGTCAAAACGTCGAACTGTTATACAAGGAAATTAAAGCAGCAATTATCATTTTCTCTACGAGTATTTAAAACTATATAATGGATAATATAGCAAAACTATATAATAAGGAGTATAACGTTCAAAATACGCTATATTTATACTTTGGAAAAGTAGTGTAGCAATCAAAACGCAAGTAAGAAATATTTACCCAGTATACATACAATATTGTCAGGGCTAGGGGTAACCATCAAACTATTTTTTTAGATTTTGCTAAAGCGTTTGACACCTTCAACCACTCACTCTTAATAGCCAAATGTAAATTTTATAGTTTCTCTGAATCATCAGTTGCTCTAATATACAGCTTTTTAAAAAATAGATCACAAAGAGTTGTCATCGATATGAACGCTTCTCCTTAGACTTTAATTTCATCGGGATGTCCTCAAGGGTCGGTTCTTGGGCGACTTCTTTTTATTTTATATATCTCCGATCTTGATAAGGCTACTAAACACTGCAATATTCAGTTTTTTGCAGATGACTCGCAGTTATACAATAATTTTAATACTGACAATATAATAATTGCTGAGGCTCAAATTAATGAAGACTTGAGGTCCATTGACAAAATTCATAATCTTAAATTAAATCCAGAAAAGTCAAAAGTAATTATATTCACTCCTAAAAAAGTTAGAAATCAAATTACGAAATATTCGACAAATATCATTAAAGGGTGAAATTATAAAGGTATGTGAAACTGTAGGTGTAAAAGATCTAGGCATATTTCTTGAATTGTATCCCTCATGTTTTTTAATACTTCGGCAATTATACTTGAACAATCAAATTCTCGATTACAAAACTAAAAAAATTCTCTGTCAGTCATTAATTATTTCAAAAATTACATACTGCGACATTGTTTATCATCCGTTTTTAGATTCAGTATCTGTCAAGCGCTTACAAAAAATTCAAACTTCATGTTGCAGGTTAATCTGTAACTTGAAAAAATATGACCACCTTACCTCCTCGTTCATAAAATTGGAATGGTTATCTATTCCTAATCTATTTAAATTGCATTTACTATGTTATATTCACAAGCTTTTACTTACCTCAATTCCCCCATTTAGATATTAACTTGGTTAGCCAATGGCAAATCTTCAATTAAACTATTTATTTCTTTATTTAGGAACTGTAGATATCCTAAAATTATTGGCCCTAAAAGTTTTTCTTCGATAATACCCATCCGGCAATTGAAACGAAATCGCTCTTGAAAATTTCCTTCTTGCATTAGACGTACGTTTGCTTGTGATTAGTACCTTTTTTATTATTTCGATTGAACATACCCAAGTTGGTAAACCGACTATCGTCTGAATAAATAATTTGAAATGGAAAACGTACATCTTCTCTGTATTTAGTCAAAAACCAGTTGCTATAAATTAATCTTCGGTTGTGGTCGACAACGTGAAGATGTTGGTGTAATTGGTACTTGAATGATCGATGATTATATTTGTGACATATTCTCCAAACGGATAATTAACTTGTGTCAAATTCTAAAACAATTTGCCGAATTGATGCTGTACAATTTACTTAAACATAGGCCATCACAATACGTCTATTTCTTTTTCTTCACTGACGATAAAGTTATTGGCCTTTTGTTCTGGTTAATTTCGCACTTTCTGATCCTGCTTTGGAGAATAAAGCCGAGTGGGATGGCGACGATTGGAGAGTCTCTGAGAATAAATTCGGCCTGCCTAAGTTGCGTGTTTTCTTGATTACGCGTATGTCAACCTTCTCGTTTCTAGTATAGTTTTCCATCGTAAATCAATTACGTAACAAATACATTTTTAAAACTAAAAACCTAGATTAGGTATTTGTTGAAGTATTCCTAGCAACACCTTCAATTGTCTATCATGGATAACTAGAATAATAGGACTTAGTGCATAGGTATACGGCACGAGTATTACGTGTCTTGAAAAGTGACGTTATATTGATTTTTTTTGACATTATACTGTTTTTTTTTGTCATTATGTAGGTTTTTCTATGATGACTTAGCACTTAAGTAGTTGTGCGTGTTGCCTAAAGGCCGAGGCTTCAGTTATCAAAGTTTGGCTCTGATGTGATGTGAAATCTGCTTCAGAGATGGCATTACTGGAGGTCTAGGTTGTAAGTTGTATGTGTTGATGATAATTCCATTGTCTCAAATATACTCAATGGAGATTCAAAGCTAGAAATTAGCTGCGTATCCACTTTTTCTTATGCGTTCTAGAAATTACGTATGAAAATTTGCTGAATTTAAAAAATGAGAGAGACAAGAAATAATTATATTCACTGCACACTGTCGAATTACAAGTCATACATAGGCGGACGCGGTGGTGATTTCCGGTAATTCTGCTCAAAGTTTTTCGTAAATTGTAACTTTGAACATAACCCCTCTTCAGAAAGCACAACACAAATAACTCGTCGAGAACAGCTAATAGATATACTTCATTGGTAGCATATTCAGTAATGATTTTCTCACACAGCAAATATCACTGATTTTATACATATGCAGACCAATACACATCATCATCCAGATGCGATCTTGCTAATCAAGAGATGAAAACTATAAACCAGTCGGCTTTTCAAAACATATGCAACCAACAATGTGTGTAGTTTAGTTGAGTAATTCCTCCATAGATGGACGCTCACAACAATGTTAGGGAGCGCAAACGTGGAATGACTGTTTGTGGCCTAAAAACTACCTAGTCTGCTAGATGACATTTTATAGGTTGCTTTATTTGACTTTTTATTGGTTTTTTACATAATACCGGCACGGCTATTACGTATCTTGAAAAGTGACGTTATATTTTTTTGACATTATAATGTTTTTTTGACATTATGTAGGTTTTTCTACAAGATGCTAACTTAGCACTTAGTTGTACGTGTGTTGCCTAAAGGTCATTAGGCTTCAATTATCAAAGTTTGGCTCTGATGTGATGTAAAATCTGCTTCAGAGATGGCATTACTGGAGGTCTAAGCAGTAAGTTGTAGGTGATGATGATAATTCCATTGGATTCTGGTTTCAAATCCACTTAATTGAGATTCAAGGGTACAAATTAGTTGCGCATCCACTTTTTCTTATGTATTGTGGAAGTTTCATTTGCAAATTTGCTGAACTTCAAAAATGAGAGAGATACGAAATAATTATATTCACTGTCCACTGCTGATTTACAAGCCGCGGTGGTGATTTCCGGTAATTCTCCTCAAAGTTTTTCGTAATTTATGACTTTGAACACAACCTCTCTTCAGAAAGTACAACACAAATAACTGGTCGGGCACATCTACTAGATGTACTTCATTGGCAGCATATTCAGTAATGATTTTCTGACACAGCAAATATCACTGATTTTATACGCATGCAGCATGCAGACCAATACACATAATCATCCAGATGCGATCTTGCTATTCAACCAACTTTCTTCTCAGAGATTAACACTACAGACCACTCGGCATCACAAAACATATGCAACCAATAATGCGTGTAGTTGAGTGATTCCTCCATAGATGGCCGTTCACAACGATGCTAGTGAGCAAATGTGGAATGACTGTTTGCGCCCTAAAAACTAGATAGTCTGCAAGATGACGTCTTATAGTTTTTTTGAGGTTTTATTGGTTTTTTGCATAATACCCCTGCCGTTCCAAATGCAGATACGTATTATTTGTTGTTAGGTATGATCGTTTCTTGCAATTATTCAGAAAAATAATGAAAATAAAATAAGTGTCAAATTACGGTCTCTTAGGAAAAGCCGACGAGTCACCCCCTTCCTATTTGAAACAATCAAGTAAACTGAAAAAAGAGGGTTTGTAACTTTTAAAAAGGCTTTAAAACGACTGCAAGGCCGTTCGCCTCAAAATCGGGTTTTCCCGTGCTACTTGATCAAAAATGAGGGGATTTAAAGGATCCATGGCATTCTAGATCGAATAATAAAAATTGAAATAAAAATGACTTTATTTGTCAAATATTGACAAGCGATGCATTTTTGAGTCCAGAATGTCATTCTAGATCGAAATAAGTAAAAATATACTAAGTGACATATAAATCCGAACACCCAGTTTTAATGGTTTTATTTTAATAAAAGTTGGTGAATGTATTTATCTTACTGTAAATAACAAGTGAAAAAATTTTCAGCCTTATCAGTTGGACATTCCGGTTTTTATACTGCTTTTTTTTAATTCATTAACGCTCTAAAAATGAATATTTCAGCCGCAGTAAAGAATCAACGTTGGCGGATTTTGGTTCTTGACATCCTTTACGATCGGTTACGATGCCTAGAGTAGGGAGACCTGTACGATTTCGTCAACTTAGTGAGTTTGATAGGGGCCGTATAGTGGGACTTCGGGAAGCTGGACTTTCTTTTCGGGCAATTGCAGTTAGAGTGCAAAGAAGTGTAGACACTGTGGTTAGGTGTTGTCAGGCATGGCGTCGAGAAGGCCGTACGCAGAGTGCAAGGGGCACTGGACGCCGCCGTAGAACAACAGACCGTGAAGATCGCCGCCTAAGATTATTGGCCTTAAGGGACCGTTTCTCCACTACCAGGTCCATTGCAAATGAATGGTTTGCAGAACACGGAAGACCTATTGGCATGCGAAGTGTTTACCGACGAATGAGAAGTTTTGACTTGTTTTCATACCGGCCACACTGGGTCCTCCCTTTAACTCGAGAACACCGACGTAATCGCCTTGAGTGGTGCAGACAACGATCACTCTGGGATCAGGAATGGAACAGTATTGTCTTTAGTGACGAGTCTCGATTTTGTTTAGGCATGCACGATGGTCGTGCCAGGGTTAGAAGGCGACGTGGTGAAAGGAGGGATCCACAGCTTTTTGTTGAAAGACATGTTCATCACACTGTTGGAGTTATGGTTTGGGGTGCTATAGCTTATGGTTCCAGGTCACCTTTAATCTTCATCAGAGGTAACATGAACGCGCAGCGTTATATCCACGAAGTTCTAGAACCCCATCTTTTACCATATCTTGACACCCTGGCAGATCCAACTTTCCAACAAGATAATGCCCGACCACATGTTGCAAGAGTCACAATAGACTTCTTTCAACATAATGATGTCACATTGTTACCATGGCCACCAAGATCTCCCGACTTATCCCCAATTGAGCACGTGTGGGATATGATGGGTAGGAGATTGCTCAATTTGCAACATCCTCCTCAGACTCTAGAAGCACTTCGAGAGGAGTTGGTGGTTGCCTGGAATGAGATACCACAGGAGGACATTGACCACCTGATCAGAAGCATGCCTAGGCGCGTTGGAGAATGCGTAGCACATCAGGGTGCATCCACACATTGTTAAAGGTCAAAGGGCTTTAAAGCAGTGCAATCATTTTGAAATTTTTCTCATTTACTTATTATGCTTCATTAAGTACTTATACAAAATTTTATTAAAATAAAACCATTTAAACTGGGTGTTCGGATTTATATGTCACTTAGTATATATAGGGTGTCTCTTTTAAAAATCGATTATTGGGAGTCGTTTCCGGTCAAACAGGAAGTACGTCAAAGCAAGTGGATATGCAAAAAAAAAATAGAGACTCATCCATAATACGCTACCCAAATTTCGTTTTTCTATCTTCAATAATAAAACAGTTATAGAGGTGAGCCATCTTGGAGAATCACCCCGTAGATGTGACCGCATACAGCGGAGAATGTATTTATTTATTTACTAAGTTTTCAAAAAAAAATTAGCTAGCATATACCAGAAAGACATTTAAAACGTACAAGCTCACAAGAACATTATCACATAAAATCACCATTTAAAAGATGCTTTTTAAAGCCTGAGAGTGTACAGGTAAATATGTCAATATCAGAGTGAACCAAGTAGATAAGGCAAAGTGCTCTATCCAGTGGAGAGTGCTGACCATAATTTGTCGGATGACCATACTACTGTGGTATAGCAACCTGCGTTTAAGAGTCACTTGGATAGACTATCAAATTTGCAATGTTCACAACCCCGTGGTGCATTGCAAGTGCAACCAATAGTTACGCGATGTGTAAATAGCTTAAGGGAGGTGAAGTATATGACGTGTAAAGTACGTCTGATAGGTCGGTAGAATTACGGGAGTTGATATATTACACCCAATTTTTACCCCTAAACATTTTAAGTTTGAGCAATTTTCATTTCATATTTTTGGCATTTCTCTCTGCCACCATTAAATCGATTTTCAAAGAGTACATAGATTTTTCGTCATAGCAAATTAGCAACCTTGTATATAAATTTCATCCAAATCCGAGCAGACCTACTCTTCCAATCCATCAGTCATTTTTTTTGTTAGGTTAATATTGCGGATTTACAGAAACATCACTTTTTCAGATGCAAGGTTGCAGTTACGCCACCTAGCGGCCATTTCAGAAACTTAAAGAAATTTTCCAAGGTTTTTCTCTGGGCCGGTCTACTGATAACTGTTTTTGTCGCAAACCTCTGCAATGGATAGGTTACCAGATACAGTACCTCGCATTCTCAGTTGGCCATTCTGTACGTGTCATATAACATCCAAATAACACAATACCTCATTTTCGAAAAATGTTGGGATTACAATACTTAGTCGCCGGAAGGCACGCGAAGTAAAAACAAATACATATTCGCATATTCTTAATACTAGTATCAATCAAAGAATAAGATCGTACAAATGGGATATGTGGTACTTACAAAAATACACTTTATCCTGCTATTTAGTTGGTTAATTTCTTTCAGAAGTGCATTTAGTGGTACACGCCATAATGTAACACGGAATTGCAAAACTACATCAAAGTCAGATTTTAATGATCCTTATTGCTGTGCGGTGTGCGCATATAGAAACATAAAAATGTCCGTACAGAACAATAAATACGAATGGAGAACACATAAATTGCACACGTGAATGCCGAGGCTGACAACAACAATAGTATAATGTATTAGAGGAAATGTTACAGAATGTGTGTTGGCTATGTATGGCACTTGCTGGTACCCGTAGTTATATCGATGTTTGGTATTGACCATTGGATTTCCAATCTCCCGTCACATAAGCTATTTTAATAGTTTCGCAGAACAGTCAAAGTTGATGATAACTTGGTACCATAGCAGCAGGAATTGTGCAGTTGATCCTAGTGCCCTCTCTTATCATTACAAAATTTTATTTAACTTGATATGTTTGTATGTGTGGGGAGTTTGAAGTAGTTAAACTTAAACAATCGAGCTGAATTTTTGAACATACGTTTGGTCCCCGTGACAATGAAAAATAACTGCCGCCATTTTGAATCCATTATGGAAGATGCTTCAAAATGGCGATCATTTTCACAGTAGCCCCTGTGGTATGGCGCTTTAAGTTTGTCACAGCCACCCGTACGATATGGGTATCAAATAAAAATACTGCACGAGAGAAACATAATAAGCAATGCGACGTAATGCAAAATCCAAAATGACCGCAGTGGCAAAATGGCGATTTATATTTTTCATACTCGGGCTTGATGAGGTAAACATAATAATCAAAGTCAAGTCCAATATGGAGGTCGTCACTGAATCGCCATCTGTAACTGCCACAGCGCTTTGATATGAGTATCTATTGAAACATTCTAAATTACATATGGCAATCGCCACAAAATATCGAAATTTCGTAATACAAATAAGAAGTCCTATTAATAAAATATAGGAAAATTACAGATAGAAATTATGAAACTAGTTATGCGACATCACAAATAAAACTAAAATGTAAAAATTAAGTGTTTCAAAATGCTAACAAAATATTGCTGCAATATTCCTGAAAGTTTCGTGCTTTTGTAATGTATACTAAGTGACATATAAATCCGAACACCCAGTTTAAATGGTTTTATTTTAATAAAATTTTGTATAAGTACTTAATGAAGCAAAATAAGTAAATGATAAAAATTTCAAAATGATTGCACTGCTTTAAAGCCCTTTGACCTTTAATAATGTGTGGATGCACCCTGATGTGCTAGGCATTCTCCAACGCGCCTAGACATGCTTCTGATAAGGTGGTCAATGTCCTCCTGTGGTATCTCATTCCAGGCAACCACCAACTCCTCTCGAAGTGCTTCTAGAGTCTGAGGAGGACGTTGCAAATTGAGCAATCTCCCACCCATCATATCTCACACGTGCTCAATTTGGAATAAGTCGGGAGATCTTGGTGGCCATGGTAACAATGTGACATCATTATGTTGAAAGAAGTCTATTGTGACTCTTGCAACATGTGGTCGGGCATTATCTTGTTGGAAAGTTGGATCTGCCAGGGTGTCAAGATAGGGTAAAAGATGGGGTTCTAGAACTTCGGGGATATAACGCTGCGCGTTCATGTTACCTCTGATGAAGATTAAAGGTGACCTTGAACCATAAGCTATAGCACCCCAAACCATAACTCCAACAGTGTGATGAACATGTCTTTCAACAAAAAACTGTGGATTCCTCCTTTCACCACGTCGCCTTCTAACCCTGGCACGACCATCGTGCATGCCTAAACAAAATCGAGACTCGTCACTAAAGACAATACTGTTCCATTCCTGATCCCAGAGTGACCGTTGTCTGCACCACTCAAGGCGATTACGTCGGTGTTCTCGAGTTAAAGGGAGGACCCAGTGTGGCCGGTATGAAAACCAGCCAAAACTTCTCATTCGTCGGTAAACACTTCGCATGCCAATAGGTCTTCCGTGTTCTGCAAACCATTCATTTGCAATGGACCTGGTAGTGGAGAAACGGCCCCTTAAGGCCAATAATCTTAGGCGGCGATCTTTACGGTCTGTTGTTCTACGGCGGCGTCCAGTGCCCCGTGCTCTTTGCATACGGCCTTCTCGAAGCCACGCCTGACAACACCTAACCACAGTGTTTACACTTCTTTGCACTCTAACTGCAATTGCCCGAAAAGAAAGTCCAGCTTCCCGAAGTCCCACTATACGGCCCCTATCAAACTCACTAAGTTGATGAAATCGTACAGGTCTCCGTACTCTATGCATCGTAACCGATCGTAAAGGATGTCAAGAACCAAAATCCGCCAACGTTGATTCTTTACTGCGACTGAAATATTCATTTTTAGAGCATTAGTGAATTAAAAGAAAGCAGTATAAAAACCGGAATGTCCAACTGATAAGGCTGAACATTTTTTCACTTGTTATTTACAGTAAGATAAATCCATTCACCAACTTTTATTGAAATAAAACCATTTAAACTGGGTGTTCGGATTTATATGTCGCGTAGTATATATTTATATCTTTCACAAATACCTATTACCTTGGAATATTACAAAGTAATGTTCAGGGGTCATAACTTTGTATAGTGCCAGCGATATGACTTAAAAAACATAACATCTCATTTTAAAAATTTTTCGCGATTACAATAGGAGTATCAGCGATCGCGATTATGAGTACCTATTTGCAGAAGGACTTATCTATGCGATATTATATGAAATAGGGCCACCAAATTATCTGAATACGTCCTTTGTTAGTCCGTACATTGCGCGGCATCGCTTGGTTTGGCAGCACGAAACAGTAGACAAAATTCGTCTAAAATACGATTTGTAGAGGTTTGCGCGCTTCAAAATTGACGCGTTATTTATTGATATTTTTGGATGAAATTTTCACAGTGTGCTGAAAAGAAAACCCCACAGGGTGCTATAGAGCCACTTTTTCATTTTTTTGACTAGGTTCTTTTTAAAAAAATCGCGAAGTTGAACAAAAAAACGTGCGCACTTGAACCCATCATAAAACTTGTGCAAAAACAAAATTTCAAAAAGTGCTCCTATAGCACCCTGGGCAGTTATCTTCTCAACATACTGCATGAATTTCATTGAAAAATATTGAAAAATGGAGTGTCAGTTTTGAAGCAGCTGAAGCCTTGTAAATGGCTTGAAACTCACTGCGTCGGAGCCGCCTTAAGACAACGAATTTACGAAAAACTGAGATTGATCTGAATTCCGTCCAGGACCTAATGAGAGACATTCGAGGAAGGTTGCGTCTGGTGGAGCAGAAAGGGCCACTCCACATAATTCGATAGTATAGTTTGGTTAAGTATTGAGTTGTAATTTATGATAACTAGTTAGTGTTTGAATGAATTTCTGCCAAAACTTTCTTGCCAATGCAGCTAAAACGTCAACAATAGTAATTGAATAAAGTTGATTCTGGATGGCTGTATCTTTTGTCATCATAGGCATACGACCGGAAAGATCAATAGTCCCAGCACGGCTCGAAGATCTGTTCGGCACACTTAAAATTTTGAAATCGACTATCACGGCATGTAGCGTCTCCCCCTAAGTTCTGATCGTTAGCCTCTTGAGCCATGTGGCGGGAAGTGACGAGGGTGAAACAGAACGGCTTCAGCACCTGCTTTGAGTCCAGATTAGATAAGGATGATTCAGTCTATTGAAAGGTGGTGCCGCCTTATCTCTTTCTTGACTCTAGTGACTTCCCATTTATGATGGAAGATCCTGAAATTATATGTTACTTGCAGACAAGTAAATTAGGGGTGTTACAATGAAACTGGACCTGGTCAAACATGCCTTTATTAATTTTTTTTCAGAATGGATTGCGGAAAACAAGTTGATAGTAAATACATCCCAAAGTATTTATTTTTCTATGAAATCCGAGCTGTACCTGCTCCGATGCTTACGCAGTACTACTATGGTAGAAAGCCACACATTTCTGGGTCTTTACATTGAGTTTCTTGACAATCACTCGGCTTACTTTGCATTAACGGCCGTATTCACCATTCCCTAACAGACTGTTAAATTATTTAACACATTGTTGAATCCATTTTTAGTATTCACCATCAACACATCATAGCAAACAGTCTGTTAAAGTCATGGATAAGTTGACAGTGCGATGTTGGACTGGTAAACCACTAACTGACTGTTTAATACTAAAGAGTCAAAAGTGTCATCCCGACTTTATTTTGCCTGGAGATTTCGTAGAAGTGATTTACAAAATACAGTCAGCGAACAGCGAGTAAGGGCTTGTTTTGTATAAGTATAAATATAGATAGCCTCAGTAGAATTGATATTATGGACATATTAGAATCTTCTTAAATTTTCACAGCGTATCATTGAATTGTCTAAGAAAAAAAGTAAACAGTTTAAAATCAAATAACAAGTGTTCCGAAATCACTACTAAAACGTGCTGAAAAACTGTTTCGAAATTTTGGGATATCCTGTATTAAATTGGATCAATTGTTCACTGAGAAGCAGTTCTTTTCCTGAAAATTTGAAATGCTCTACAATAACACCAGTTGCCAAAATAAAAAATTCTAAAAGATGCAGCGATGTGAGACCAGTAAATGTGTTACCAGACATTGAAAAACTATTAGAGTCCATAGTGCATGACCAATTAATGCAGTTTATAGAAGAAAACAAAATTTTAGTGGAGGCGCAAGCAGGCTTTCGAAAAAAATATTCCACAGAAACGGCTTTCCAGTTGGTAACTGAGAATTGGAGAACAACCATAGACTCAGAAGAAGTTGTCATAGCAGTATTTTTGGATTTGAAGAGGGCATTTGAAACGATTGATAGAGATATTTTGTTAGGTAAATTGAAGGCATATGGTATAACAGGAAGTGTTTTAGATTGGTTTAGAAATTATTCGTCTAAAACGATGCAAGTCACAAAAGTTAATGACACTATTTCATCAAAAATTGAATATAGGTTGGGTGTTTCACAGGGCAGTATCCTGGGACCACTTCTTTTTATTTTATACATAAATGATTTACCTGCCATAGTCAAAAAATGCAAAATTCAGATTTTCGCCGATGACACTATGATTTATATAAGTACTAAAAATATTAAGACTGGTATCTGGTATCTCTTATATAAATGAAGACTTGAAACTTGTCTCAAAATGGTTAGCATCTAACAGACTAAAATTAAATACAAGTAAAACGAAAGCCTTGTTAATCGGAAAAAATCAATGTACAAATGTTCAACTGAATATTGATGGTGTACATATTGAATTCGTAGAAAATTTTAAATACCTGGGGGTTTTTGTCGACTCCCGATCAATTTTTGATATTCATTATGAAAAAGTTATAAATAAGATTAGTAGTAAAGTGGGATATTTATCGAGAGTTTCTGGATGTCTGAGTTCATATAGCAGAAAAATTATCTATAATACCATCATTCTTCCAAATTTCTTGTACTGTTCGACTATTCTATATTTAGCAAATAATTCCATTTTTGAAAGACTGCAAATTTTACAAAATAAGTGCATGAGAATAATACTAAATAAAGATAAATATACTCCGATTAGGCAAATGCTTAGCAAATTAAAATGGCTCAATATAAAAAATGTTATCAAATATCTTGTAATGATATTCATTTATAAAGTAAAAAATAATATATCTCCATCGAGTCTAACTAATTTAACATCATAAAATGTCGACCATTATTTACATAATACCAGAAATAAAGATTCCATTTAATGACCAAAAAGTATAACATATGCTACAAATCTGTATTCCATCAAGGGTTGATTGAATATAATAAATTATACTCAGAGATAAAAGACCAGAAAACTTTGACAAAATTTAAAGTAAAATTGAGAAATTATTTGTTAAATCTACAATTATAGGTTGCCCAGCATTTACATCATACACCATCTGGCTTGAATTTACTAGTTCTAAGTGGTCTACAATTATTCTGTTTATGTAGCCAAATGTGCTAAATAAATCTTTCTACTACTACTAGACATGAGTGACATTGAAGACAACCCGAAAGAAAAAACTGTAAGAACTAGGAGGTTTCCCTTGATAGAACTAGATGATTTGGAGTTCAAAGGAAGACTTAAAATAAATAAAAATAGGCGACTGGAAAATGTTACAGAACCGATAAATGAAAGGAACCAGCCAATCTCAAAAGAAAACCAAATCTTGATATGGGGGCTAAAACTTGAAACTATGTGTTAGGTTACTGTGGCATTCGCTGTGCTGCACAACATGTGCTCAGAACAGAATGGCACTATCGATTTTTATGAGAATGGACCTGAAATGGAACAAATTGAAGAGATCCAGGTCCGAATTGGATCTCAAAATACTGCAGCAAGAGACTCAATAATTTCATCAATTTTTATGTTGTCATGAGGAAATTAATTATCATGTAAAGATGTATGCCTTCAAAGTGGCTACCCGTCTAAAATAAAATTCTTATGGAAATTATTTTATGTATATTACATTTAATATGTATAACTTTGCTTATAAGTTATCATCGGCACTTTTATCTTCATGGGAACAGAAATAGTAATTCAATGTAGTGATAAATACTTCATATATTCTTATTTAATATAAATAAAAGAATTAAAACTTTTTCATCAAATGTCGTAGTAGTTCAAGGGATAGATACCCCACTATCCGTGTTTAACAAATTCACCTGAAAAAAGAGAACAAGTTAATTTCTTTGTCCAAATCCTGACCTTGTCTTCAGATTTAAGTTGTTAAGCTTTTTAGTTGTTGGCCAGTTCTGAGGCCAGTTGTTTGAATGGAATACCCAGGCAAGCTTCTCCAAACACTCATTTTTCTGCTTGTTTTTGTTTTCAATTATATGGGGTTGTCCAAAACCTACGCAGGAAAGTAAACGCATATTGAAACAGGAAAGATTGAAGTTGGGTACTTTATTTTGAAGGTTCATTTATACCATTTATGTATGAAAAATAATATCGCTCAAATGTTCACCACGACTGGATTTACAGACGTCCACGCTATGGTCGAAATTTTCAATGACATTTTGCAACATGGTCGGTTCTATGGCATTTATCTCGGCAATGATGTTGTTTTTGAGTTCTTGGAGGGTAGCTGGTTTGTTGACGTAGATTTTGCTTTTCAAATATCCCCATAAAAAGAAGTCCAAGGGAGTCAAATCGCACGATCTTGGTGGCCATGGCACATTTCCTCTGCGCGAAATCACGCGATCACCGAAAAAGGACTGCAATCGATGGATATTGACGTTGGTTGTGTGGCATGTTGCACCGTCTTGTTGGAAATAAACATCGTCCATATCCATTTCTTCAAGTTGCGGCAAAAAATAGTCCTTTATCATCGCGTGATATCACTCAGAATTGACGGTAACGGCGTCCCCGGCCGCATTTTCGAAAAAGTAAGGTCCGATGATGATTTTGACCACAATGCACACCACACAGTCACTTTTTGAGGATGCATCGGCTGCTCCTGATACTCACGGGGATGTTCGTTCGCCCAGATGCGGCAGTTTTGCTTGTTTACCGTCCCATTCAAAGTGAAATGCGATTCGTCGCTGAACACGATATTTGATGAAAAATTGGCATCAATTTGGCGGTGTTCAAGGAGCCAATCTGAGAACGTTCGGCGCGAAAAATGGTCGGCCCGACGCAGCTCTTGCCTCAATTGGATCTTGTACTGTATATTCAGATAAGAGATAGACCGGATGTAAACAAAAGGTTCGGGTGATTTTCACGCTAACGCCGCCGTCTCGACGTAAAACAGGAGCCCTCATTGGTCAATTCGCAATTAAATGCCTATGCCGAGCGGCAGAGCAGTCGTATCAAGGCAGAGTCACATTCAGGTTCAGACGTGTTACGTATGTCGTGTGCATCATTGCAATTTGATATTTCTTTGGACGTTTTCGTTTGTTATCTTATTAAGTTGTTGAGTTTGTCGTTGTTATTGTTATACCTTGTTATTGATTGTTATTGTTATCAACTGCTTGCGCAAAATGCCCAGTAGTACAGATACTGCCGATGAAGTTGTAAACTCCTGTAGTCCACCTAGGAAACGCTCTAAAAAAAGACACCTGAGTGCAGAAATGAAAGAGGTCATTTTGAATATATATAAAATCGAGCGCGAGGAGAACGAGGCATCAACCATCAAAGAAATTGTTGTGAAGGTTTCTCACAAAGTTGGGGTGTGTCGCGCATCAGTGTTTAATGTGTTAAGACAATACAAAAAAAATCACACCTTTTCTGAGCCAATGACCAGTAAACATCGCAAAAGTATTGTTAAATCATTGGATGAAGCTGATAAGCATGTGATTAGGAGGAAAGTGCATGAATTCTTCTTTAGGAATGAAATACCTACTATAGATAAAGTACTGCAGGAGGTAAATGGAGATACAACGTTGCCAAATTTCAAACGATCAACTTTCCATGCGTTACTGAAGCATTTAAATTTCAAATGGAAAAAACGGGGTCCTAATAGTTTACTACTGGATAGAGAAGAAATTGTGCTATGGAGGAGGGATTATTTAACAAAAATTGGGAAATATAGAAATCAAAACAGGAAGATTTATTACCTTGATGAAACGAGGGTAAACGCAGGACACACTACAAGTAAAGTATGGGTTGATTATTCTGTAACTTCATCCAGGAGGGCCTTTCTAGATGGACTGTCCACCGGATTAAAAAATCCAGCAGGTAAATACGAGTAATAGACTACAATCGGATGTTTTTCAAACCTTGGGAACAAGGTTCTAAACATTAATTCCAGGGGGCAGATAAAACATATTACAAGTAACAAAACTTTTATAACTTTCGATAAAATGCGTGGATGTTTTATTGTCATTTTCAATTGTTAGAACTTTTTTAAGCCATGTTTTTATGTGTTTTCGATATTTCAATAATTTTTTAATATAATCCTAAAATATGTCGAATATTATAAACTTAAAAAAAGTTACTAAGTTTTATATTGTGTACCGTTCCTAATATTTCTAATCATTTTAATTCATACTTTAAGCTTTATAAAGTTATAATTTGTTAATATTAATATTTGCGCGTATTTCAGGTTCCTGATCATTCATTTTTTAAAGATTTATAACTTTAAATTAAATTGTGGAGCGCTGAGTAATCATACGACGTTCAATATTCTTTCTTTCAATATGACTAAATAATCCCAATTATAGCAATCTGATACTCATGTCTCAATGTTTTTTCGCTGAATGTGATCAAAACATTTGAAAAAGGTTCGCTTATAGAAATAAATCTACACCAGTTAGTACTTCGATTTCCAGGTAAAGGGAAAAGGCTCATTATCTGCCATATTGGCAGTGAGGATGGATTTGTTGTTGACGGTCTGTGGTGCTTTGAGTCTAAGAAAACTGGAGATTACCACGAGGAAATGAATGGCGAATCGTTTGAACAGTGGTTTAAAAAATTTTACCGAACTTAGAGGAAAACGCAGTAATTGTGTTGGATAATGCGCCTTATCATTCTCGAAGAATGGAGAAGGTCCCAACGGCTTCAAGGAAAGTTGATGTTCAAAATTTGCTCCGCTCGAAAAATATCAACTTTGAAGAAGCAATGCTGAAACTACAATTATTAAGAATTGTCAAGGATCACAAGGCGGAATATCAAAAATACGCCATTGACGAAATGGCAGCAAGTCAAAATAAAACTGTGCTCCGTTTACCTCCATACCATTGCGAGCTCAATCCCATTGAGCTCATATGGGCAGAGGTTAAAAATTATATAGCTAAGCACAATACAACTTTTAAATTTTGTGACCTCAAAGGACTTTTCAAAGAAGCACCAGAATTAATAACAGCGCAAAAATGGGAAAACTGTATTAAGCACGTGAAAGACAAAGTTGAAAAGAGAATGTGGGAACTGGACAATATTTTAGAGGAAAAAGTCGAGCCATTCATTATTGACGTCGGTGCTTCAGGCAGTAGCGATGATGAAAGCTCATCAAGCTCATCTTTCCAATAAAAGATGTCGTTCATCAAATTCGGTAAGTTATAAGTAATTATAAAGGTACTGTATTTTTTAATTAATTATTGACATTTTTGAACCCATTTTGGCAAAACCTATTCAAGAATCTATTTTCTGACAATGTTCAACCATGCACATTTTTTTACGTTTTGAACGTTTTAATTTGGTTACATATTTACCTAGAAATCAAAAAATATACTAATCAATATTCTAAAAGCAATTTTAAGAGATATACGATTATTTTTAATTTAGGCTAATTTAAACGCCATTTTGAGATTATATTCGACTGTATTTCACCAAACATCAGGCGGCATCCGAAGCTGGAAATCGAAGCGAAAATTTTGAAACCCTTATGTATATTTACATCATTATATATTTCTTACCCCACCCCCACATGATCCTATATCCATCACCAATCGTATACACATCGAATTGTGCTAATTTACTACAAAGTTACGCAAAGCAGCCTCTACTATCTAAAATATGTACTGCGTGACTCTTAATACGTCCCTGCCGAATGTTACAGCGTTCGATGATCACGTGGTCTTGTTTATGTCCGGTCTATCTCTTATCTGAATATACTGTAGGCGTGTACATTCAAATCCTTGTGGAGAATGCGGAGCAAACTGGTTCTCGAAATGCCCAATTCTTGGGATCGACGCGTTGTTGATTGTTTCGGATCGTCTCTCACACTCTCCTTCACAACAGCAATATTTTCCGGTGTGCGAACGCTCCTGGCAGATTTGCCACAGAACCTGCTGCCTCGAATTTACGAACCAGACGACCGATGGTTGCTTCGTTTGGGCGGTTGTTGCGACCGAAATGTTCACGAAGCGCGCGAAACGTTTTTTTTATTTTTGCACCATTTTTGTAGTGCTATTGAATAACTTTAATGCCGTCTTCAATCGAATACGACTCCATAGCGATCAATGGTAAACATTCATCTAACAAAATGACATGTCGGTGACAGAATACAGATATGAGAGATGTCAAATTGACGTTTACTTTCCTGCATCCCTATTGGACAACCTTTTACTTCAATATCTTTAAACCAAGGAAATTATTGTCTCGTGACGTATATTGAGCTGATCTTTTTTTATGACTTTTCCATGATGCAAAACCATTACAAAACTGGCACTGTGAATGACAACCACATGACAACACACAGCAGCGATAAAGTGAGGTTAGATGTGGCTCTCTCGTTTTTTGTCAAGAGGCACCAACTTAAAAAAATGTAAGACTTTTGTATGACAGTCAGTTTGTTATCAGAAGCCAAAAAGTCTTGGTGAATACGACTATTGTTTAATAGACTGTTATATTTTGTGCAACTGATAAGTAACAGTCTGGCAAACGCCGAATTTCTGAATACGTCCGTAAGAAACTTACGGGGACTAGATAGTCGTAGGTGTCTCCTAGATACTATTTTGCAATGGCACACTGTCACATGAGATACTTGATTATTCAGGGTGTTCGAAAAATAAACCGAGATGTTTTAAAAAATATGAAAAAAAGGTTTCTATAAACATAGGTCCGCACGGGTATCATGTAAAAAACCTACAAAACGTAAAAAAAAACCTATAAGATGTCAAGTTGCAGACTAGGTAGTTTTTAGGGCGCAAACAGTCGTTTCACGTTTGCTCACTAGGAGCGCTGTGAACGTCCATCTATGAAGGACTCACTCAACTAAATAAACTACACGCATTATTGGTTGCATAGTTTTGTGACGCTGACTGATCCGTGTCTGTAGTTTTTATCTCTGAGAAGAAAGTTGGTTGAATAGCACGATCGCATCTGGGTGATTATGTGTATTGGTCTAAATGTGTATAAAATTAGTGATATTTGCTGTGTGAGAAAATCATTACTGAATATGTTGAATATGACGGGTTATTTATATGTTGTGCTTTCTGAAGAGAGGTTATGTTCAAAGGTTATAAATTACTAAAAACTGATATCTTGTAGAATAACCTGCATAATGTCAAAAAAATACAGCATAATGTCAAAAAAATCACTTTTCAAATTAGGTGATACCCCTGACGGTCTTAAAAAATATTTACTCGATTTTGTTGAAATTCGGCAATATTATTTGCTATATTAAGAGGCCAGTTTAGCTCTAAATAGATTTGAATTAGTAGGTCCAGTGGCGTCTGGATGGGCACTGTAGCGAGTAATCTTGACAAAAAAATGTACGCCATGGTCTTTTTTGTAACTCTAATATTTGTTCTTTGATTAAACATCTAAAAATACAACGTCTTTGCCTATTGTATTTTTACCGTATCTCACTTGGTTTTCGAGAAAAAAAAATAAAAGCCGTCAAAAAGATTCTTGTCGAGTAATACTCATCAAAAATGACACCGGAACAAGTAGCGCAACCTGTAGCTTTACAAGATGATGGTCATTCTATTCGGTATATTGCAGAAAAGCTTGCCATTCCACGGAGTAGGATATTCGATGCGATACAAAGATTCAGATCTTACTCAACAAGACCTGGACAGGGAAGAGGGAAAGTAACAAATGCAGCTGAAGATCGGTTTCTGAGACTTAAAGCTCGTCGAGAAAGGACAGTTCGTGCTACAGATTTGACTCGAAGATTGGATGATGTTCATGGTACTATAGTTTCACCTGATACGGTACGCCGAAGGTGGAGAGAAGGAAACCTATCGTCTTGTGTATCTGCTACAGGTCCTCTATTGGATGTAGGTCGTCGAAGGCAGCGCTTGGTATTTTCTCGGACTCATGCAAATTGGGATATGGCCGACTGGAAAATCGTTCTTTTTACAGACGAGTTTTACGAGATATACACCTGAGTGTGGAGAAGGCATGGAGAACGCTACGCTCAAAGTTGTTTCGCTCCTTGAGTGCATTTTGGTGGTGGAGGAGTGATGGTATGGGGCGGTAATTCTTTGGAATCCCGCACAGATATTGTTTCGCTACGTGGAGGACACCTTACTGCCGACACGTACATTATAGAGTGTTTGGAAGAACATGTGGTTTCTCATATGCCCTTTATAGGAGAAAATGTTCCCCTAATGCGAGATAATGCTCGGTCGCATATAGCCAGAATGCCTAGGCGATATCTCAACGATGTTGGAATTCAAGTACTTGACTGGCCGCCAAGGAGTCTGGATCTCAACCCCATTGAGCACATGTGGGATACATTAGGAAGAAGGTTTAGGCTATGGAGAATTTCAAACTAAGGCTACGTTGGAACAGGCGCTGGTAAACGAATGGCAGCAAATACCCCAAGACACAATAGCTGGTTTGATTAAGTCTATGCCTGAGAGGATGATAGCTGTTATTCAAGCCAGGGAAGGAAATACTCGTTTTTGATAACAATTTCTAATTAGCAACTATGTCACTGTAATTTTTTAGGTTAAATTGTTGTGATTCGGATACTTTTTTTACCAATGTTATCACTGTAATTTTTTAAATTAAATTGTTTATGGCTATGATTCGCATGATTTTCTTCAAAACAACATATATTTTTCAATAACTGAGATATTGACATGAATCAAAAAAGAACGATTGGAAACAGTTGAGGCGTAAAATTTTCATACGAAGACACATTATTCAATAATCCAATGCTTCCTCAGGGTGTTCAGAAATTTAGGGCAAAATGCACTTTTCAGTTACTCCCTGTATAACAACAAACATTTTCAATTTTTTGCAAGATCGGCAGTCGATAATGATGACAATGAGATTACCTACAACTTGACGAAAAAATTAACGAAATTAATGCAAAGGTTAAAATGTTATTTCAAATTTAATTTGAACAAAATTTTGTTTGTCCGGTTAGTTTTGCGTGGCAGAGTATATGTCAATGCGACTAAATTAGAAAATAAAAAATGGATGAGATTAACTTAACCAATTCGGGGAATTTTAGATGAGTGCAGGACCAGTCCTCTTACGACCACCGATCGCTGCAGCGCAACGCCGTGCGGCACCCAGTCTCGTGATTTATTCAGTGCATTAGAACTGCAGATAAGGAAGCATCAGCGTAAATCACGTGCGGCATGGCCAGACCAACTGCGATGTCGCCAACCACCTTCACACACACATACACTGATCCATAGGACCCACTTTTTGATATAGTCCTGGCATTGGTCAGGGATGGATCCTAGGATTCCTGTCCAGGATAAACCCTTAGTATAAATGTAGCATTTATATGCATATTTGTATTAACAGGAGTTAAAATATTTTTCTGATAACTATTATGACTATGCCGGTCTCCCGGTTTCGACTTGACGTCGACTTCTGGGACACCCTGATTATACTGATTTTGCTAAAGGCGTCTGATTACGGGAAAAGTAGGTAATAGGCCCCACATTGCTTTAAAGTCCTACAGAAAAAAATAATGTGACGACATCATCAAGATCTTAATCAGGGGCATAGTTTAGCTCTTTTAAAACGTAAAGACACTTGTTACAACGATCTGAATCGTTTAAGCAGATGTTGATTACATATTTTCCACAACCTTGGGTGGGACGTTTTGTCAACTGTACGCCTCGCACCAGTTGCAAAGTGCCCCACTTCAATATATTAATATAAAGATATAAACAATATTTAAAAAAAGGAAAAAGGAAAAATAAAATAATAATAAGGCACTAAGGGCCAATTTCACCAACATTAATATTATGGACCAATGGGAAAATACCTTATCGAAATGCAATTTGATGAAAGCTGTCAAAGGTCTCTGAATATTAGTGATTTCTATTGAAATATTGAATAAAATCGTGAAAACTCGACTGTATTATAAACAAGACCACTTTTTGATTCCAACACGATGCGTTTGTACAGAAAAAACAGGACAACTTTTATGTATTTTAATATATGTTATGGGTTTACATTTAACAATCCGTTATCGCCCTCAGCGAATGGGAATGCGGCAAATAATAGGTCGATTTTCTAGCTGTTAAATTTGGCAGCAGATTTGGACGTTTGTTAATGCATGGCACGCTCGAATTTACCAACTTCAATATACTGAAAGTTACCATTACATACCTGTTGAATAGTGTGGATTTGTCTGTATTTTCCAAGAAAATAGAATATGAAATACATTCCATCCAATTCCTCATCTTCCTTTATGTCATAATAGTAATCATTTATTAATTTATGGGATAATGAATTTCATCAAAGCAATAAAAACATTATGTCCCCTCCATCCTAAAACACAGATAACATGTGTCAGACGTGTCAATCCCTACATCTCCCTGATGCATAATACAATTACTATGGACATAGACAAAAAATTATGAAAAATGTTTCACAGATAATGGCTGTTAAGTTCAAAAATCAAAAAAACTAGTAATGCTTACTGTTTGTCTATTTTTTTTTTGACTGGCGGGGATATCTATCTGACACTCGCAGGGTTGCCAAGTCTGACGACGATCACGTCCCGTGGTGGAGGGTGCGAAATGAATCTTTTACATTTGCTGGTTTTGAATTTTTTTCGTGAAAATTTACTAGGTATCATGATTATAAGCATCATTGGTAGATTGTTTGTCTCAGCCAAATGGCAGTCACTCTTTCTGACACAGTCCGGATTAAAAGTTGACGATACTCGTGAAATGTATTGATACTTCTAAATATAGGATCCTATCGAATATCCTTACTGTCAAGATGTATAACCCGAGGTACCGACGGAGCTATTTTGCGGCGTCATTTGCATTTCCAAGTGTTGTGCAACGATTCTGGGAAAAATTCGACAAATACTTTTATAAAGCATAGTAGAGTATATTTCAACAGTTGGCGGAGCTTACTCCACTGGGACCAGGGGGGTGAAATGAGATATTAATGCAGAATCTGGAAACCATGTCGCACCCTCACAAAATGGCCACACAAGTCACCGTGTTGTCATTGAATAGCATGGAATTAAACCTTCTTCAGACAGATCCCACAAATGAGTCTTGAAATGCAATAATGAGCTGTATTCAAATAATGTCTAATATAAATATACCCTAGAATGTGTACTCGTGAAAAAAGAAAAATATGGTAAATTTGTAGTTTTTTTGTAGGTTTTAGGTTTGCTGGTAGCTTTAAGGCATATATTTGGGAATTTCTTAATCGCTGTGAATATAGTGTGGATGTTTGTTCAGGTCCTGAACAACGAAAAGTATTCAACTTTATGGATGTATGGATAGCAAAAATCCTGAATGGTTTTGTGCGAATATCAATCTAAGGTGCCATAATGGTTCTGATGAACGGCAAGTAAATGAATGAATGTTTGGAAATGAGCAATATCCTTTGGTAGAGCCTGTCATCAAGTAGGTGCTTAATGGCTATCTGCAAGAGGTTTATAGGAAAAAACACACAGTATCGCATATCAATTGAACAAAGTAATATAAACATGAATAAAAAATCAACAATAGTAATTAAAACATGAATTTTATTCAAAAATCCAACATTTCTTTAAATTTTGACTGAATTATATGTAATTTCTTAATATTCAATAAGCTGGTGATGTTTCAATGACAAGCTGTCATCTCATACTTTGACAGTATTTTGTTTTCAACATTTCATAGCTATTGGTTGCTAAAATTTGTTGATTGGAACTTGAAGCTCATTCGTTGTATTTGACGGTCTGTTACCCTATAGGTGGAAAATAACGGACTGTTGTTGGTGAAATTGGCGCTTAATAATATAAACTGTTACCAATATTTAATAGTTTCTCGCATTTAGCTTATAAATGCAACTGTTTCGCTGTAAGCAATAATGTCTTCACTCCAGGAAGCAGGTAGTAAATAATAAATTCTAACATTTTTTGCGCGAAGGGAAATGTTATTTCCTTATACTTTCATTCATTTTGGATATTTACTTGCCTGAAACCAATAGTTCAGAGCAGTTCCTCTTGTGTCGTTAATATAAATTTGTAAGTTATATCACCATAATGAACAACATTCTGACACATCTTGACCGATGTTGGATCGTGTTTGGCAAGCAAATGCACAGTTTGCAGATGTAAAAAATGCCATTAATCTATTTTCACACAAGCAGCGGAATATATCACATCTTAATTTTTTGTGCTGGCTCTAGAAATCGCGACTCCATTTTATCAAAATTGAACGCTTCTCAAGAATTCAAAGGCTACTTACTTTTTTTATTTTCTACTTGTGTTACCTCTGCATCAGCATCCAATGAATAAATATTTCAGTGTAACACCAGAACACAACTAACATATGTTAACAAGCAAATGGTTGAAACTACTTTTAGCGTTGTGAAAAACTAATGCATCTATTCAGTGCTTCCATTACTTTTTCTCCATGTTTCATCCATTTCTAATGTAAAGCTTTCCTGCAACAGCTGTTAGGCTACAGATTAACACTAACTTTATGTCCATTATAAATTGGAAATTTTGCTCTCACTTAAACTGCATACAAAGATATAAACGTTTATCTTCATCACGATGTACTTCTCCGTTATTACGAAAATCGTACCACATTCAGAAAAAATCGCTTGCCACATGTTTCACTAACGGTCTACTTTCTTTCACTTTAAACCAGATCGATTACCTATTTCAAACGTTTTATAAATGTGATTCCATTTCGGCCTAAGTAACGGAAGTCGAACACAACATTCAAATTATGACGACCCAATCAATCATGTATAAGCCACACTTGACAAATAAATTGTACTGCTGTGTTTTAGATGGAGTTTTTTGACTTATTATTCGCTCAGTTTCTGCTTTCTTGGTCTTCGTCAATAGTTTCATACTTCAGCATTCCATTATACCCTACCGATTGTACAGGGTGGCCTACTAAGGATGCGAGGTACTGTATCTGGGAACCTATTCGTCGTACAGGTTTGCGGCAAAGGAAGTTATTACTAAAACGACTAAAAGAAAAACCTGAAAAAATATTTTCAAGTTTCTGAAACTGCAATCCTGAATCAGAAAAAGCGATTTTTCTGTGAATTCCGGTATATTGACCTAACAAAAAAAAATACCCGATCTCCAAATTCGAGGACAATCTGAAAATTTTTGTTTGTCAATTTTTGCTGTATCTCTAACAATAACATGGTGAGGCGTATCCAAAGGTTTCCGTATCTTCGAAACGGTTGAGTCAATCTCAGCAAAATTGGGCTAGTTGAAATGAGCTATTCCTGGGCTACAATTGCTACAATATTTGTTAGTTTCACATGCAGCCGCTAGAGGGCTTTTTTCGACATTTCGACAGTAATTAGTATTTATTTATTTACTACAAAAGAATAGACACCTAGGCTATAAGCTTGTGTAATAGTTAATTTTCTCAAAAAAAATTAAATGCACTGTTATAATAATAATAATATACGGCCTATATAGTGACGAAAAGGTGGAGTGTCAGCTTATGCTGTTTTCAACCCGACCTAAAAAACATTGACACAGACTATAAAGAAAAAAAAAGTACCTAAATTTAAATGGCACAGTCCGCAACATAGACCACAGAAGCAAGAAAGAAAAGCTTAAAATATTACACTTCTCAGAAAATGAAACAATCAGTTACCTGTGAATATGCGTAAAGTTAAATTCTAGCCATCCGATTGCTTTACGCTCATCTTTAAATTTTTTTTAAAGTTGGTTAGGCTATATTCTTTGTAGTCACTTTACAAACAGTTATACAGGGTGTCCGCAAAGTTGGGGTTTTCCTTTTCAGAAACAACTACCCTTGAAATAACAAAGGTAATGTGTAGTGAAACGAGGGCGACCAAGTAAAAAAAAAATAAAGGAAAAAGTACACACTCTCCAGTTGACGAGAAGGGCTAAGTACGTCTCTGCCCGAAATCATACCGCTCCAACAGAAAATGAAATCAGCTGATGCGCTACCGAGCAGACGCAGGCAAACAAGGAAGGCAAAATGTTGCGTAAAAAGTCTAGCTCTAGGTTCACCATTCCAGCCCAAACATTCACCGAAAATGTTTGTTGAAAATGTGCCCGACGGACAGCTTGCGCATTTTCTACTGACCAAACATGAGTGTTGCGAAAGTTATTCACCCCATTACTCGTGAACGTAGATTCGTCTGTCACCAATATGCACTTCAGAAAGTCCGGATTATTGTCATGTTGATGCAACAACCACTCACAAAACCGCACTCTTGCTGGAAAATCGTCAGGTTGAAGGGCTTGTACACGTTGGACGTGAAACGGATACAGCCCCTCTTCACGCAGCGTTTGCCACACTTTAGTTTTTGATACTTGCACCGTCGGTTGAAGGTTGCATACTGAACTGGCACAGTGGTATTCAGATATTTTTGATATTGCAGAGCCCTTTATCTCGATTCCCTTAAGACATTGGTGTATATGGTACTAAGAAAAATTGCTTATGTTTTCAAGATCTACACGTCGTGTAAAGGAAAACCCCAACTTTGCGGACACCCTGTATAAGTGAAGGCTATTCAATATTTTATGATTTAAAAGTAGAAAATTGTAACAGTTATACAAGACAAAGGAATGCTATATTGGAAATATTTTTGTGTGACGTAACAGATAAATTTTATCAACTGATTTATATACTTCTATTCAAAATAAATTTCTTCATATGTCTTTTAAATTCATCATATGGTAGCAATTTTGTGGATCGAGGTTGAAGCATTGTAAAAAATAATTGGTGCTTAATTTCATTTCCCGGATATTATAGAACAAAACTGCTAGTACTTGTCGATTAGAGAGAAGTTTTGAACCGATAATTTGATGCTTTTCGTCCCCTATAAAAATATTTCCTTTTTACAGCTGCGTAATCCATTCAACATGTTGACTGAATGAAAAGAGTGCTTTTAGTAATAGAACAAACGAGCACTGCAATACGTTAGCTAACGAGCACCTGATATGCAAGTTTTGACATGTTCCAACGCAACTCGGCACGGGTTACCCCGTTACATAAAACTTTATTTACAATTGATTTGACATTGTCCAAACAAAATTAGATGGTATACGTTTGAATAAAGAACTTTCATTTTTTGGGGACTCCCCGACATAGGTAGGTATATATAAAATAATCTTGCTTTAAATAATCATTCAATTCAAAATATAATTAATATAAAAGTATTTTTATCTGCTTAGAGAAGCAAACCGCCAATTTTATCTAAAAAAATTAGACGATACCAAATGTGATCCAAGAAAACTGTGGTCGGTTGTCGATCACTTAACTAACGAAGACATTCAAGAGAAACCAAATATTGATGAAATTAAGAATCGTGATGGAACAATATTACCGATAAATGACAAATATCCGATGCATTTATAAATTTTTTCACAAATGTTGGAGAAACTTTAGCAGCCAGGATAAAAAAAAATGTTTTGAACGACATGTTCCCAAAAACCCACGTTCCCAATTCATTCTTTTTAGAAAATGTTAGTCCGATAGAAGTACAATAAGCTGTCCTATCACTTAAAACCAAAAAAGTCCTGCTGTAGATGGCATCAAAGCTGAGCATTTAAAAATAATAGCCTACGACTTAGCCGAACCACTTTCCAACGTCATAATTGGTGTTTCCAATCTGGAATTTGTCCTGAGGCATTTAAAACAACAGTTATTACTCCTGTTTATAAGAGCGGTGACAGAATGGAAACATCAAATTATATACCCACATCAGTACTATTGAATATAGCCGAAATTTTCGAAAAATTACTACAAGAAAGGATATTACAATTTTTGGACAAAAACAAAATTATATGTTCTGACCAATATGGATTTAGAAAAGGAAAATCTACTACGAGTACAGATGCAATTTTGGCTGCAATGGATGAAATTAACTCTAATGTCAACAAAAAAATACATACTATTGGTATCTTTGTTAATCTAAAAAATGCCTTTGATACGGTTAACCATGAAAGTTATGGAAAGATTGGGATTTAGAGGAACGTCACAAATCCTGTTAAAAAATTACCTTTCAAGTCGGACACAGACTTTCAAAATCACTAACACTTACAGTAAAAAAATGTACATCAAGTGTGGTGTGCCTCAAGGAACAGTACTAGGCCCACTATTATTTAGTCTTCATTTAAATGACTTATTCAAAATTAACAGTACTGGAAAGATTATATGTTTTGAAGAGGACATCCTCATATTATATTAAGCCGATGACTGGAGCACACTGATGCAAATAGCTGAAAAGAATTTTATAAAGATCATCGACTGGTTTGATACTAAAATTTTAACAGTTAACTTCAAAAAAACAAAATTCTATTCTATTCAAAATTTTTACCTACCTTCACACAAGTTTCCGTTAATTATCATGGCCAGAAAACAAAAATCGATAGAGTTAACACTTTGAAATATCTTGGAATATTTATGGACCATATTAAATATGTTATCAAAAAAATTAGAAGTGTTGTCCATAAACTCAAAATGCTTGCTAACATTCTTACAGAAAGTTACCTGCGAATCCTATGCCTTAGTTGAAACCCATATAATATACGGCATCACAGCCTGGGGTGCCGCCTGCAAGACATATGTTTCTGACCTGTATATAGCACAAAAAACTGTTTTGAAAGCCATTTTCCATAACCTAAGATTATATCAGACGAACAACTTATAACAGGAAACAGGGATACTTGATACAAGACAACTTTATTTCTTACATGCCACCACATTATACTTAGTATTGTAATGAAAAAAAATCCTAAAAAAACGAGCATAACACAGGATTTCGAATAGGCTCATCTAATATCCAAAGACCACACAAAACATTAATCAAAAAATCGTTCAAGTTCTTAGCAGCTAAATTATATAGTGTAGTACCAAACGAAATAAAAATACTTAATTTTGGAAAAATATTTAGACGAAAATTGTACTGTGCAGCGAATGACTTTACATAATTATATAGAAATCCAATTCCAATTATATTAATACTTTGTAGAATTAACAATAATTGTTATAGATATATGATTGATTGTTAGTTATTAAGATGTAATCCACACACAGGCGATGCCTTATGTGGTTTTTTCATATTTGTTTGCCCATTTTTTGTATTTTGGGCGTACAAATATTATTATTATTATCATTATTATTAAAGAAGTCATTTAAGACCTTACCTTATTTAAGGTACTCAACCTTCCTCCTAATTTTTATGTAATAGAAAGGATCATTCTTTCATAATGATCACAACAACATAAGCATATCGTTTTCTTTTCAGATGCAGGAATGGATTTTCAGTTTGGAGAAGGACGAGAATGTGTAAATTGTGGAGCGATATCTACTCCTCTGTGGAGGCGAGATGGTACCGGACATTACCTTTGTAACGCTTGTGGACTGTATCACAAAATGAACGGCATGAACAGGCCTTTAATAAAACCTTCTAAAAGACTGGTGAGTTTGGTATCATATCATCGTATCATTTATCTATACTCCGTAGAAAGTTAAAAGAGTAAATAATTATTTTCTGTACTCCTTCTTATAAAACCTGGTAAGAGAGGATGGACGGTTTTAAAAAAATCATAAAATAGTTAATTTTTACTCGAAAACAAATTTATTGATGGAATCAGGTTCACAAGGAAATAGCATTTGAGACAGCCAAGTGTGGAACATCACATCACACATGTGGTGGCCGAAATCGTTGATGCAGTGCTGGAGGCGTTCTTGGAAGTTCGCGTAGACTCTCTCCAACATCGCTCTTTCAACTTGGGCGACTTCCACGCGAATTTCGCCCTTCAATTCGTCCAGACAGGCTTGTTCGCGTATACTCTAGCCTTGAGGTGTCCCCATAAGAAAAAATCGCATATGGATAAATCTGGGGACGGAGGAGGCCAATGAACATCGCCAAACCTGGAAATAAGGCGACCAGGGAAGAGAGGGCGAATAACGTCCATGGATGCTCGGGCTGTGTGGGCGGTCGCCCCATCCTGCTGGAACCACACACGTCGGATTGGAACACGTCCCCGTCGTAATTCAGGGTGAAATGAGTCGGTGATCATGTCGACGTAGCGCTCTGAGTTCACGGTAACATCACGACCATTACTGTCTTCGAAGAAGTAAGGGCCAATGATGCAAGTTTGCGATACAGCGCTCCAAACCGTTACTTTTGGGCTGTGCAGCGGTCTTTCGTGTAACTGTTGCGGATTTTCATTAGCCCAATAACGACAATTCTGCTGGTTAACCATGCTGTTTAGGTGAAAGTGGGCTTCGTCACTCATAAACAAAATGAGGTTCTCATTTTGATCGATCAGTGCTTCCATCTCACGTGCGAAGTTCATTCGTTGTGCATAATCTCCGGGCTGTAACTGTTGCACAATGGCCAATTTGTAGGGGTGAAAGCGGAGATCCATATGCAAAATTCGCCTTACCGAACGATCACTAAGGCGAAGTGCAGCAGGATGTTTCCGGGCAGATCGAGTCGGACTGCGAAGAAAGACCTGTCGAACGCGTTCAACATTTTCAGGAGTTCGAACTGTTCGCGGCGCTCCTCTTGGTCTTCTGTTGATCAGTTCACCACGCCTGCGAAGTGATTCAACCCAACGAAGGATGGTGTTTCGAGAGGGAACAGCTCTTTTCCGATGAATGTTGAAGTGGCGACGAAACTGACGCTGTACGACGATGACTGACTCATTATTTCGGACGAAACAATCATAGGCGAAAACGCGGTGCCTCCACCGTCCAAGGCTCCATAACGACAACTGGTAAAATAATACTAGGATCTCACGAGTCAAACAGCACCCTCCCCACCTCTCTCGTAGACGGAGGCGCAGTGTACTACCCATCCCAAAAACGTCCGTCCTCTCTCCCGCAACCTGTATTATAAGTGAGGTTATTCGACCATATACATACGTTCTGTCGTCATTCTATTTTCAACTGGGCAAACACGATATGGGCCAGCGTCTGAAGACGTCCAAGGACAGAACGAAATCCGGTACCCTACTTTGCCGAATTGAAGGGTGGGGAGAGGATTGAGGTTTTCTTACAGGGGAAACCGTTCTCTTGTCAATCGAAGTTTTAATATCTGGGATCAGCCTTCTGGTCCGTGCACCATGGCCAGTTGCATCCCATCTCTCCTGCCATCTGATAAAAGCGCCTTTTTCCGTTGCTCGTAGCTTCGACGCTGTTTTCATAGAGCGCACATCTCTCCGCAGCCAGCAAATCAATTGGTGGGATACCCGCTACCACCAAGTAGTTTACGGTCGAAACCGTACTGTAAGCGCATACCACCCGCAGCACCACTTTTCGCTGGCTTCTCAATATTAGCTGTCTATGTTTCTTTTTCCTGAAGGCGAAGTCTTAAAGGATCTTACTCAGAACGTCTTAAAGCAATACCCGCGACCCAGTCCTTTCAGGATGATAGTCCCGAAAAGGAATGATTGACTTTGCTCCTTGGTCATCATCCTGAAGTGGTTAAAAACATGCCGAGTATGTTCCTAGAGCACGAACTATTATAACAAGAAAGTCTACGAAGATCCTCTATCCGAATGCTGAATTTATTAGGTCACATTTAGTTGAATTCGTTAAATGAATATTTTATTGTAATTTTCATTATACAGGGTGGCAATTAAGTACCATAAATTTAATAGACGATTCTTTGAATAATTTCAAGACCTAAAGCTCATATGGACATAGTCCGCAAACTCTTCGTTCTCAAGATACAGGGTGTTGAATTTAAAAAAAAAAGTTTTTTCTTGAATTTCTTAAATATTCTTCACTTAATTTTGTTGTTATATGGCGGTGGTATTTATAATATTAAGGAGCTAATTTAGCCTTAACTTGATCAGATTAATCAAGTCCAGTAGCGTCTCGAGTGGGATCTGAACGAATTTTTGTAACAAAAATAAGAATATATACATATATACACCACAGACTGTTGAGCAATTTTTATAATGTTTTTTGGATTAAGCAAATAGAAATACAACATTTTTTCACATGAATTTTTTCGTATCATAGTTAGCTTTCGAGAGAAAAAAAGTCCACTTAATTGCATATCCCTGAACCACACAAGGAATATGGGGAAGAGTTTATTTTGGAAATTATTTTTTCTTATAATTTTTTATTACTAATTATGTAACAACAACAAATAAACACTAAATTAGATTACACTACATAAACATCTATGGTAATGAATTTTACTAATTTCCAAAAGAAACTTTTCTCATTCCTGGTGTAGTCCAGTGATATGCAATTGAGTGAACTTTTATCCTCGAAAACTAAGTAAGATTCGAAAAAAAAAATCAAGACATGAAAAGGTTATATTTCTATTTGTTTAATCCAAAGAACAAAATAAAAACTGCACAAAGTCAGTGACACATATTCTTTTGTCACAAATATTCATTCAGATCCCGCTTGAGACGCCACTTTACTCAATAAATTTGAACAAGTTAGGGCTGAATTAGCTACTTAACGTTATAAATACCACCGCCAAATTCCAACAAAATTAGGTAAAGGATATTAGATATTTCCGAAAAACTATTTTTTTTTAAATTAACATTTTGTGTCTTTTGAACGAAGAATTTGTGGACCTATGTGAAGAACTTTTTGTCTTAAAATCACTCGAAACAATGGACTGTCAAATTTACAGTACATACTTGATTAACACCCTGATATTCTAGTCTAAAGGCAACGTGGAAAATTTAAACAAATCTAAAAATATCAAGAAATACCAAGGTGTTTAACTGCTGGTGAATTATTAAGCTCAAACTGTTCATTTACTGGAGACTGGTGCATTTTTGGAGAAACGGCTTTAACACACTAACAAGAACGCAAACACCTTCTTTCTGTGGTATAAGGTATCCTTTAGTGTCCAAAGCAACCTTTTTACGACACAAGTCGTGACCAAAAATGAAACATCATACGAAAAGATACGGAGTTTAAAAATAAAAAACATTTTTTTTTAATATCTTCGAAACTGTCAACTGGGAATAACTAAAATATGGTATATGTGGGTTTACCTAAGTATTGTCCAGATTCAAAGGTCTTAACTTAGAATTAAAGTGCAGCAGTGGCGCAGATAAAGGGGATTAATGGCATTATCTTTCCAAATAAGAAATAGTTCCCCACTGTTTTTTTATGAAGCCTCGAGGAAAAAATGTTGCATAAAATGCAGTCCTTTGTATGAATTTTCATTTTTAGTCACGACTTATGAATCACAATGTATACCTTACCGAAGCCGCTCAATTTCGAACATCAAATCTGTCAAAATGTATATATGCATAGTTGCTCCATTCAGCGAATATCGCTGAATATGAATTAGACCCGACATTGTATCCTTATTATGCAACCGTGCTTGATAGCCGTTTCCGCTGCCACAGACGGCCACGAGACGCTTGGGACTGTGCTGCACGAATTGCGGCACCCGCACCACGACGCTATGGCGACGCAACAATGACGGCGAGCCGGTGTGCAACGCGTGCGGACTCTACTTCAAGCTGCACGGCGTGAACCGACCTTTAGCGATGCGCAAGGACGGCATCCAGACCAGAAAGCGGAAACCCAAGAAACCTCCATCAGGTAGCACCAGCGGTGGGGACGCGGTGGCGGC
Source organism: Acanthoscelides obtectus (assembly GCA_963669975.1). Classification (NCBI taxonomy): domain Eukaryota; kingdom Metazoa; phylum Arthropoda; class Insecta; order Coleoptera; family Chrysomelidae; genus Acanthoscelides; species Acanthoscelides obtectus. The sequence goes on along the minus strand of CAVLJG010000005.1, from coordinate 107,718,239 downwards.
CGGCGGTGGTGGGAGGGAAGACTCCGCCCATAGCGAAGGTGAGTAGGAGCATCGTCGTTGTGATTGGATGGTATGCCGGATTCTTTAAATAGTGTTCCTAAACTGGGCGCCAAAGTTTAGGTAAGCTGCAAATGGAGATGGATGTGATAAAATGTTTCCGAAAATAACTAATTGTGAGGAGTTCTATATGCCAATAGGAAGAACAAACAGCAAGTTATGCCACCTGGTAGCAACAGTGTTGCCAATTTCACTCTCCATGACACTATTTGTAAATATTCATGGTAGCACCAAACATTTAAACATATTTGTTCATTATCAGAGCATCATGTAAGCCGTTGAGTCTAATTTTAGCAGCGGCTTTCTGTTTTTTCAAGGATTTTTGTGGCCGCACTATGCAGCAATCACCCAACTAGCATTTTGCTGAAATGGGCTACCAGCCAACAAAAAGCTACCTATATTTGATTTTTATTGATATGATAATGTGTACTTTGTTGTTTGACAATTTTTGCTGAATCTCAAAAAATAAAGTGATGGGGGATATTCAAAGGTTTCTGTAAAGAACACCCTGTACTTTCGAAACGGCTTAGCCGATATTAACAAACTTGAACTATACTAAGTGACATATAAATCCGAGCACCCAGTTTAAATGGTTTTATTTTAATAAAATTTTGTATAAGTACTTAATGAAGCATAATAAGTAAATGATAAAAATTTCAAAATGATTGCACTGCTTTAAAGCCCTTTGACCTATAATAATGTGTGGATGCACCCTGATGTGCTACGCATTCTACAACGCGCCTAGGCATGCTTCTGATCAGGTGGTCAATGTCCTCCTGTGGTATCTCATTCCAGGCAACCACCAACTCCTCTCGAAGTGCTTCTAGAGTCTGAGGAGGACGTTGCAAATTGAGCAATCTCCTACCCATCATATCCCACACGTGCTCAATTGGGGATAAGTCGGGAGATCTTGGTGGCCATGGTAACAATGTGACATCATTATGTTGAAAGAAGTCTATTGTGACTCTTGCAACATGTGGTCGGGCATTATCTTGTTGGAAAGTTGGATCTGCCAGGGTGTCAAGATAGGGTAAAAGATGGGGTTCTAGAACTTCGTGGATATAACGCTGCGCGTTCATGTTACCTCTGATGAAGATTAAAGGTGACCTGGAACCATAAGCTACAGCACCCCAAACCATAACTCCAACAGTGTGATGAACATGTCTTTCAACAAAAAACTGTGGATTCCTCCTTTCAACACGTCGCCTTCTAACCCTGGCACGACCATCGTGCATGCCTAATCAAAATCGAGACTCGTCACTAAAGACAATACTGTTCCATTCCTGATCCCAGAGTGACCGTTGTCTGCACCACTCAAGGCGTTTACGTCGGTGTTCTCGAGTTAAAGGGAGGACCCAGTCTGGCCGGTATGAAAACAAGGCAAAACTTCTCATTCGTCGGTAAACACTTCGCATGCCAATAGGTCTTCCGTGTTCTGCAAACCATTCATTTGTAATGGACCTGGTAGTGGAGAAACGGTCCTTTAAGGCCAATAATCTTAGGCGGCGATCTTCACGGTCTGTTGTTCTACGGCGGCGTCCAGTGCCCCTTGCTCTTTGCGTACGGCCTTCTCGAAGCCATGCCTCACAACACATAACCACAGTGTCTACACTTCTTTGCACTCTAACTGCAATTGCCCGAAAAGAAAGTCCAGCTTCCCGAAGTCCCACTATACAGCCCCTATCAAACTCACTAAGTTGACGAAATCGTACAGGTCTCTGTACGCTAGGCATCGTAACCGATCGTAAAGGATGTCAAGAACCAAAATCCGCCAACGTTGATTCTTTACTGCGGCTGAAATATTCATTTTTAGAGCGTGAGTGAATTAAAAAAAAAGCAGTATAAAAACCGGAATGTCCAACTGATAAGGCTGAACATTTTTTCACTTGTTATTTACAGTAAGATAAATACATTCACATTCACCAACTTTTATTAAAATAAAACCATTTAAACTGGGTGTTCGGATTTATATGTCACTTAGTATAGTTGAAAAGAGCTATTGTTGGGATACAAATGTTGTGATATTGGAAGTTTTGTTAGTTTCACATGTAGCCGCTAGTGTGTTTTCTTCATCATTTCGACATAATTACAGTATATTCAGATAAGAGATAGACCGGACATAAACAAGACCACGTGATCATCGAACGCTGTAACATTCGGCAGGGACGTATTAAGAGTCACGCAGTACATATTTTAGATAGTAGATGCTGCTTTGCGTAACTTTGTAGTAAATTAGCACAATTCGACGTGCTTACGATTGGTCATGGATATAGGATCATGTGGGGGTGGGGTAAGAAACATATAATGATGTAAATATACATAAGGGTTTCAAAATTTTCGCTTCGATTACCAGCTTCGGATGCCGCCTGATGTTTAGTGAAATACAGTCAAATATACTCTCAAAATGGCGTTTAAATTAGCCTAGATTAAAAATAATCGTATATCTCTTAAAATTGCTTTTAGAATATTGATTAGTATATTTTTTGATTTCTAGGTAAATATGTAACCAAATTAAAACGTTCAAAACGTAAAAAAATGTGCATGGTTGAACATTGTCAGAAAGTAGATTCTTGAATAGGTTTTGCCAAAATGGGTTCAAAAATGTAAATAATTAATTAAAAAATACAGTAGCTTTATAATTACTTATAACTTACCGAATTTGATGAACGACATCTTTTATTGGAAAGATGAGCTTGATGAGCTTTCATCATCGCTACTGCCTGAAGCACCAACGTCAATAATGAATGGCTCGACTTGTTCCTCTAAAATATTGTCCAGTTCCCACATTCTCTTTTCAACTTTGTCTTTCACGTGCTTAATACAGTTTTCCCATTTTTGCGCTGTTATTAATTCTAGTGCTTCTTTGAAAAGTCCTTTGAGGTCACAAAATTTAAAAGTTGTATTGTGCTCAGCTATATAATTTTTAACCTCTGCCCATATGAGCTCAATGGGATTGAGCTCGCAATGGTATGGAGGTAAACGGAGCACAGTTTTATTTTGACTTGCTGCCATTTCGTCAATGGCGTATTTTTGATATTCCGCCTTGTGATCCTCACAATTCTTAATAATTGTACTTTCAGCATTGCTTCTTCAAAGTTGATATTTTTCGAGCGGAGCCAATTTTGAACATCAACTTTCCTTGAAGCCGTTGGGACCTTCTCCATTCTTCGAGAATGATAAGGCGCATTATCCAACACAATTACTGCGTTTTCCTCTAAGTTCGGTAAAATTTTTTAAACCACTGTTCAAACGATTCGCCATTCATTTCCTCGTGGTAATCTCCAGTTTTCTTAGACTCAAAGCACCACAGACCGTCAACAACAAATCCATCCTCACTGCCAATATGGCAGATAATGAGCCTTTTCCCTTTACCTGGAAATCGAAGTACTAACTGGTGTAAATTTATTTCAATAAGCGAACCTTTTTCAAATGTTTTCATCACATTCAGCGAAAAAACATTGAGACATGAGTATCAGATTGCTATAATTGGGATTATTTAGTCATATTGAAAGAAAGAATATTGAACGTCGTATGATTACTCAGCGCTTCACAATTTAATTTAAAGTTATAAACCTTTAAAAAATGAATGATCAGGAACCTGAAATACGCGCAAATATTAATATTAACAAATTATAACTTTATAAAGCTTAAAGTATGAATTAAAATGATTAGAAATATTAGGAACGGTACACAATATAAAACTTAGTAACTTTTTTTAAGTTTATAATATTCGACATATGTATTTTAAGATTATATTAAAAAATTATTGAAATATCGAAGACACATAAAAACATGGCTTAAAACAGTTCTAACAAATGAAAATGACAATAAAACATCCACGCATTTTATCGAAAGTTATAAAACTTTTGTTACTTGTAATATGCTTTATCTGCCCCCTGGAATTAATGTTTAGAACCTTGTTCCCAAGGTTTGAAAAACATCCGATTGTTGTCTATTACTCGTATTTACCTGCTGGATTTTTTAATCCGGTGGACAGTCCATCTAGAAAGGCCCTCCTGGATGAAGTTACAGAATCATCAACCCATACTTTACTTGTAGTGTGTCCTGCGTTTACCCACGTTTCATCAAGGTAATAAATCTTCCTGTTTTGATTTCTACATTTCCCAATTTTTGTTAAATAATCCCTCCTTCATAGCAAAATTTCTTCTCTATCCAGTAGTAAACTATTACGACCCCGTTTTTTCCATTTGAAATTTAAATGCTTCAGTAACGCATGGAAAGTTGATCGTTTGAAATTTGGCAACGTTGTATCTCCATTTACCTCCTGCAGTACTTTATCTATAGTAGGTATTTCATTCCTAAAGAAGAATTCATGCACTTTCCTCCTAATCGCATGCTTATCAGCTTCATCCAATGATTTGACAATACTTTTGCGATGTTTACTGGTCATTGGCTAAGAAAAGGTGTGATTTTTTTTGTATTGTCTTAACACATTAAACACTGATGCGCGACACACCCCAACTTTGTGAGAAACCTTCACAACAATTTCTTTGATGGTTGATGCCTCGTTCTCCTCGCGCTCGATCTTATATATATTCAAAATGACCTCTTTCATTTCGGCACTCAGGTGTCTTTTTTTAGAGCGTTTCCTAGGTGGACTACAGGAGTTTACAACTTCATCGGCAGTATCTGTACTACTGGGCATTTTGCGCAAGCAGTTGATAACAATAACAATCAATAACAAGGTATAACAATAACAACGACAAACTCAACAACTTAATAAGATAACAAACGAAAACGTCCAAAGAAATATCAAATTGCAATGATGCACACGACATACGTAACACGTCTGAACCTGAATGTGACTCTGCCTTGATACGACTGCTCTGCCGCTCGGCATAGGCATTTAATTGCGAATTGACCAATGAGGGCTCCTGTTTTAAAATCACCCGACCCTTCTGTTTACATCCGGTCTATCTCTTATCTGAATATACTGTAGGCTACGTTTACTTTGTTGAACCTTACCAAGGGTCGTCAACCAACATTAGTAAGAGTTATGCAGATTTGGGGGTTGGTGCTGGTGTGGTATTAGAGTATTCTGATGCACTGAGCATAAAAGTGCCAAATGAAAAATTTAATTTAGTTTTCGGCAATTTTTTCACTTCTCTCCCTCTTATGGTAAAATTGATAGAAAAAAATTTCTTTGCGACTGGTACTCCTAGAGAAAATCGTTTACAAGGCGTCCAATTCAGAGATTCTAAAATTATGAAAAGGGAAAAAAGAGGTAGTTACGATTACAACAAAATTTCTGATACAAACATAATTGCAGTAAAATGGTATGACAATAATTTAGTAACACTCTGTTCAAATGCACCAGGATTTCAACCAATTCGCTTTGTAAAGCGATACTCTTGAAAGGGTAAAAAAAGTATTCAGGTAAGAAACACAATCTGCAAGAAAATCAATGTTTTCAAAAATGCTTTTGATTTTAGGTAGAACAGCCTCATCTTGTAAATGTAATGTAAATAAAAAAAAGTGGTATTTTTCATTGATCAGCCACTGTATTGATATGGCTGTTCATAGTTCCTGGCAACTTTATAGATCGCGCGAAGGACATATGGATCAATTATTATTTAGACGGCGGCTTTCCACAGCCTTGTTACAACAAAACAAGAAACCGCCATCTTTTTCGAGAGGACGTCCTTCGGCTAATGAATATATAGATATTCGTTATGATCGTTTAGATCATTTTGCGGTACCACAAGAAAAGCCAACTAGATGTGGCTTATGTCATGCTAGAGCAAAAACAAGGTGCTCTAAGTGCAATGTAGGGATGCATGTAAAATGTTTTTTGTCCTTCCATACTAAACCTTAATGTTCGCCTATGTGCCTAGTTTCCCATATTTTGTACGGCATTTTTTTACACTTTTTCCTAAAATAAAATTTAAAAAATAACAAATTTGTTTAATATATGCTTCATATAGAATGAATTTGCAGAGAACATACTTTACTATAATTTATTTGAGCTGTAGGCATATCTGGGTTAAATTAATTCATTTACCCATGTGACATATAGGGCTGTAACGTGCCTCATGACGTACGAGCAGTTATACTAATGATAATAACTTTTTTTCAAATTGCTTTGCGGTTATGAAACGTCAACAGGAAAAGGTCAGATTTTGTAATACATACATGACTAAATTAGAATAAAATAGAAGGTAACAAGTTATAAAATAAGTATCACAAACAGTATGTTTGCTTAGAAATATAAATAGTTAAATAGAAGAATAGAAAAAATATGCAGCATAAATGTTTAATGAGCAAAATAATCTATTTTATTGATTATAAAGTAGATAAATATGTAATTATTAAAAACTATAAGAATCTTACAGACAGTAAAAGTATGTTAAAAATTATTCTTTCTTGAAGTCTTTTAAGTCCTTGATGGCTTTTAACTCTTAGGGCAAATTATTGAAGATAGATCCACAGAGGTAGTAGGATTTATTACGGTGAGTGCTGAGGCTATAGTTGTTCAATGTAACGTTGTTACTATTCCTTAGATTGTATCTCTGGGACTGTTTTTGGTAAGTGAATTTGGAAGGATATGATTTCTTTGAAAGCTCGCTAAGCTGAATAATGATGCTAAAGTTAGAACTTTTTCATCACTAAATGTTTTTCGACGAGACTTATGAGGATGCATTGAGAATAAGAGGCTGATTATTCTTTTTTGAAGGATGAAGATTCATTGGTTCTCAACAGATGATTCCCAATATAGCACTACATATTTGAGAAAATCCATTGATCTACCGGGTTTCTAAAACCATAGCCTTTAATTCTATTTACGAGATTGTTAGCTTGAACACAGTCGAATGTTCGAATGCTTTTGATAACTCAGAAAATGTTGTAGCTAAATGATGTCAAAACAAGATCGCGAAAAGCGCATCTCGATGTCTTGATCCTAATCTAAAATTCAGGCCAAAGAATGTCTTATACGGAAATCCCTCACACGTTTATCTTTTCACACTAATTTTTTTGGAATTCCAGCCAAAAGGCATGTTTTTTGTTTAAATGTATAAAAGACAATTAGGTAATATTTGCTGCTGTAACTTTTCACGAAAGGAACGTGCTAAATTACTAAGCGTGGCAATATGATTCTTAATGCATGTTTTTATGTTATAACTGTATAGGTATTGCGTATAGTATATCTGAAGAAATACTTTTTATGCTCCAGAATCTAAAACGCCTACAATGCTGCATCAAAGTTCGTCGCAACAGCAACAGCAACAACCGCAGCAGCCGCAACAACAGCAGCATCATACGAACCAACAGCAGTCGAGTAATCAGTCGCATCATAGTCACAACCATAATCACCATCATCAGCTGGATAAATCGTCACCGGTGAGTATATAATTTAGGGCAAGTAAAGTCATAAACATTGAGGCTATTCCAGTTCTTTATATTCCCGTCTCTAGTCAATTTCAATATTTGGTTTGTTCGTACGGTGGTCGGCGACTTGACGGTGATTGTGTCAGGAGTTCTGTCCATACAGTGTGTCCCAGATTCACTTCTCTAAACAGGGATCTCAGCTCCTTTTATACATACAGCAGATGTTAAATAGGGAAAGTTTTAGAGGAAACATTCGATAGCCGGCTTCAGATTTATGCTCGGAAAACCGAAAATGTCGAATAAATTCGAAACGGTTAATTTGATAGCTGTCAAAATGTGACATGGTTCAGACATTCTCTTAAGGAAAATAAGAGCATGTATGACAGACTCAATCATCTTTTGTTATGCCGCAATCTGCCTCAACTTTCATTTTTCTTATGGTTACTATATTAGACTTTTCGATTTTTGAACAGTGCGTAAAATTTCCAGCCTAGTGACGTCTCACTAAAAGATTGAAATATCTTCGAAATATCATCACACGTTATATTATGTAGATATTAATTTTTTCCTAAAGAGATCATGGTTTATTTGTCAGAAAATAAAATTAATAGGTAACGCATTTTTTTCATCTAAGGAGGCTCTGACTTTGACGTTAAATAGTTCAAAGTATTAAAATTGTCTTTCAATAAGTAGTAGGTACGTTTCCTCTCATACCCAATTTAGAAAATTAGTAGTTGATTTAATAAACCATGGGGCCTTCGAACAACCTAGAAGCGGATACAATACTGAAAATGGAAATCGCAACAGAAACGTTTTACACGCTGTCAACGAAATCTCTAGTGCATCCGTGAGAACTACAGAACGAGAAATTGATATGTCAAAATCAACAGTACAGAGAATGTTGAACAAAAGTACCATCCATACAAACGTACAATAGTTCAAGGTCTTCAGGAGACTGGTTCTACAAGAAGAGTGCGCTTCTGTCAGTGGTATACTAGGAAGTCTAATGAAAATCCCGATTTACGAATTGTTGTGTCTTTAATAATCGCAATATTGCGCTGTGGAAAACCCTCACGAAGTGGTAGAGAGTCCTCTAAAGATCAGATTTGGAGCTAACGTGTTGGTGTGGGGTCAATCGATAAAACAAACCGTACGAGGATCTCCCTCAGTCCACATTTTCAGTGATTTCTTATTTCCATGTACTTTTCATTTGAGTAACGCCTCCTTACCCAGCTACATTTTCTGTTCAAAGCAATTTGTCACTGACACTGCTTCTTGTTCCTTGTTTGCTTGTTACCTTATTTTGAAATGTCTACACAAGTATCCCACATAATGTAAGACAACACTGGAACCATTACACCAAAAATAGCATCAGCTAGCCAAAGGGCGTCTACCCTTAGGCTATTGTTATACTCCGATGTTACAGAGTCAGGCGAAAAGCTATACAGGGTGACTTTGAAGTTGAGTCATTAATTTTCAGATAATGATTGTAGAAGGAAGATAAACCAAAATATGTGTGTAAAAATAAAAAAAAATATAAAAAAAATTTTACCTTGTTTTATAAAGTATCCTCCCGACAAGTATTTCAGTGCGGACCTGTATCTGATCGTGAGGTCTTGGAGCACCGGCATGCCGTCACCTGATTCACGAGCCCGTTGTACTACATTAACAAAGGCACGAGGGGTTGGTTGCACTCGATTGGGAAACCGATCCGCATAAACATGTGCCATTTTTTATTTCGTTTGAGCCACGCAACAGACACCACTATTCACTGACACTGACTGTATACAAATGAATAAAATAATTGTAAAAACATCGTTCCAAATTCTTTCGCTTTTTTGTTTCCGATGCGATGAACCGATACGGCGGATTATATCCGTTGTCGCCAAACACGAGCACATAATATTATTATTGAGACAGGGCGGTACTCAAACTTCCAAAGGGCTATAACTTTGTTACTTTAATTTTACCAGAAAAATGGTAAAGGAAAAAATCATTTCTTTTGATCAGATCTACTCACTGTTGAAATAAATGACTCAACTTCGAAGTCACCCTGTATACACTAAGAGCCAAATTTGTCGGAAGGCTTGAGTTCAATGTGTATGAAAGAGAAGCGCGTGAAGTGCGTATCAACCATCGAGATATAATACAAAAGTAGGCGCTATTGTCATACAAATCATGCTATTGAGAATGGGACCGGGGGGTGGAGCTTAGTCGCTTAACAAATGGCGGATTTGCCAGGATCGTATCTGTTTTTAATGTATGTATTTGATTTGATTGAATTTATGCTATATGTAAATTATATCATTTGCTCAACTTATGTATTTAGAAAAAAATCTATCTAATATACAGTGTGTCCCACTTACTCCAACATTTGTGTTTTTTGACCGATTTTCATAAACTTTTTTTTGTTGGATGGTCAAAAATGTCAGTTTGCGGATATTCAGAAAATGTAAGACATGACCCAATACTGTATTCAAGTTTTAAGAGCAAAGAATCGAGAATTACTATAAGCGATATTTGAAAAAAATTTCAGTGGTTTATTATTCAGGACCTCCTAAAACATATGTTCACCAACTTTGGTTGTGATAGTATACTATCAGTTGGAGTCAAATTTTTAGATGTGCAATTAATTTCCTGATTAAATACGAGTTTTTTTTAAATACTTTTTCTTATGGCATTTCTTTTTCAAGATACATACATCGCATCTTTTGAAAACCAAACTTGGTAAACATATGTTTTAAGTGGTACTAAACATCATTTTATTAACATACCTACCTGGTTTGGATGTATTGTCGGAACAGCATTTGGTTTGAGATTAACATAACATTTTGATGCTCTATCGAATGACTCCTCAGAAAAATGTTTCGAGCAAATCGCACTAGATCTTGTAGAGGTGTCCATCCATCCCTATTAACAAATTTCACCCAAAGTTGGCAACGGTCAGTGTTTTTAGGGAATCTACAATTAATAAATATATTCAAAATAAAAATATTAGATGGCTCAACTCATGAAGATAAGTTTTCTTTAAGAAAATCAAGCACCTTGACATGTATTTTACGAAAATAGTACAATCTCATGATCTGCAGTACAAAATTTAATTGATAAATTAGTATTTATATTTTTTCGATAAATTAGATAGATTACGGGTAGTGTGGTTAGTTAGGTCAGCTTCACTGAGAGATATTAATAATAAGCCTAATAATTTTGGCAAACACGATTTTCTATAATAAACAATAAAGCCGAAATAATATATATATATATATATATATAACAAAAATAGGAAAATAATGGACAAAATCCGCAAAAAGTGGATTCGAGCAGAAAATAGGATAGGTAACCCGAGCGATACGTATTTCTGCTGGTTGGCTTCATCAGGCCCGAAATGAATGCACATATGCAACTACAAAAGTAGAGACACATGCCCATACATCCGGATACGGGTGTAACCTGAGGAAACAAAGTTGGAGAGGAAAAAAAGACACACGAAGTCCACAATAAGAGCCAACCTACACATTGTAGTATAAAATGGCTAGAAGACCTCGAATTTTCAAGGCGCGGCCGGTTATAGCCACTTGCTGTGGTACTTCAAGCCCAAAGGATCTACAAAGAGCAAATTATCATGCAAAGGTATACCTTTCTCGTGTGTCTTTTTTTCCCCTCTCCAACTTTGTTTCCTCAGGTTACACCCGTATCCGGATGTATGGGCATGTGTCTCTACTTTTGTAGTTGCATATGTGCATTCATTTCGGGCCTGATGAAGCCAACCAGCAGAAATACGTATCGCTCGGGTTACCTATCCTATTTTCTGCTCGAATCCACTTTTTGCGGATTTTGTCCATTATTTTCCTATATATATATATATATATATATATATATATATATATCTTGAGACGTGGTCATTGTCGTCTAGACCAGTTAGGTGAAAAATTAAAGCTTCCGCCTTTTGTTGGGTACTTCGACAAAATTTAAGCAAAGAGGACTCTTTATACTTTTTTTAATTCTCTCTAGCTTTCAATGGACTTTGCCATCATCATCAGGAGCTGCAATTACAATGATAACAGTAGCAACAAAAGTGTAAAATGAATTTAAATTGAATCAACTTACAGTAGTATGTGAGGATGTTGCTAATTGTTGTTTTCGTATAGGATGAGGGAAACGTCCAGTAACATGGTGAGAGCTGGATACATGGTACAATGGTTAAAATTATATAAAATATGACAAGACAAGTTAAAGACAGATTAAAAATTATTTAGAAAACATTAGAGCATTACGTCGTGAAGCCACTTGATGATTGCACAAAATGGTGGTCATGGAATAATGAGTGAGATGAACCTTTGACAGAAGGCCGAAGATTAAATATATAATAAAAATATAGTTTATTCAACTGCCTGTGGTCGGTTTAACAATTTCTTACATAACATTCTGAAAATCACATCATCTGAAGTGAATTGGCAACGTTTTGGCACACGCCCACAATTCGTTCCATCTTTCAACACAGACATTGACAACCTTCGGCCTTCTGTCAAAGGTTTATCTCACTCATTATTCCATGACCACCATTTTGTGCAATCATCAAGTGGCTTCACGACGTAATGCTCTAATATTTTCTAAATAATTTTTAATCTGTCTTTAACTTGTCTTGTCATATTTCATATAATTTTAACCATTGTACCATGTATCCAGCTCTCACCATGTTACTGGACTTTTCCCTCATCCTATACGAAAACAATAATTAGCAACATCCTCACATACTACTGTAAGTTGATTCAATTTAAATTCATTTTACACTTTTGTTGCTACTGTTATCATTGTAATTGCAGCTCCTGATGATGATGGCCAAGTCCATTGAAAGCTAGCGAGAATTAAAAAAAGTATAAAGAGTCCTCTTTGCTTAAATTTTGTCGAAGTACCCAACAAAAGGCGGAAGCTTTAATTTTTCACCTATATATTTATATATATATATATATACCTATAGTGTATTTACACCCAAGATAGAAGGATGCGTAATTTCCAAAAGCAAGGACGGCGTACAGGGCCGCATTCAGGGCTACCTCCGAATGATGGACTACCACCAACGTGTTGTAAAACAAAGATGACAGTATTTAACAGAAACAGAAACTTAACAAATTACTCAAATACACTTAACAACAACAACAGCAACAACCAAGCAAGGTGAATACGAAAACACGAGCACGCAGTGATACACGCGACGGACGGTGGCCTGAGTGCAACCCTGCCTGCCCTGCCCCTGCCCCGCGCATTATACCGCCAGTCGACCGCTTGAAATTTAATGGTGAATTGACCAATAAGAGGCGTTGTCCCCACCTATTACCGAGAGATCACCCGCTAACTGTTATTATTTACATCTCATCTTGAATTTGGATTCAGTTTAGGTACGTCTCCGTAATATGTTTATATTAACCTATGGAAAGTTATTCCTGTTGTATTCTTTCTATCCACTTCAGTCCGACGTGCACAACTCCGTATGGCACAAGACACCATAATAATATTTTTCAATTTGTGCAAACAGTATCACAAAAGCCTCTGAATTTCAAAAATAAGTACAATTAACTGCAACGAAATCCAAAACAACTCGCATAACGCACTTTGACATAACTTTGACAGAAGTCAGTCATCAATATGGCGTACCCGGTGTCGCTCAAAGTCACGTGATTTCGTCTCCTCTTTTATTATATCTCGATGGTATCAACACAACATGTTAGAAAAAGATGGCTGAAGAGTGAAGGTCACCACCACATTGCCTAGCAACGGTGACGCAGAAGGTCGTGCAATCTGCCGCTTTGCCAATATCTTACACTAGAAAATGTTCGCACATGTTTCTACAGTAGGTTAGGCTACTGTCGAACCGAAGAAGGGTGACCAAAATCGCTCATTTATAATGGTTTTTGTGGCTAAAGGTGATCCATGAAAAAGCCTTGATTCCACTTATGGATATACAAATTGCATAATTTTAGACAGTTGTTTTAGAAAAAATCAACTATATTCATCAGATCCACCATTACTAAAACGCGTTTTGGTTGGTTAAATTTAATCCACATCACGAATTTTAATCTCAGGATCAAAGTAAAAAATAGGATTTCCTAGCTAAACATGAATGACAACCGCCTGTTTGCTCAATCCTTGCCGTGACTTCATCGGAGACCACCAATTTTTAAAGTTCCAAATCTCTTAGATAAATCTGTAATGTACACATATTAAATGGATGCCGTACTGGTATTTTCTACTAAACAATGGGAGCACTGCAACTTTGATTTAACTGTAAGCTCATAGATGATAGCGCAAGCCTGGTTGCCTATGCGGTCAGCTTGATGTAAGAAAAGCTTATTCGCGCGCACTTAAGCTGTGAGCAAATTTAATAAAAATACTTTTTGACGGACCAGTGGCGAATAGTGCGCACTATAACTATTTTGGGAGTAACACAAATTACTGCAATTATCGACAAATAAAATACGGCAATGGAAACTAGTTAAAAACAGTCTGGAGTATAAATTTTTATTGTTGCTTTCAGGTGCTGGATAGACCGTACCTAGGTCAAACGTCTCTCCTACCAGCAACGAGTAGTAGCAGCAATAGCAGCGGAGGGATAAAAAGTGAGCCTGGCTATGAATATAGCTGTGTCCAGAATCAGTCGTACCCCTATCAACAGATATTCGGGTTTCCTACGGGCACCAGCACAACTAACGGCGAGATGGCGTACCACCATCAGCACCACGTAACTGCAGCGGCAAAACTGATGGCATCGTCTTAGTACCACTACATTTGGCATAGAAAGTGATTGTGATTACTACCGAAAGATATTCAGGTATCGAAAGAGTAATAGGCAGTGACAGTAATGGAGAAATCAGCATCTTGTGAATGCACCGCCAAAGCTGATGGCTTCGTGTTAGTATTGCATCGTAGGAGTAGAAGCAAATCAGAATGAAAGTACAGCTGCGTCGTAAGCTTGCCAACATAAAACCAGACTTCCTGCTGGCACTAGTACCAAAAACAGTCACTGTCATGTATGTGTGGTAGAAAGTCTGAAACCATCCTCTTATGGTTTGTTCGTACAGTGACTCGGCAACTGTGTCTGGGATCAGGCCGAGTTAGCTCCGTTTAAATAGCTCAGCAGAATGAACTGAATTTGAGGGGCGGGATCTTGGACACGATCACTGACAGGTTGGCGACCGCTGTACGAACAGGACTTTAGTGTAACATTTGTAACTTATCCAGTGGCTAATACCCCGTATTTCTCCGACCAGGCGATACCACGTGTTGATAAAATGTTCTTAATTGTAAACGTTTAGGTCACAATGGTGACCTTCTTCATTACAATGACTTTAACAAAACATTTTATTCATCTGTCCTCCATATGTCACTTAATTTTTTTTCTTTTCATTTTCATATTACCCACAGTGTGTCATTAGAATAGTGTGAAAGGTGGCATAACATGCTTACGAGGGCGATTCAATAAGTACCCGTGTTTGACGACAGAGGGCGTTCCTGAGGGAAGTTAATGTTACAACACAGCCGACGTCAACTACGAGCCGTGATGAAAGAAAGGCAACACCGCGCTCGGACGGCATGGTAGTGCTACCTGTGAACGTCGGCCGCCAGCGGCTGTGTGCTCCGTCTCCTTGTAACGTTCAAGAACTAAATTTAATTTTGGAAAAGAGGACAGTTCGATTCGATACAAATCGTCTGAATATGAAATAGCTCTAAAAAAATTAAAAATACGAAATAATCGTGATATATATGAGTCGCTAATGCAGTTAACCTGATTAAGAGTATTTAGTTTACGTTTTTTGGTGTCAGCACACTGTGTTCCAACAGGCCCAGCTTGGAAATGTGGAGTTACCTGTTTGTTTTTAATACATTTACTTTCAGTTTTACTGTTACTTTTCAATTTTACATAATCATTCAAAATTATGTTTGAAAAAATAGACAAAAGCTTAGATAAAATATCTGCATAATTGCGGCCACAGATGCAAGTTAAAGAAAATTCACTGTATATAAAGTCAGACTGAATGCTGAGCAAGGTTAACTGACACAAAATAAAATTTTGATTATTGCTTTTCAAGAAGAAAATTTCCAATCTATCTACATTAATAATAGATTCAAAAATGGCATACATATGGTAGAATATGATTGGTACATAACTGGTTGGAATTGACAGTCCTCCTCTTTGCAAATGATCAAAATAAACATTTGTTGTTAATGAACCTTTTTCTTTAACTATTAGCGATTTGCATATCTCGCAGTTTAGGTTTTTAGAGATAGCGTGTGAAGCATATCCAGATATATAAGTCTTAGTACTATCCTCTATGTCACAATTGGCTAAGTAATTTGTCTCAAATACTTCATTGAATATATCCGAAACTTCAGGATTTTGTTTGTTATCCAAGAAATCAAAATTTTCTTGAGTTTGTAAGCCGTTTTTGGCACCTTGTTTTAATTTCTGCTAAAGAAAATGACGATTTCTTTTCATTGACAATATGCTTCAGCCGTATTTTCTTTTCAGCATTTAAAATTTCATCATATGACACATTGTAATTGCAGCCACATAAAAGTCTATAATTGCCAAATCGTTTTTCTAAATTATCAGTGGTGAATTTTCCAGGCAATACATACTCAATGTCAAATTGATTAAATGAATATTCAATTATATTAAGAAGAGTCAGCGTGCTTTGATATAGAGCTGTATACGTTTCTGGTGTCAGGTGTCCATTATTATTCTCTAGATTATGCCATTTTTCCAACCATATCAGGATTTTTTTTAAAAATTGTACTCTATAATCATATTTATTGGTAAATAGGCTTACAAAATTCGTTTCGCTTCAATTCTCCTTTTATTACACTTGTATTACTGACAATATCCCACCAATTCCTGATTATTTCCAAAAAGTGTGCAGCATCATTAAACTTTAATTCTTTCATAGCAGCTATTGTTGAATGATGGAATAAATTATCTACAAAATTTACATTTTGCCTTTCAAATTAATTTGGATGCAATGTTTTATAATTTAATTTATATGCTTTCTTAACTACAGCTTCTTTTTCCAATTGATATACAGCACGAATGTTTTCAAATTTAGCATACTGAATAATATCATTATTGTCAAAATTAGGATATACAAAAGTTTTGTCTAGGTTTTTTAAATTAATCCAATTATTTCTGATACTCTTGAAAATATGCACAACATCATAAGTTAAATATATGTTCTTATCAGGATTATGTGGATTTGGAATAGAATAATTTTCTGATGAATCCTTTGCTAATTTCCTGAACATTGCTCTATTAATTCGGTGATTATCAGTAACAACACAAATAACATCAAATCCACATTTTTGAACTAAATTTATCTTTGATCTTATCCATATCATCGAAATTCTGGATAGCTTTTTCATGTTTCTCAATTAATTTTTGTTTTCTTTGCATTGGGTCAGTTCTTTTGGGTGCTTCAGTTTTTGAAAGATATGATGGCAAGTTTGGGAAAATGGAGGGAACAGCATTTCTTTCAATTTTGGATATTTCAAAGGTATACTATTTTTTACTGTTCCATCCGCCAAAACTATATTTTCTGTCCTGATGATATCCGATTCTCTAAAATGACGACTGCACACAGCTGAATATTTTGAAGGTATCCAATTTTTTCTGGGAATTGCCATAAGCCATTTGTTTTTCAGACTTTCGGTACTTGGGAAGCGAAAAGTTGAAACATAGCTTTCTGTTTTCAAAGCAGAATTATAGTTTGCATTGCATAAAGGAACACAGCAACAACGAGGCATATTGTCTGCGTCAAATACTTGATAAATGAAAAAAGAAAAGTACAACCTGAATTTGCACGTTTTCAATAGTTGAAATCCTTAGCGTCCTGAGGCGCAAACAGCCACAGTCACACTTCTTAGTTTATTTTTAAAGCACAGAAGCACTACAACTGGAGTCTATTTCTCATATATTATAGTCACCGATCACTTTGAATACATACACACACTTTGAAGCTTAGAAAACAAGCTTATCTCTTAATTACAGCCTCTGGGATTCCAAAATCACAAATTGAAAAGGTTATGTTTTCTCAACGTTTTGAGCACGACTTGCGTCGATGCAGCAAGCAGCGGCGGGAGTAACACTACCACCTACGTTGCCAGATTTCTTTGTTTACGGCTCGTAGTTGACGTCGGCTGTGGTTACAATAATCGTGTGCTGCCATCTATCAAATGACGGTACAACAAATTTGAGACTGGTTGATAAGTTAGTTTGGATTTGGCAGCCATTCGAGTAACACGTTTTGTGATTTTCGCTGAGATGGATAAAGAGCAGTATCGTTCGGTAATTCGCTTTTTGTTTTTGGATGAGAAAGCAAAGTTGGATGCTGTTTATGGGAACACTTCGCCATCTATGAACACAGTTAGATATTGAATCAATGAATTTAAACGTGGGCGAACATCCATTTTTGATGAGGATCGACCAGGACGCCCGGCAGACGTGGTTACCGAGGAAATCATTCAAAAAGTCCACGACATGATTCTCGCTGATCGACGAACGAAAGTGCGCGAAGTAGCAGAGGCCGTAGGTGTGTCGACCGGAATGGCAATCAATATTTTGCATGATACGTTGGCTATGAAAAAATTGTCATCCCGATGGGTGCCGCGATTGCTCACGGTGTAAAACAAGCGGATGAGGCTGTTAACCTAGAAGCAGTGTTTGGAGCAATTTAAGCGAAATCCGAAGGAGTTTTTGCGTCGTGTTGGCACCGTCGATGAAACCTGGATTGAAATGAAACTGCTCCAAAGAAGGCGAAGACGGTTCTATCGGCCGGAAAGGTCATGGCGACGAATTTTTGGGATGCGGACGGCGTCATCCTCGTGGATTTTTTAGAAAAAGGAAGAACGATCACTGGACAATACTATAATGAGTTATTGGACCGTTTCGACAAAAAATTTAATGAGACACGGCCACATTTGACAAAAACGAAGGTGCTGTTTCACCACGATGACGTACCAGCACATTCATCCGGAGTTTTCGCCGCCAAACTGCATGAATTACGTTATGAAGTGCCGCAGCACCCTCCGTATTCACCTGATCTGGCCCCCTGCGACTTTTTCTTGTTCCCTGAGATGAAGAAATGGCTTGCGGTGAAGAATTTAGCTCAAACGAGGAAGTCATCGCCGAAACATAGGCGTATTTTGGAGAGTTTGACAAATCCTAATTTTTGGGCGGTTAAAAAATGGCAGGAACGGTGAGAAAAGTGTATTTTTCCAAAAGGGAATTGTGCTGGAAAATAAAAAGAAATTTTTAGGAAAAATGGTGTCTTCATTTCTAACACGGGTACTTATTGAACCGCCCTCGTAGATTGCGCGAAGTCATCATTCCAAATTTCAAGATAGTACAAAGCAAAACCTAGTATAGCAAGGGACAGTCTGGGGCTAGGCATTACCGCTTCCAAAAAAGGACGTCCAACCCTCCAAAATGACAAGCGGGGATGAGGTTAACTGTTGATTATTTAAATTTACCAGATATGTCACCCTCGTCCATAGCCCCGAAGATGCCAAAAAAAAAACAAGTTAGCCTTGAGATGGCGAGGTAAAATAGGTATCTGTGCGTTTGGAGATCCAACAACAAATATATGTCATATTATTTTCTTACAGGACAAGCGACATGGTTCAATTTGGATGACGAAATACTATTTCGCACATTTCAGATCGACACGGTATTACGTGTCCTGAAAGGTGACATTTTGTCAGTATTTTTGACATTTTGTAGGAAATGGCAGTGCTTTGGTGCATAGTGAGGATTTGTCTCAAATACACTTACTTGAGATGTATTCAAAGCTAAAAACTAGTTGCGCATCCACTCTTGTTATTCATTCTGGAGAATATATACGCAAATTTGCTGAATTTCAAAAATGAACGGAATGAAAAAGAACATCCCTGGTTGGTGAAGAAATTAACTTTATGTGGACTCTTATCTTTTATACTTACATACTGCCACGTATTGCAATTATATTCGCTGTACACTGTCCAATTACAAGTCACATACATGCTAACAGTAATTTACACACAAAGCGGGCGCGGTGGTGATTTCTCGTAATTCTCCTCAAAGTTTTTGAAAACACAAAAAAAAAAACGGGACAAATTTATGACTTTTAACATAACCTGCCTTCAGAAAGGAGAATATATAAAAATAACCCGTCGGGTACAGCTAATACATATACTTCATTAGCAGCACATTCAGTAATAATTTTCTCACAATTGATTTTATACGCATGGAGACAGGCCAATACACATAATCATCCAAATGCGATTTGCTAGTCAACAACTATCTTTCTTTCGCATCTCCTCAGAATAAACACTACTTGGCTTTGTGCAACCAACAATGCATGCTTGAGCGTGACGTATCGTTGAGTCATTCTTTCATAGATGGACGCTTTTGATGACGCTCACAGGGATCATAGCGACCAAACGTGGAATGTAGACACTAAAAGCTACGTAGTCTGCAAGATGACATTTTGACGGTATTTTTTGACGATTTTCAAGTTTTTTTACATAGTACCCCGCCGCTCCCAAAAACGATCCCCAAGCACTCCAAAGTGACAAACGAGGATCAGGTTAACTGTTGTTTATTTAAACGTACCAGATACGTCACCCTCGACCATAGTCCCAAAGACGCCAAAAGCTGTCCACAAAAAAATAGTTTGGCCCTGAGATAGCGAACTACAATATCTGCGCGTTTGAGGTCTAACAGCAAGTCACGAAACAAATTATGAATCTCAATCACGCAGATATTTGCTTCATTATCTCAAGGCCATATTATTTTGTCACATGTTAAACAACATGGTTCCCTTCAAATGTCGAGATAGTATTTCTCACATCTCAGATCCCCGATTTTAATTTTTTTACGGCTTTTGGTGTCTTCGTGACGATAGACGAAGGTGGCGTATCTGGTACATTTGAAAAAGCGACAGATAATCTCATGCGTGATTGTCTTTTTGGAGGGCCGGACGCCTTTTTTTGGGAGCGGGGATGCCTACCCCAGGAGGTCCAGGGCTATGCTGGTCTTGCTTGGCGCCGTCTTGGAATTTGGAATGATGGTTTCACCCAATCTCAGTATATTACGGGACCTTTTACACTATTGTAGTAACATGACAGCTTAGGTGACAATCGGCTGTGAAATTCTCCTGTCAGTGTCAAAGACGGCCGTCATTTTGGCGGAGAAAATTGCATGTCAATACCCCGAGAACAACGATGTTTTAATATACAGATATTCTTTGCTATCGTAAGATGGCAATATTTTGATATGGTCTAATGTAGTTTGTGTGAGTCAATAATAAAAAGGAATTTGTCCAAAAAGAAACGACGGAACTACAAAATAAATTTTCAATGATGTAAGTATTTACAATGATTAGGCTGCTGCGTTATTATCAACACTGCTAGAAATACCAGACAAATACAACCCTCACTCAATCAGAAGAATTTGAGTCTTGTCGCGGAAAAAAAAACGAGAGCAAACTGTCAACTAACGCAATCTAAGCTTACACTTTTGACACCGCCTTCTCAGCAATAATGCATCTATATACACTTTAAGGTGTGATCGCTCCATAGTTCCGATATTTTAAATATCGCTTTCCACATGGTGATTCATATCTACCTGACAACACAAACATATATTTTTCAAATGAACTAGGTATTCTATATAATAATAATAATAATAATAATAATAAGAATAATAATAAAGTTTATTGAGGAAAAAATACAATTCAGCACCACAAGAAGCAAAAGATTGTGCTTGGGGGAATATATTCATTGAGGTCGTTCACTTTCAACTTATCATTGCCCTGCTAGCACGTTTTTAGCTACATTATGTTGAATATTTACAAAATACAAGGATACTAGAATATACAACATTTTTTTTTAATTTATAAAAACCTACATCTAAAAAACAGAGATATAAAAGTTTTACGTAGCCAACGGTTTACTAATTTGTTAAAACATCTAAAATTTTTCTTTAAAAGATACAAAAAACAAAGAAACAGTAATGAACTTTATCAATTAAAAAAACAGTAGATAAGTCGAACATTTATATTATATTTAACAAATCGGTAACAAATTTTTTTAATATATTCTGAAATGCCCCTTCAAAAGATAGCATGCTCATGCTATAGGGTTGGTGTTGCTACTTCTGGGGCTACGGGATATGTTGTAGAGAAAAACACTGAACTTTAATAGCTTGTAAGTCAGTCACTTTTGCAGATAAAGTAGCAACATTTTTGGAAAAGTGAGCTTCATAATCCATAGTTCTCAACACTGACTTCTCAAATACAGTCGCATCCTAGCTGAGCTGGTGGTTTGCTCTAGTTTTTTTTCACGACAAAGACACGGATATTTTTGTGTTTGCCTGGTATTTTTATCCGTGTTTAGATTGAAAATGCAACGGATTGAATATATCGTACCAGCGAAGAATACATGACAAAGTAAATATTTTTCCGTTCATTGTAGAAATTTCCACCGTCACAAATTTATTTTAAAGCTTTCTCATAAATGTCAGCAATACTTCGTCGCTCCTTGTTGAACAAACGTACTCCTATATGTTATTTGTTCTCACAAACTACAATAGATCATATCGGAAGCACCGCCTCTCCCTGCAGGCATTCGTCAGAAGATTTCTGCCAAAGGAGCTACAATTAAGCAATCGAAAAGGTCTTGTCATCCTGATGACAGTCTCAGAGCAACGAATCTTGTTCATTGAGTGAGAAATGTTCTTCATGAATTCCGTAATGAAAGTTACAAAGTCGCTCAAAAGCGGAAAGCAAGAACAACTCCCGCACAACCACGGTCCTGGGGGCATAGGAAAAGGTCGAAATTTTCGCTGATGCAATAGAAAGTCAGTACTCTCCCAGCTATGACCTTGATAATGACCTCGACCAGGAGCAACACATTGTAGGATCCGTCAGGAGATATACTATCTTAGGGCAAACGACGTCAGTGGCAGTAGCACCTTTCTTAGTAATTTTTCCTCAGAGGATTCTTCAGAAGATTCCTCAACTGAAGCGTTGCATGGCAGATGCAGCAGAGCTTGAAGTTTATATTAAGGACCTCAAGATGCGTAAAGCAGCTGGAGAGGATCGAATCACTAATAAGGCGCTGAAGCTGCTTTCGCGGAAGTCCTTAACTTATCTCGTGCCAATGAATAGTCATTGTCATGCTAAGGACCCGGTATTTCCCAGCGGCGTGGAAAGAAGGTGAGTTTGATATTTCCCCAGGATTACCATCCCATTAGTCTACTAGCAGCTCCTTCTAAGCTTGCTGAAATGGTGATTCTACGTCACCTTGAAAATTTCTCGTCAGACCACAATGTGACGTGCAATTTGGCTTTCGGTCTGAGCATAGTACGGAGTTACAGGTGGTTAGGCTCATTGAATGAGTAACCAGGGGATTCACCCGTGATGAAAGTACTAGCATTTTGCTTCTGGATGTCTCAAAAAAATTTATCAAGGTGTGGCACAAGGACCTCCCCTTCAAATTGATCCATAATGGCTTCCCCTTCTGCCTCCTAAAACTTTTGATATTCTTCCTTGATGGTACGAAATTTCGGATCAAACTTGATAATGTTCTGTCGATAACACAGCACATCAATGCCGGTGTCTCTTAAGGCATGTACAGATATGTAACAACACCGCGAACCGAACCTCGCGACGAACCGCAGCGCGCGCACTTCGAACAACATTGCAATCAGCATCACCACAATGATGTTTGTCGTTCAGTGAGAGACGAATACTAACTGAAATGAATGTAGTAGTAGCAGCAGCTCCCTATATTTATATTCACGACGAATTATCCAAAAACAAGTGATGACAACGTCCGAGACGATGGTGGCAATTGCAGTTACATACCAATAGTTCAGCACACGGTTGCAACAATTTGATAGCGGAATTGCAGTTTTCCGTTTACATAAACCAGCTGTTGCTCCCATTGAGGACGCTATCTGCACCCAGGCATCTGCTCTGTAATGCTCTATAAGCAAAAGAGTCTTCTGCTTCGACCATACCATCTTTCCTTCAGGGGGTCTATCAATTTACACAGATGAGCGCATGCTCGCCGCACCGGTATGCCTGTCCAAACATGAGCAACTTCGTCGCGAGCCATTCCTTTGATGTGGCGCTGAAAAACCGACAGAGCCTGGATCGGGCCGAGCGGCGAGCTGTAACGTTAATCAGGTTCGTGACGGCGTTACATATCTGTACATGGCTTTAGTCCAAGACAGGCTGCAAAGTGCGGTGGACGAGGTACCGGAATGGCCGAATCGGTGGCTGATCAAAATTAATCATTCGAAAACGCAGGCTATCTATTGTACTAAAAAACGTAGAATAGAGCTCGGGTACCATGTGAAAGTTACGTTAAGTATCCCGTTGTCACTCTTGACAAGAGGATGACCTGGCAGAAGCACACTGAAGCGTTGAAAACTGAATTACAAATCACGTTTCTGCAACTAATGCTATGTAGAACCTCAAAACCAAGTTTGATCAACAAAGTTCGGCTATACAAAATGGTTATTAGACCAGCGATCACTTACGCAAGTGTGATTTGGTGTGCAAACATCATTTGCGTAGCCTGCAGGGTCTTAAGAACAGTACCTTGGTATGTCTGCAATGACACCCTTCGCAGCGACCTTGCATCCCTTACCTAACCTTACTCTTTATTGCGCGAGTCAGTAGACTACACAGTCGAGCAAGTTCGCGAGCACACAAGACCACGGGTCGTGCTGTGAACAAAATTAAATCGTGCGACTTTAGATCCAAAATTATAATTTTCCTTCAATCAATCTCTAAATTAGTTTTAGGATCAATTTAAAATAGCCGAATACTGCTTAGCAATGCCAAAGCACCCCTCAAATTGACGCACTTCTTTCTTGTTTGCACTTCCTCCTTCCTTCCTTTCTTTTTTCTTCCCTGCTTTCTCCTTGACTTTGTCTGGTTCTGGAAACACCGGTTATGAAAATGAAAAGAAAAAATAAACCTGGCAGACAGATAAATGAAATGTATTGTCAAAGTCACGGTACTGAAAAAGGTCACCATTGTGACCGAAACGTAAAGAACATCTTTCCAACACAAGTGGTTTTGAGAAATATGGGGAACCATCGGCTCAAAACTGTCCCAGTAAACATAGAGCCGTTTTACACACAAGAGAATTACTCCGAAAATTATGGTCATAATTAAGCCGAAAATTTGCATGAAACTCATTTTACACGTTTGAAGAGTTTTTAAGACATAAATTTTAACTATAAATCTTAATATGTTATGTTAGCGTTATATCTTTATGAGTGCTGGTGTACTTGTTTGGAATTTTTTATGATCATTAGCACTCCCTTTGTTTTAATTCTAATGCAATTCTCATTTGATCTACTGACGTATGTAAACATATTTTATGTATTGTGACATGAATAAAGAATTGATTGATTGATTGAAACCTTCTCAATGCTTGGACTATCGCATCCAGCGCCTGACGCAGCAAATTTCTGTTTTTGTAATTGGGTGACTTCACCTTGTACAGGTTTGGCCATTTTTGGTACTCCTCCAACAACAGTGTAACTTCTAACTTCTTCCCGATTCAACGACATTATGAATAAACAATAACAATAAACGCTTCTTCGTACGACTCGAACAGGACCACACCCACAAATGTTAAGTGAGGTTATGTTGTTGACGTTGACATTTGATAATGACATGCACGGAAATAACCCTCTGCGCCGATTCTCGCGCATATTCTGTAGCACGGGTTTTATATTTTTACCATGAAAATTTTCACAAGAATTCTTTTAGGGGTAATACGGCAGCAAAAATTTTCGTCATAATTATTATAACCTTAATTTTCGGTGTAATTCTCTTGTGTGTAAAACGGCTCATAGAATGAAGCTTTATCAAGAAGCAGTCGTACTCCCAGCAACATATATTTGAGTTTCTTCAGAGTGGCAGTACTGCTATACTTAGTACTTAGTAGTAATAGAAATACAACACTGCGTAACCTACCGTTAAAGTAAATGCAGTATCAAATTTTACGGTACAGTATTTTTACTGCGCTAGAAAGATTCTTTCACCATTTGGAAGTGTCGTAACGATATTGGCATGTTAACACAATGTATTGTATAGAGTCGAGCATCTAATATTTGGTATGAGGATGTATGGATGATAGTACTCGTACCTACTACTATCGAATGCTGTGATTGCAGAGGCAACTTTGATTGCTTCTAAATGCGTTAAGTATTAGATATTGCATGGGGTAATGATCTTTGTATGCCATCGATTGGCACGCCGACTAGGAATGCCAAGCCTAGTTAGCATACGTATACTTGTGTCGTCTGTAGAAGGACTATTTTCCTATCGTGTATTTCAAAACTCGTTTAGCAACGGTTAGGGGAAATATGTGCAAAATGACATATAGTTTTGTTTCTGTATCATAACTTTTTATTGGTACCTCACAGCACATCCATAGCTTACAACAATCATCTTTGGTCCTTAAATCATGAAAACTAATAAACATTTTTAGCAAAAGACAGGAAATATTCAACCGAGATTAATCATAATCCATTTTTTCCATGTGCTTCGGACAAAATGACACACTTCTAACGGATAAGATGACACATATAATAGCTACAAAATTATTGGCATAATTCGCAAATGAAACGGTTAGTTCTTCTTGCAACATTAGCTCAAGAAGCGTGAGCTCAAAACGAACATTGTAAGCACCGCAACCAGTCTTCTCCGTAACAGTAAATGCAAGCACAGTCCTCTTCTTCGTCATGAGAAATCTTAGGAAAATCTTCTTCCTCATCATTTTCTTCAAGTAATTCTTTGGCGGCTTTTCTTTGTTGGGGGAGCTTTGGGCTCATTTTTAGATTTTATTTCCAACATATTAGGAGTACAACACCAACGAGCTCTGTCGAATTTTTTGTTTACGTTTCCCTAGACCACTATACTATAACTATCTAAAACTGTAATGACTCATCGATGTTCACGTGAACATCACTTAACTACCAGTAGTCGGCTGTTCATAGGCGGGGTATGAATGTTTAACATGGGTGAACTAGATTTGTCACATGCTTAATAAAGAGTGGTTTGAAACATATTGTAAGTCAAAAAATTGGGAATTACCTTTATTCATCGTCGCTTCCACTTACATCTGACAGTAATAAACTGTCGTTATCGCCTTCCTCGTTGAAATTGACTATAACTGGCTCTATGATGGTGTCGATGTGGTGGTCAAGCTGCCACATTTTTGTTTCTTCCTTCACAACATGACGGATAGCATTCTGCCAAGCTTCGGGCGTTACTAGCTGTATGGAAGTCTCACGTAGAACCTTAACGTCTGGTAATTTGAAGGTTGTGTTATGGCGCGCAATATAACCCTTCACTTGAGCCCAGATGAGCTCTATTGGGTTCAGTTCACAGTGGTAGGGCGGTAATCGCAGCACAGTGACACCACATTGACGGGCTATCTCATCAGTCACATAACTAATGTTCGCAGGTTTGTGCTGTTTAACTTTTTCATACAATTCCGCTTTCACACATGAATCGTCAAACGGGATTCCTTTTTCGCGCAACCATTGCTGCATGTCACTTTTTCGAGATCCCATAGTCGGTACACGTTCGGCTCGACGACTATGGTAGGAAGCATTATCCATGACGATCACGGAGTTGGGCTCAACTCGCTGAAGCACCCCTTGAAACCAGCTCTCGAAGCAGCTGGCATTCATTTCGTCATGGTACTCATCTCCTTTCTTAGGAACGAAAATCAAGTCACACTCTTCTAAAAAGCCACTATCGCTACCAATATGAGTTACGATCAATCTTTGACCTTTCCCTGACGGTCCACGAAGACCTGTTGACAAACCTTCAATGCTTGCTTGTCGGTTACTCACTACGTTTTTGTCTATCCAGGTTTTTTAACTGTGTGACCTGCATTTACCCATGTCTCGTCCAAATAATAGATTTTTCTGCTTTGTCGCCTATATTCAATCATTTCGCGTAGGTATTTTCGACGCCAGGCGACTATTTCAGGTCTCTCTATCAATACTGACTTCCGATTACGCGTTTCGTAACGAAAATTAATTTCGTGCAGGGATTTGGGGTATAATTTCATTTTCCGTGATCGCTGCATGTACAGCCTTGAGCGTTGGTATCTCATTCCTAAAGAAGAATGAATGTACGGTTCGCCTTAACGCCATTTTGCTATCGTCATCCAATTTAACGACCTAATAAAATGTCCTTTTGGTACGGGAGAAGGTACCTCAATAGGAACAGCAAGAGCAGAAGACGACGTATGTTCACAGCAGTTGAAACAACTTATAGACCGCAGTTTGATGTTGGAATCTGAGTTGAATTTTCAGCTGGTGGGTCGGTAAGTGCTGTTATTTCGGCTGCATTACTTTCTTCAGACATCGTATCATTGGACCATGGCTGTACGAGAGGTAACGCAGCATCCACAGCGACCAGAGACGTATTTGTCACAGGAACTGAATCATCTGCTTATTGTGAGAATGTGTCAAAACGTGTTCAGACTCGACAGAGCTCATTACTGTTGAAGACTGAGGAGGTTGCTCTTTGGAGTTGTGTTCCAGCGGTATGTTTGTGGTTTCAGCAAGCTCGTACGTATAATCCGAAAATATATCAGCGTTCAGTGACCAGTGCTTTTGAATCCGTGACATGCATTTTTACCGTACCTGCGTTGCCATATGCTGCATTGAACAAGCCAGCGATGTGGAGACCGTAATAACACGTCCAGGATGTGGCTTCAGCCATTTAGCAATTTCTTGGTTATAGTAGGTCTTCAAACGCCCAAAAAAGGAGACGTCAAGAGGTTGCATGCCTTTATGACTCGCATGTCCATCGACAATTAGAATAACTTTATCGTCAATGCTTGCTTTTACAAAACTTTGGAAATGCTTTATTCATTTCATAAATATTCCGGTGGTCATCCAGCCTGATTGTTGAGCTACACCTAAAATGTCAGGAGGAGCTTCATCTATGAGTTCGTTTTTCGTATTTATTCTAGGAAATATCATCAACGGTGGGATAGAAGTTCCAACAGCGTTAAAGCAACAAACAACAGTGGTGTTTGCTCCATTCTCCGCTAGTTATAACTACGACTTGTTTTCTTACCTTGGTACCTAAAATATTCTCAGGTTTTTGTACTTTAGATAGCCCAGATTCATCAGGATTATAGATACGGTGCGTATATCCATCATATTCTAGCAAGCTTCCGTACAACTGAAAAGACTTTTGGACTTGTGGTCGATTAATAGCTTGAGCGCGAGCTGCTGAAGTGGCTTCTGGTTTGCGCAAAGATATATGTTTATTACGTCTTAGAGGCCCATTCAACCAGTCTTGTCTACCCTTTTGCTTTTGGATGTTAAATATATGAGCAAAACCGTTTTTCTCAGCCATGTGAACAGCTAATTCTTGTACCGATGCTCGTGTCAGTCCGAACAACCGACTATCAAGGAATTTTATATGCGGAACTAATTGGCTTTCCACATCAGATAGAAAGGTAGCTTTCCAACAACCAAGGGCTTTTGAATTTGACTCCAAAGTTTTATTAGTGCCTAGAAGATGCGTGCGATGAGTTGCTTGCTGAACACCAAATATTTTTGAGGCCAATAACCAGCCCATTTTCTTATCTCGAATTGCCTCGACGGGTTTCTTCATTGACTCCGTACTCCAAACTTGCCGGTTAGTCGTTCGTTTATAATCGCGTGGTATTTTGGTATCTGAAAAAAATACATACCTACGTATAACACAAAAGCTATGGGCAAAATGCCATTTTGTCCGTTACATATGTATGTCGTTTTGTCCGTAGAGGGTTTTAAAACTATAACATTTGTGAATAAATATACAAAGAGCTCTTTTTCTAAGAATAAGTTATTTAATTTGAAGATAGGTATTTGAGGAATGAAACAAATGCTGCATAAATAGATACAATAGCAAGAAATCATTTGTGTAAAAAAAATGTCAGTATGGAATGCCTCGTGACATGAGAATACCTCTCATCGGCCATGCGCCAAGACGAATGAGATGTAGCGTTCAAAATTTAACAGATTATAGAGTGCCAGTATGGTCGCGTGGTGTCACTGTCAGTTTCGTGTCATAGTCAGCCAAATTCAAAATAACCCGCCTATGTCATTTTGTACGTATTCCCCCTACTGTTTTACCAATAGAGATATTGGTCGGTTCATTATTTGAGTATTCCAGGTGGATTGAACGGCGGTGTTGTGTACATTTTTGTTTTATTTTGAATCATCAGAAAAATGTTTATATAAAAGTAATGTTGCATCAAACCAGCTACCTCTTTGCCCAATCATCTCCATAAATCCAGTCAGGTCACAGTCATACTCAAATGAACAACTGTTATTGAGGATCAGTAAGTAATCTTCCTCTAGTTATCTTTTTATCTAGTATCCACACATGCTTTAGAAAGGCAAATGTTAACTAGAGATCACGATTTCCGGTCCTGTCTCGAATTAGACGGCATTATAAACGTACGGTCTGCATATCATTACAGGTGAATGAAAAACTTGATTGATGATAAATAAAAAAAATGGCTTTATTGATATTGCTGTAATAGCTAATGTACCTTTTATAGAGACAGACTCAGAAACTATGTATTTTTTTTCTGAAAAATTGATTCTCTGCATATACACAGCGACAGAAGTGACTACGAAACTACTTGATATCTAAGAAGGTAATTTTATAGGAACTGAAAAGTAACGAAAATTACTCTGATAGTCGGTGTACGTATACAGGGTCACTACGAAATGTTGGGAAATCTCGAAACTGGAGATATTACAGACCAAAATATATGAATTGACCTGAACAGACCTTAGTCCAAAAGTTGATAGCTTGCGAGATACAGGGTGTCAAAGTTACAATTTTATTTTCTATTTTCTATTTATCGCTTGAGAAGTATTCCAGATTTTGGCTTAAAATTCGGTATGGGGAGGTTTTCTATTATGGGATAGAAGAATACGTTATTTTTTATGGTCAAACTTCTAGAGGGCGCCACTTACAGCACTATATCGGTAACTAATTTATCGTAACTTTTTTGTGCTACCCTGTATACAGTAACTGACCGAAAAGTCTTATTTTCTGGTATTTCCACAACAGAAAGGTTTACTTGTTAAAAGTGTCTAAAGCTAATAGTTTTCGAGATATTTGTTTTTAAAGCATCACATCTTGCCAATCCGTACATTAAATGCATATCAGAATATTCATCAAACGTATACTCGACGATGTTTAACAACTTATTGTCAACTTAAAATTATTCATGAAGTTTGAAGCAATATTATGACGAACATTAGAAACCATAGCAACGCTACTCAGATATTATCCAAAGCAACTTGATTATTATGTTAAAAAAAATGTTTTATCATCATGGTACAAATAATGCATTGAAACAAATGTCTCGAAAACTATTAGCTTTAGAGACTTCTAGCAAGCAAACCTTTTTTGTTGTGGAAATACGAGAAAATAAGATTTTTCGGTCAGTTGTTGTATACAGGGTAGCACAAAAAAGTTATGATAAGTTATTTACCGAAAAGGTGCTGTACCTGGCGCCCTCTAGAACTTTGGCGATGAAGAATAACGGATTCTTGCTTGTCATACTAGAAAATGTCCCCAAACCGAGTTTTATGGCAAAATCTTAAATACTTCTCGAGCAGAAAGGAAAAATAGAACATAAAATTGTAACTTTGACACCCCGTATGTCGCAAACTATCAACTTTTGGAGTAAGGTATGCTTGGGTCAATTCACATATTTTGGTCTGTAGTATCTCATTTCGATCTAATACACGAGATCAGTTATATGTTCACTTTCTGGGTCTGTTGCTGTCTACTTAACGGCGGAAAAATAAAATTTTTGTATTGTAAATACAGTATTATATTTATCGTAATATCATGTGCTATGTGTATAGTATATACGTGTGATGTCCTTGAATGTTTTATGTAAAAAATACCTAGTTAGATTTAGGTATTTGTTCTCGTACTGATGTGTATTTCATATTTTGTTTTGTGTATATAAATAGAAGAAACGCAACTTGTAAATATGTGTAATCTTTTCATGTACTAATCGTAATACTGAATAAGAACATGTTAGAATAAAGAGCTTATTGAAACTTAAATTGGTTCGTCATTTCCAAAGACTTCAAGAAGTATATGGAAAACATGGTCGTATACACCGGTGTGAAGTTGGCAGACAAAATTTAGCGGACAATTTGCCGAAGATACCCGAATGACCAGTGGCGTCGACATCCTCGACCAGACTGTGATTGTGAAGGATACAGCTAACAGCTCGCAACAATAAATATATACAGGGTGTCCGCAAAGTTGGGGTTTTCCTTTACACGACGTGTAGATCTTGAAAACATAAGCAATTTTTCTTAGTACCATATACACCAATGTCTTAAGGGAACCGAGATAAAGGGCTCTGCAACATCAAAAATATCTGAATACCGTCCTGTAGCCGCGACCCGCGATATCTCAGACTGGTACCGGCTACTAGCTGAACCCGACGACAGAACTGGGTCGGGGGTCGGGGTCAGTGTGTCAGGTCAGTCTGCAACCTTCAACCGACGGTAAAGGGTCACGCGTATAGAGGTAACGAACCCGTATAAGCGATTGCGTTTCAAAAAAAGAATAAAATAATAATGGCACACTCATACACCAATAATGAACTCGTTGATATGTTGTTAATTTATGGCGAATGTCTTCAAAATGATACAGAATCGTCGCGAGTGTATGCAGATCGTTTCCCTAGACGACATCACCCAAGGCCCCGCAGATTTGTGTATCAGAGAGTCAGGGATACGGGCCATTTGGAGGAATTTCGAGGTGGGCACAGTGGGAGGCCTAGACAACCACGAATGGTGCAAGTTGAGGAAGAACTACTGAATCGCGTAGACGAGAATCCCTCAACAAGCACTAGAGACGTGGCTAGAGAAGTGCAAGTATCAAAAACTAAAGTGTGGCAAACGTCCAACGCGTAAAAGCAAGGGCTTCAACCTGACGATTTTCCAGCAAGAGTGCGGTTTTGTGAGTGGTTGTTGCATCAACATGACAATAATCCGGACTTTCTGAAGTGCATATCGGTGACAGACGAATCTACGTTCAGGCGTAATAGGGTGAATAACTTTCGATTTTAGGTATCAATCCTCTTTCAGTCTTTCTTGCCCTGGGTTTAACCATTGTTTCGTTAAACTGAAAATAAAATAAGATTATCAAAAAAGGGCATGACCCGGTGTCGATTGTAAGGTGTTACAATCGACACCGCCGGACGTGTTACAATTGACACCAAACCTAAAATTACATTGACTATTTGTCTTAACTTATACGTAAAATATTAAAGCTATCTAAAAGAAGTTAAAGCACAAACAACAAACAAAAGGATACTTACCTAGAAATACTTCAGTGGTACTCCATTATAGAATTTTAGAGACAAATTATGGCACTGTGCTTATTTACTTTTTGCTGTGGATACCGAAGGAAAAGTGCGCTGTCTGGTTTAGCCTGCACATGCGATTCAGGCAATATTGGCTTGATGACGTTGGTAATCAGTCTGTTGCTTTCGACACCTGTTACATTCGACACCGGTCTCCCCTACCCTGCTTTTGCTATATCTACCGGAAGGTTTGTATTTTAGAACCAAATATTTTGTAGCTTTGGAAATAATATATTTATTTAGAAGTAATCTCAGAATACTCAGATCAAAATAAAAATAGGATTTCTTAAAAATAAGTAAATGAACATACAATCGCCTGGTTGAACAAAGATCATTAAAATTGAGATTTCAGACGAAGGTACTTATTTTGAATACTATTGAAGTCATTTTGACCCAAGTGATAGACAACTGCATCTGGTAATTTGTTCGATGACGACGATCTGGAAGGCCGCTCAGTTACTGAAAAAGTCACAGGAACTATGAATATAAATGTGCTCTGGAAATTTACGGCATCAGTGGTCTTTGGCCAGAAGAATTTGTTCTCCCTTCTGATTTGTTTTAAAAACGTTATGCGAAATTCACAGTCGCTAATACTTTTTTCAATGCGGCCAACATACTATCCCTCCTCGTAATATACCCCCTATGCCACTGGCCAAGTCTGAGAGGAATACTTTGAGGTTGAGGTGATGCTACGGTTATTGTAGAAGAGGATAGTATTTTCACCAACAACTGTGTTTTCTTCTAGTTCTTCATCTTGTTCTGTGTTGAGCTCATCATTATCTTTAAAATCTATATCTCGGGCTGGCTCACTATAGGTGCTGTCGTCGTAAGGTATTTTTTCCTCAGTACTATGAGATGATGAATATCATGATATACCAGTCTCGCTGTCGGTGGAAACTTGATTTACTTTTACCCTTTTTGTTTTCATTCTTTTAGCCAGCTCAGGTGGCTGATTATTTTCCTCAACTTCTTTGTGCCTCACTCTTGCAGATGCAGCTGGACGTGTTATAAACCTTCGTAGTCGATCAGTCCTAAGCCTTTCATGGCAGTTGTCAAGTAACCAACACAATGTCGACTTTTTGATGTTATCTGATTTTTCACCTACATTAACGTCCACTATGTCTCAAAGTCTAGACTGTCACATTTTGAGAAGTCTTTGAGAATTAGGCGATCACCAACTCCTGGAAACGAAATAGTCCACTCTACTTATTCTCTTATGCTCTCTGTATTCAATGGTTATTCTTTGAGCATTCTTATTGTTTTTGCGTTGATGTCTTGACTGCAGGTATTATTATAATCTAGGTCTTCATACGTTTCTGTTTCAGACAAATCAGCTTGTATTTCATCAGTGTCCACATCTTGTCTAGCTCCTGCCTCATCCAAATGTTCAACATTCTCAACATTTTTTGATACGCAAAGCAAGGGCAAGCGATTCCAGCTCCTTGGGTCAACTTCCATTCCCAAATCTCTTGTTCAAAGCTCTTGTCACTATGGAATCAGTGTATTTATTGCTGAACTGATTCAAGTTCCAGTCTATGGGACTATTTTGGATATTGCCTTCGATTCCTTGGTGAGAACCATTTCGACTCGCACTCTTCTTAAGTTCTCTAAGAAATTGTTGTGTTCATCAATATCATTAAGTACCTATGTTATTCATTGTTTGCAACCGATCTAACCATTAAGCAATGTCTTTCATGCTGAAGTCTACTTTAGTAGAAAACGTCGATGACATAGATCTCAAACTGCCAAATGCCTGCTCACAAACTTGGCTGCTATAGAGCCAAGAAAGGAACATTCCTTGAGAAAGATCTTCATTGCTTTGGAACACTTCAATTATGTGCATAAGTGAACGGGCATTTACCTCAATACATAAGTATGCATTAGATGTTATGAAGCTATCTAGTCAAAATCTGGAAAGATGACTATTACGTCATACCATAAATTGTACTGAAGTAATCAATGGACGTACGTCGATGATGAAATCACAAGTCGGAAACATAATGACAACAAATTTATATTATGATTTTGCGAAGTTAGGTTATTTCACTGATGATTTTTATTTTCATTTTATTTCATGGTTTTGAGTGATACCTTAATAATAATTTTAGTGGGGAATTTTTGTTTTGAAAACAAGTTATGAGTAGAATACCCTAAGACAGGAACACCAAAGACCAAGGTATTATTCGAAAACAACCTAACCTGCTTTAACATAACCTATTCATCTTTCAAATACGATCGATTATGCAACATGAAAACATCGTCTATCTTTGTCGGATACATGCAAATTAGCAACAGAGTTTGTTTAGACAATAAAATTGTATTTGTCTCTGTCTAACGTATCAGAAACTTCATTAAATATATTCACAAATCGCTGTCGTTTGTCTTTACTACACACTCAAATGATGACGTAATCGTCGTCTTTCACGATTTCGACTATAGTTTGGGTGACTAATGACTCGCTGTGTCCAAATTCGAAAACAAAATACACTGTACCAAATACTAAATATTCTCTCTTCATTTCTTTCTCAGTGAGAGGCATAATCACAGGTCTTATCATTCTGGCACATCATTAAGTAGTATTGTAACATCATTTGAGCATAGTTTCGCAGCACGAAAAATGTAATTATAACTGTGCTCTGACAAAACTTTGATATCAAACAATTTGCAGAACTTGATAATGATGATTGATGTTTTCAAATTAGAACAAAACTTTATAACCCCAACAAAATTATATATTTTTTATTTTCATTGACTGGGGATCCATTATACTAAATATGGGATCAAGCTTACCAACTTTTTATTTGTTTGTCCAGAAACATGTAATAATATATCAATATTCACTAAAATATTTGATTATTATAAATGTAGGTACATTTTCTACGTAAACTAAATTACCTGAACTAATTAAACATCTTAATAAAACAACATGGCTTGGTATTGTCAAGCATTTTAATTTAATAGTGTATTCCTTTCAATTAAACTGGTCCAGAAAACTTGGTTTAGCTAAACCGAATAATTTAGTTACTGTTGAGTAATTAAAAAAAAATATTCCTAGTAATGAAAATTTTACAGAACAAGTGCTTAATTGACAACGTTTTCTCAGTGTGGAATATTAGTTTTGATTCATATTTTCCAGTCCAAACATACATTTCAAATCAGTACTGAACGCGATCTATACCAACGACTCTATAATCGATATCAAATAACTTCTAGAGTGTACTTTGGTGTAAAAGCTTACTAGCTCATAGACCAGTGGTCTACTAATTCACTAAAAAAGTAAAAGACAACACTTTCAGTATACTTCCATCAAATAACAGACATGGAAATATCTACTAACAATGTCTAAATAAAAGCATGTCACTCAAAGGTGAAAAGGTAACTACTTAAACCGGTGGCAGCGTTACACTTACGAACTGATTTGTTTGTGTTATGGCTGAATGGGACGGTCGGTTTTTTGCCATCGTCTAGTTCTGAAACAATTGGTACAGGGGCGTCTCAAATCTAAAGATCAGCCCGCTAAGCACTTATAGAATATTCACTGAATCAAAGCTGTTACGCCACAACGTCAAATGATGACAGTGACGCACATGGTTGCCACATTAATTACAACTACTAGATCCTAGAATGTTTTACAAAATCTGCTTCATGTCTCAGATGACTTACCGCAACCAACATTACGTAGCGTATGTCTTGTAAATACTAGAACTAGTATCAATTCTATTTACTACCTAGCACCTTTCTTCCGGAGTGTAAAGGCAATAATGGAGCTCCATGATCCCTTTCAATCTCAAAATATATCGTCAAAGGAACGACGAATTATTTTGCTTGTCGACCCAGAGGTTTCGGCATTTTAGCAAAATGCTTAAAAGGACACCTCGAAGTTTTGAAAAAAAAAATGTTTTTATAAAATAACAATGCAAATATTGAGGAGAAAAAATGGAAATGAGTCACAAATAAATAACAGCCGTTGGCGTAATTACATGTCAAGCTTTGCGACAATGTCACAATACAGAAAACTGTTGCCAGCCTAAATGTACCCGGAAAATTCAAACTACACGTACCAATTTACGATCTTTTTTGCATTAAGGTTGGCATTCAAATTTACTAAACATGACGTAACTGTTTTGGTTCTGTGAATAAATTAGATATAATGTTACCTAAATTTTATATTTCTTTGTTACTGGTTACATAAAAATGAAATAAACACTAAGTTCAAATAAGGTAGGGATGAACTTGAAACTTAGTGAAGGCGTCCAGAGTTGTTTACATCTCTATGCATGTAGCATATACAGGGTGGCGCATCGAAACCGAAACAGACGCATTTACTGGCAGCTCAGTTTTTTTTTTTGGAAAAACGCTCAGACCCGTCGATTTTGTTTTGGAGATGGACACAAGTTTGGCAAAAAATCACGTTAGCACGTGAGCCCCCTAAGCGGGGGTGACACCACCCACAAAATCTTAAGTGGAAAGGGGGGTCGAGTGATACCTTATTTTAAAGGTCTTTCAATTCCCTTTATAATGATATAAAATTACTGTACTTCAGTTCAGTAGTTTTGAAGATTTATTGATTTAAAGATTAAATAAATAAATAAATTTAGTAATTTTAAAATGAATAATGAACTGACCCGTTAGGCAAGTAAATGTTGAAAATGGCCACCATGATGCTCCATGCAATAATAAAGATTTTGCTCAAAACGTTGCCGCACATTTTGCAATATTTGAGGTGTAATTTGAAGGCACTCATATCTTCACAAAATTGTAATCGCCGATCAAAATCGTCTTCATTAAGTTCTTGCATCAGGTGAATTTTATACGGATGAAAACTATGGGCCCTTAGAATCCGTTGGACAGTACGTCGTCTAACACCATACACAGTCTCCAATTTGCGGGTACTTAACGTAGGATCTACATAAACTTGCCCTAAAACTCCCACTTCTATTGCTTCGTTCCTTATGGGATTTTCAATGTTGCGTTTTTTATTTTCGACCGACCCAGTTTCCCGAAATTTAGTTACAAGTTCTAGAACATATTTTCGATGCACGTTACTGTACCTCATTAGGCCCATTAAATATTTTTGCTGTTCTATTAAAATCTGATTATTTCCGAAAAATATTTCGATAATTTCAACTCTTTCAATCGCAACCTATGTACTAAACTCCTATTTAAAATAAGTACGAGATATTTTCTTATCTTTCTTCAAGAAATAACTTCTTTGCCACAAAAAAACGCTCTAATAGCTATTTTCAACAACAAAATGATAGACAAACCATGGGCGTAGTGAAGAAAAGCATTCACTTATTAAGTAGATTCTTTTAGTCAAATTTCTTCTGAAAGTAGTACAAACTAATCTGATGTACCTATTAAAGTCTACTTTAAAAGCTTTAAATCAATAAATCTTCAAAACTGCTGAACTAAAGCTCATGTATTTTACATGATTATAAAGGGAACTGAAATACCTTTAAAATAAGGTATCACTCGACCACCCTTTCCATTTAAGATTTTAGGGTTGGTGTCACCCCCGCCTAGGGGGCTGCGCGTGTTAATGTGATTTTTTGCCAAACTTGTGTCGCCATCGAAAACAAAATCGACGAGTCTGAGCGTTTTTCCAAGAAAAAACTAAGTTGCCAGTAAATGCGTCTGTTTCGTTTTCGATGCGCCACCCTGTATATGAATTCATACATATGCACAAAACCTGGAAAAAATAGAATAGTTGTCAGTTAGTAAAGAGAATTTATGAGACATGAAGCTCATTGTGACAATAACACTGCTGCTCTATCTGCAAAGTTTTTCGATGCGAAACGCTGTATAGTCCTCTAAATGTGAGGCAGATTATGTGGCTCCTACATGATGGAGCTCCACCACATTTTATACAAGAAAATCATGAACATATCGAAATAATTAGTTTCCGAATAGATGGATAGAGCAAAATGAACTCATTTCTTGGCCTGCTCGCTCCCCGATTTTCTTTGTATGGCTATTTTAAAGAAATGCTGTATCATGATGGAGCACTAAATACTCTGTAAGAACTTCAACAGCGCACTGAAAATGCTTGTGATTTAATTCGTGGACACCAGGATTTTGTTTTTGAAACTTGTAGAGAGTCGTGGATCGGCCGAGCAAGATTTTGCGTTAATCGAACAATTTTGAACAGTTTTCGTAAAAACGGTATCCCTTTAACTTGTTAATGACTTTTTTGTAAAATAATTTTAAATAATGTAATCTAACTGTCTTATTATGCAACTTTTATATAGGTGATTTTTGGTATATCAACTTCTTTTGACGAGTTCTACAAGCTGTTAAGATAAACGACGCAACTTTGAAAACACCCTGTATAACTCCACGTTGAATGTGACAAACAGGTATGTGAAGCAAAGCCGAATGTTATGTTAAGTATAGTCAACGCCAAACAAAGTGGCGTGCACGTCATCACGATAAAAATTCCCCGACCTAATGCCTAGGTTTCTATCACAAACAATTGCTCTATTGCAGTTTCATATTAATGTGATATATAAATTGTAAAATGTTCATTACTCTCTTATTATGGTTAATAGTCATATAAACATTGTTATTAAAATATCACAAAGTTGCTTTCTGATAAATTTAGACGCATTATGCGAAATAAAATGTTTTGCAAACGCTCCAATCACTTATCGACATGTAAACGCACTAAACCGATTTCGCAGCGTTGACACATTGTCACCTTGAAACTTATTTAAACTGGGAACTGATATTTGTATTAATTTTGACACTGAATCAATTTGTGGCATTTCAAATCTTTATAAATCCTTTGGCCCCGCATACTGTAAATCAACAACTGTTTGTTTCAAAACAAAATTATTCATTTTACGAGTAGATAAAGGCAATTTTGGTATATAAAGATGCCCAAACAGTTAAATAGTCGGTGTAAGGAACTCGTGGCCTCGTTAATGCACTACTTTGAGCAAGAAAGGGACAACAACGGGCCTTTGTTGCCTTTAAATGCTGTTCAAGAGGTAGGTTACTAATAATTATATGTAATGTATATTAATAATAGTGAAATTTTATTTCATTTTTTGTAGCGTGTTGCTGCTGCTTTAAAAATTAGTTTAAGGACAGTTAGTCGTATTTCCGAGGGTGTGAAAAGTGATGCAAATTTAGAATCGCCCAAGAAAAAGCGGAGTTATATTAAACGTGTAACCAACACAGCGACATTGGATACAAGTGCCATTCGAGAAGTGATCTATAATATGTATCACAAAAGTAAGATCTTATTATAATAACTTATCAGAAATTTGCATTAATTTGTTAACTAAATTATAATGTCATATTACACATGGTTTCAGAAGAACAAGTTACGATACAAACTTTATGGTCTCGATTAAGAGATAGGGCATTATTTGATGGTAGTGCCACGTCTTTAAGGCGGTTGCTTAGAGATCTTGGATTTAAGTGGCTTAAGGACAATCCGCGACGAGGGCTCATGGAACTACCAAGTATAGCTTTGAAAAGGGTGGAATTTCTAAGGCAATACAATCAAGCCAAGGTTGAGGCCTTATACCAGTTTGTCTTCCTCGATGAAACTTGGATATTTCAAAATGGGACCATAGGTCGCTCTTGGCAAAATGGAAACCAAAAAATTGTGAAAGCTATTAAAACAGATGGTAAAAGGTATGTACGTTTACACAATTTGCACTATAAAATTTAAAACTAATATATTTTAGATACATTATATTACATGCTGGAAATGAAAATGGGTTTATTGAGGGTAGTGAAGCGATATTTTCTTCGAAAACAAAATTGAGCGATTACCATGGATAGATGAACCAGGACAATTTTTTGAAATGGTTTCAACATCAGTTATTAGAAAAATTGGAGAGTCCATCTATGATTATACTGGATAACGCCCCTTATCACAGCATGATATTGAACAAAGTGCCCAACAATGCATGGACAAAAAAAAATATCCAAGACTGGTTGACAAATCAAAACATACCATTTTTAAACACAATATTTAAAACAGAGCTATTGAGTATTGTTGCTCGGTACATAATGCTTCTTAATTATATATGTTTTGGTCGACAGTTTATATTTCTTTTGTTTATTCCTATTCTTAAAATAACTGCTTTTTTAGAAACAAACCACCTAAAATATACGTGATTGATGAATTGGCGGAACAACATGGGCACAAAGTTCTTCGTCTGCCTCCTTACCATTGTATATTTAACCCTATTGAGTTAATTTGGGGCATAGCAAAAGGTTACTATAACAGACATATTGGTAGAGATGGTAACAGTGAAAAAGACTGTTTGGATATGTGGAACGAGGCTCTACAAACGGTTACCCCAGACATGTGGAAAAATAGTGTTCGACATACTGAGCCAGAAATTTTTAAATGGTATGAAAGAGAACGAATTTTTGATCGACCAGACATGGAACCTTTAATAATCAACTTTGAGAGTGATGAAGATTCAGATTCAGACAGCGCTGAAGAAAGAAACTCCGACTAACTTTATTGTACAGAAAAAGCTTACACCAGTAGCTTACCTAATTTTAGAATGCATTTTTCTGTATGAATTCTGTAAAATAAATACCATGCATAAAATCTGGAGGACCCCATTTGGACTTTTATTCAGTACCTTTAAGCTATCAATTAAATATGGTAGTTTCATAGTGTCATCTGATCAATAATTGTCATACTTAATGATTATGCAAGTACAGATCTATAATTTTATTATACTATTATTTTTGTTCTCATTTGAGGTTAATATTGCTTATAAACCTAGATATGTAAATAATAATTTTTATTATTTTACCAAAAGTTTGGCAACAATGTAAATTTTTCAACACACCCACCTTGATGACGTGCACGCCACTTTGTTTGGCGTTGACTATAGGTACTTATCATTACATTCTAATATAGTTTGGTGTATAAAATGAATAAATTTATTTAAAATTATTACTACAAGTAGTTTTCGTCTCTCCTGAAAACTTTACTGAATTGGACTAGAGCGACGATATGCTTTTAAAGTATGTTTTATAACGCACACATCCCTGTAATTCAGTGTCGGCTATCTCTAACCACTCCAAATCATTGAAATATTAATGATATCGCAATGACACGTGAGCTGTTGAGGTGTCAAAAGGGCACGTGTTGTCTTGCCGAGCGAGCGCCGCACCGCGCTCGCTAATGGACAACCTGTCAATTATCTCTTCTTGGAGGAGCATATAAAATCGTAGATCCATGAAGTCCGCCCTCACTGAGACGTAGGTGGACGGCGGTAGGTGGTCTAGGATAACAATAAAATGGGTGAGATTCATTAGCTTACTTAAGTTAGAGTCTATGATTGAAAAATTTGCAACAATTCTAAGATTTGGTGTTTTGAATCTGGAAAATGCAAATGCAACAAAATTATGCCACAACATGTACGAGAGATCGGTGACGGTTGTAACAATAATTACATTTATATTTCTTTATTATACTAAGTGACATATAAATCCGAACACCCAGTTTAAATGGCTTTATTTTGATAAAATTTTGAATAAGTACTTAATGAAGCATAATAAGTAAATGATAAAAATTTCAAAATGATTGCACTGCTTTAAAGCCCTTTGACCTTTAATAATGTGTGGATGCATCCTGATGTGCTACGCATTATCCAACGCGCCTAGGCATGCTTCTGATCAGGTGGTCAATGTCCTCCTGTGGTATCTCATTCCATTCAACCACCAACTCCTCTGGAAGTGCTTCTAGAGTCTGAGGAGGACGTTGCAAATTGAGCAATCTCCTACCCATCATATCCCACACGTGCTCAATTGGGGATAAGTCGGGAGATCTTGGTGGCCATGGTAATAATGTGACACCATTATGTTGAAAGAAGGCTATTGTGACTCTTGCAACATGTGGTCGGGCATTATCTTGTTGGAAAGTTGGATCTGCCAGGGTGTGAAGATAGGGTAAAAGATGGGGTTCTAGAACTTCGTGGATATAACGCTGCGCGTTCATGTTACCTCTGATGAAGATTAAAGGTGACCTGAAACCATCAGCTATAGCACCCCAAACCATAACTCCAACAGTGTGATGAACATGTCTTTCAACAAAAAACTGTGGATTCCCCCTTTCACCACGTCGCCTTCTAACCCTTACACCGACGTAATCGCCTTGAGTGGTGCAGACAACGGTCACTTTGGGATCAGGAATGGAACAGTATTGTCTTTAGTGATTTTGTTTAGGCATGCACGATGGTCGTGCCAGGGTTAGAAGGCGACGTGGTGAAAGGAGGAATCCACAGTTTTTTGTTGAAAGACATGTTCATCACACTGTTGGAGTTATGGTTTGGGGTGCTATAGCTTATGGTTCCAGGTCACCTTTAATCTTCATCAGAGGTAACATGAACGCGCAGCGTTATATCCACGAGGTTCTAGAACCCCATCTTTTACCCTATCTTGACACCCTGGCAGATCCAACTTTCCAACAAGATAATGCCCGAACACATGTTGCAAGAGTCACAATAGACTTCTTTCAACTTAATGATGTCACATTGTTACCATGGCCACCAAGATCTCCCGACTTATCCCCAATTGAGCACGTGTGGGATATGATGGGTAGGAGATTGCTCAATTTGCAACGTCCTCCTCAGACTCTAGAAGCACTTCGAGAGGAGTTGGTGGTTGCCTGGAATGAGATACCACAGGAGGACCTTGACCACCTGATCAGAAGCATGCCTAGGCGCGTTGGAGAATGCGTAGCACATCAGGGTGCATCCACACATTATTAAAGGTCAAAGGGCTTTAAAGCAGTGCAATCATTTTGAAATTTTTATCATTTACTTATTATGCTTCATTAAGTACTTATACAAAATTTTATTAAAATAAAACCATTTAAACTGGGTGTTCGGATTTATATGTCACTTAGTATATTTATGAATAATTTTTTTTATAAGTCTTGCGAATGGGATGATATTTCTCAAGTTGTGATTGAAGTTAAGTTTATTGCACTAAAAATTCAGAGACACGTCGGTGAAGAGTGTTACAATAATAATAATAGTCAATTACATGGCTTAGGAAACGTCGATTCACACTGAAATGATGGTATACATACTTATAATTTTACAGAAGCCTAATGTAGCTTATGATTACTACAGGCTATCTCAGAGCCCAAAACATAGACACCCAAAAGTTTTGACAGGGCGAGGTGCCGATTGTAACTACTCACATACATAGTGAGGACCAGATTACTACGAATATGTCATTCAAACATGAACCTATTGTGAATCCCCTGGGCGTCTCATACTTTATCATCTTAACAGATTTTTAAAAACTGAACAAACAAAAAAAAGGGATTACATTTGGCACATTTGATTTGGAAGATACTCATAGCATAACATTAGCATAACAAAATTGTTATTGTATTTCAAACTCTACTACGAGGGATGTCTTTTAAGTTTTGCATATGGAAATAAAACAACACGGTAGGTAGTTTTAAGTGACTTTATTGTTTTTCGAAGTATTCTCCACGAATATTAATACAGATCTGCATGCGCTTGAACCAATTTTCGAAGCACTTATTCCACTCGTTTGCTGGTAGATCCAAAACGGAATTTTTGAATGCGTCAACTGCTTCTTCTGGAACCTTTGACCACGCAGTCTGTTTTTAATTTTCGGGAAAGTAAAGAAATCGGTAGGACTTTCGGGACTATGTGGAGGATGGTCCAATAATTCCA
Organism: Acanthoscelides obtectus; assembly: GCA_963669975.1. NCBI lineage: Eukaryota > Metazoa > Arthropoda > Insecta > Coleoptera > Chrysomelidae > Acanthoscelides > Acanthoscelides obtectus. The sequence continues at coordinate 107,673,651 of CAVLJG010000005.1, read as the reverse complement.
CTTTTCTTCCGTTAAATACTGCCTTGTTTTTTGGGCTGTGTGCGAGCTTGCATTGTCTTGGTGGAGGATGATTCTTCTTTCGGGGTTGATTTTTCGAAGCTCGGTGATGACTTTTGGCAAACAAATGGTGGTATACCAATCTGCAGTAACAGTTCTTTGTTCATTAAGAGGAATTGTGGCAATATGACTCCCTTTTGGCACAAATGTCGCGACCATCTTTTTCGGAACACTTCGAGAACGAATGACTTTTGTTGGCTTTTCTTCACCTTGGAACACCCAAACAGTCGACTGTCGTTTATTTTCTGGTTCATAACAGTAAATCCACGTTTCATCACCACTAACAATGCAGTACACATTTTTTGAGTTTCCGGAATTGAAACGGTCAAGCGTTTTTTGACACCAATTATCCCTGGTCGCTTTCTGCTCTACAGGTGGGGTATCTAACGAGAAACTAATTTTCTCACTCCTAATTCCTCATGTAAAATTTTTTGAATTTTGTAACGTAGACAATAAGGTGCAGGTAACATGTAAAATAATCAATATAAAACTTGCCAGATCATCTTCTAAAAAACAAGGGTATATGTAGCATGAAAGTCTCACAGGAAAATCTAATCGCAAATACTCCATTTCTTACTTTAAAATGAAAGATTAGGATGTAACTTTTACGAAAATATCATTTTTTCTTTAAGGCCCTCTGCTTGATGTTTTATAGAACTTCAAAGTGGCATTTTTTGGTGGTAATAAGACTCTAGAATAGAATACTGCTTTTTACGCTGTCTTTTTTGCTTTTTCACAAAACGATGCTCTAAATTATAGGAAGGAAAATAAATGTGACACTGTAAAAAATTCTTGTTTTTTTGCAACAAAAGATTCAAAACCAGCCGTGTTATTACACATTAGCTGAGTAGCTAAAATAACAGTTCAAAGTAGATGGGTAAATGATTTACATGGTAGAGGTGTTGCGTTGTGATTTTTCAATGTCTTCTTGAAATTCTTTAACAACTTTTTTGGCGTAATTTCAATGAGATCAAAGTTTTTGCGTTTATAAGAAATATTTGAAAGCATAAAAAAATTCTCAATGGCCATTTTATAACGTCTATTTCTTGACAGATAAGATAAATGATGTCCATTGTTGCCAAGTTGTACCTTGTTTTGGGAGAAATGTGTAATACAAAATGAGGTTATTTGAAAAATAAAAGTCTTGATTTATTGTAAAAGGCTTGTCTTATGTGAGGTTGTTTCAATATTTACCAGAGACTAGATGAAATTCTGAACAGTATATGTCTAAAAAGAGGAAAATTCACCAGCGGCTCGCGTGACATAAAAGATACAAACCAGCATATAAAAATACCCAACTTCGATTCGTTCATTTAGACCACCTCGCCAGGTCCACCCAACATATCATCGTCAAAAAACTTGCAATGTTCTTTCTTATGTTCTCATTATCTAGTCATTAGCAACAGCTACTTTTTCAGTTATTTTAATACCAGAACTGTTCAAAATTGTCCTCATTTGTTCGATTAACTCAAAATCACAAGCTTCGAAAATAAAATCCTATTGTCCACGAAATAAATTAGAAGCATTTTCAGTGCGCTGTTGAAGTTCTTCTTTACTGCTCCATCATGATACACCAACTTTTTCTAATAGACACACACACAAAAATATCGCAGGGCGTTAGATCCGGGGAGCGAGCAGGCCGATAAACGGGTCCATTGCGTCTTATGTATATTCGGAAACTCATTATTCAAATGTTCTTGTATTTCTCATCTAAAATTTAGACGAACAACTTCTAGCAATTGTGGCAGATTATGTAGAAGAAAATCTAAATGAATTTCATCGGTCAGTCGAAGTTGGAAAAGAGTAGCGTTCAAAAAACTACAAAATTCTGATACGACTCATCGAACCAAAGACTGAAGACCATACAGGAACCCCAAAAAGTGGTCGAGAATATTAAAAAATCTGTGTAATAACTTTTTAAATTTTTTAATCTTTTACTATTTCTTTTATTATGCAACTTTTATATAGGTGATTTTTGGTATATCAACTCCTTTTGACGGGTCCTACAAGCAGTTAAGTAAATAACTCAACTTTGAAAATACCCTGTATATCAACTAAATGCAACGTGGCTAATCTAGTTACTCAAAAGTATTTTATTTTTTAAAAATATCTAACGCTTGCCTTAAAAAACAAATTATTCTCAGAGGGTGCAATTTCACAACAAAAGCAAACTTTTAGTGCTAGTCAAAATAAAAAAGTTGCGTCTAAGATTATAGAACTGTATAATTCTAGTCCTATACATCTTTTACGATTGCTCCATACTGTGTTTTATGCTAATTTTAAAAACTTTTAAACAATCATCTGGTAAAATCTGTTGGAGCCACAATAAAACATATACTAAGTGACATATAAATCCGAACACCCAGTTTAAATGGTTTTATTTTAATAAAATTTTGTATAAGTACTTAATGAAGCATAATAAGTAAATGATAAAAATTTCAAAATGATTGCACTGCTTTAAAGCCCTTTGACCTTTAATAATGTGTGGATGCACCCTGATGTGCTACGCATTCTCCAACGCGTCTAGGCATGCTTCTGATCAGGTGGTCAATGTCCTCCTGTGGTATCTCATTCCAGGCAACCACCAACTCCTCTCGAAGTGCTTCTAGAGTCTGAGGAGGACGTTGCAAATTGAGCAATCTCCTACCCATCATATCCCACACGTGCTCAATTGGGGATAAGTCGGGAGATCTTGGTGGCCATGGTAACAATGTGACATCATTATGTTGAAAGAAGTCTATTGTGACTCTTGCAACATGTGGTCGGGCATTATCTTGTTGGAAAGTTGGATCTGTCAGGGTGTCAAGATAGGGTAAAAGATGGGGTTCTAGAACTTCGTGGATATAACGTTGCGCGTTCATGTTAATTCTGATGAAGATTAAAGGTGACCTGGAACCATAAGCTACAGCACCCCAAACCATAACTCCAACAGTGTGATGAACATGTCTTTCAACAAAAAACTGTGGATTCCTCCTTTCACCACGTCGCCTTCTAACCCTGGCACGACCATCGTGCATGCCTAAACAAAATCGAGACTCGTCACTAAAGACAATACTGTTCCATTCCTGATCCCAGAATGACCGTTGTCTGCACCACTCAAGGCGATTACGTCGGTGTCATCGAGTTAAAGGGAGGACCCAGTGTGGCCGGTATGAAAACAAGCCAAAACTTCTCATTCGTCGGTAAACACTTCGCATGCCAATAGGTCTTCCGTATTTTGCAAACCATTCATTTGCAATGGACCTGGTAGTGAGGAAACGGTCCCTTAAGGCCAATAATCTTAGGCGGCGATATTCACGGTCTGTTGTTCTACGGCGGCGTCCAGTGCCCCTTGCTCTTTGCGTACGGCCTTCTCGAAGCCATGCCTGACAACACCTAACCACAGTGTCTACACTTCTTTGCACTCTAACTGCAATTGCCCGAAAAGAAAGTCCAGCTTCCCGAAGTCCCACTATGCGGCCCCTATCAAACTCACTAAGTTGACGAAATCGTACAAGTCTCCGTACTCTAGGCATCGTAACCGATCGTAAAGGATGTCAAGAACCAAAATCCGCCAACGTTGATTCTTTACTGCGGCTGAAATATTCATTTTTAGAAAAAAAAACAGTATAAAAACCGGAATCTCCAACTGATAAGGCTGAAAATTTTTTCACTTGTTATTTACAGTAAGATTCACCATCTTTTATTAGAATAAAACCATTTAAATTAGGTATTCGGATTTATATGTCACTTAGTATATTAAAGAATAAAGTTGCTGTACAAGAGTGCCCCCTTTTGGGTTTATAAGCTTTGTACGAACGCTGTTCGAACATTTATAGCCGCAATGTCGTCTTGTAAAAATACTTCTGCAAACACTGTTAGAACGTTTATACAGCAAATAATTGTTAGTTGGGTTACAGGAATGAGGTTAACTAAAAGAGAGCCACTTAGAATTAGAATCCTAATGGTAGTACACACTTTGACCAGAACCCTGCTACTGAGATTATACGATTCGGTCTTTGCTTAAGTCATAATCTGCATTATAGGTCGTTCCCTTCCAGCGCCAGTACCCTGTATGGTATGCGGAGACAGATCATATGGAAAGCATTACGGTGTGTACTGCTGTGATGGTTGCTCTTGTTTCTTCAAACGGAGTATTAGAAAGAACGTCTTCTATTCATGCATATGTGAGTGTTCACGCAAATTGAAGATTATGAAACATTATTTATTATCGTCATCCTTTTATTGATATTTAGCGGGTGATGGACTTTGCGTAATCGACAGGGCTAGGAGGAATTGGTGTCCTTACTGCAGACTGCAGAAATGTTTTGCTGTTCGTATGAATATATCAGGTAAGGTGACTTCGATAGAAAACATATGGTAAATTACAGGGTGTAAACGTTATGATAGTCATTATGTAAATGGGTGATAGAGGGGGTCATATAAAATTCATATAAAATGGGGGCCAAAACGGCATTTTTTTAGAGAAAAGCGACTTTAAGGTAAAATAAAATCTGACAACGCCGCAATGCCAGACGCAAATTACGACGGAACGCAGTGTAAATAAAGATTGAGTTTGTTATTTTTGGCTCTTATTTCATTATTTTATAATATACTCGTAAAATGCAAACAATTAAAAAAACGGACTTACCACTAACTGTCTCAGCGCTTCACCTGGTGTGTGAAAGTTTATCGAACGTATTAAAAAAATCTGCTCATGAATAGGGAATACAATTTTCATACATACATTGTTCTTCTTTTTAAAACCCACATTGCACGTTTTTTGTATTTAAAGAAGGTGTTTAAAATGTCGTACACCAGTTTCCACCCAAGCTTCACTGCGATCTTCACGAATGGTATGAGAATTTTCTTGGGACCACGTGTGAGTATTATGGAAATTTAACATAATATCCCGTCTCGCGTAAAAGTACATTCGTCCGTCGCTAGAATCCGGCTTTCCAAAGTTTTTGTGCAAAAACCACTGACAGAACGTGAGTCTAAAGCAAAAACCTGCTTTCACGAGTGCGAATATTAGTGGGCTGAACACTTTCTGTATCTCGAAACCTTTGGTACACTTGCACAAATGTCCTTCTGTCTGGGTGTACCCTTTGGCGAAATCTGTCGCGATAAATTTGAGCTGCAAGATTTAAATTCTGACGAGTTTCACCGTACACTAACAACATGTCGGCGAACTCTTGATGTGAGAATATTGTAAATAAACACGACGTCGTACGCGAACCAAAACAAAACAACACGCCCGATGTCCGATAACTAGCCACTGTTGCTGATTGCGATCTATTGCCGGTTCGATAAGAGTGATGAAAGGCCGGCGCGCTGTTGTCATGTGTATTTTAAATATTTAATTTAATGAAACTTACTTACTGACTACAAATTTTGGATTACCTTAGAAAAACCTAATGCCATTTATTTGGTAATTACCCAATTTAAAAACGTTTTAGATTAGATTATAAAAATTAGTAAGATTGTAGTGATTGTGATCGATATAAAGCACTTAAAGTTATACACTATAAAGCTATTTAGACAAAAATTTATTGACTTTTGGACCATGGGTCATATGAACTTTTTGACTTGTTTTGTCACCCCCCTATTTCTTATTTCAATAATGACTACCATAACGTTTACACCCCGTATAAATCGCTAGTTATTTTATAAATAGAGAGATAGTAGCACAACTTTTTTCACATGACGTACAGTGTTTACAACATCAAACTTCACGGTCTTTTCAGAATCGGGGAGACCTCACCTATTTTTAGATTTTACCTTCAAAATGAGTGACCTAACAAAAATGCCTCGGAAAAATTGAATAGTATCTTATAAAATGCATCTTTGAACCCATATTTATGAAATTATTTTTGTTTGTTATTTCTGGATAGACATTCTACTTTAAAAACATTTCCACGTCTTTCTGAAACACCCTGTATAATCTATTATGATGCTTGTTGCAGCGGTGCAAGAAGAAAGAGGTCCAAGAAAATCAAGAGTTCGTCAATCATTTAAGCCCTTTACACCTAAAGGAGAACCAATTGTGCAACCACAGATAATTCTAAATGGATCAGTAGCGGCGTACGAGCTGGCAGCTAACGTATTTTTGACCAGTATCAAGGATGCCAGGAAGGCCACTGAATTCAGGCTGTTGAGTAGAACATCTCAAAACACAATACTGGGTAAGACTAGTAGATTTATTCAATAGCTTCTAACTTAGAGTTTCCACAGTAGCACTATAGTAGGCGTGGTCCCGAATTCTTAAAGTCCGAAATGCCTTTTTGAATAACTGTATGTTAATATTCAGTTCACCTGAAAACGTTTAGAGATAACTTATCAATCGAAACGTTGTTATCTCAAAATTGTAATAATAATAATAATAATAATAATAATAATAATAATAATAATGTTAATTACAGGTAATATAAATAAATATCAATTAAGCACAGTAAACAGATACATAGATAAGAATAATACTATATAGGTAAGTAATAATCAACCATAATATCCTACCTTAGAAGTTCTTCAAGGTAAAGTTCAATAACGCGAGATTTAGTGACATTAGATATAGTATGTCGCAGTTACTGATACCATTGAATATTGTACACATCCTATGCACGGGAGACTTGGACAAGGCATTGGTATGGCAGAAATCATAGTAAAATGTAGCACAATAACGGTTACCTAAGCGAGGAACATTAAAACATATCGTATTTAAAATATATGGACCTTATTGTGGAGTAAATTGGACAAAAAAGACAGAGCGGAAATATTTCGGCGTACTTCAAGCGGTTTGATATTAAAAGTCTTGAGCAATACATTATGGTCGAAGCGTCTTTGTGGATAGAAACCATTGCACTTGAAGAACATAAACTTTACTGCTGTTCGTTGAATAGATTCCAATCTGCTAATAGAGTTTTGATAAATAGGTGCCCATATAAGCGATGCATATTCAAGCTTGCTTCTGACGTATGCTAGATATAGAAGCTTGAGTGTTTCAACGTTTGAAAAACCTGACCAGTTTCTAACACAGTACCATAGCATTCGGAAGGCAGACGATGTAATGCTATTTATATGATCATTAAAACATCAAATGTAACACCTAGACCTAGGTCTTTATAACTGTTACTCCTTTCTAACCTTTCTACCTGATTAATACTGTAGTCATCATAAACCATAACATTCCGTTTGCAGAAATCACATTAATTAGTTTTTTAGTGAATATCGTCAGTATAAAGGTAAGGACCGTTTAAATAATATCCTAAAGTCAAGTTATACTCAGAGATAAAATAAGTTGTATAGTCAACGCCAAACAAAGTGGCGTGCACGTCATCAAGGTGGGTGTGTTGAAAAATTTACATTGTTGCCAAACTTTTTGTAAAATAATAAAATTTATTATTTACATATCTAGGTTTATAAGCAATATTAACCTCAAATGAGAACAAAAATAATAGTATAATAAAATTATAGATCTGTACTTGCATAATCATTAAGTATGACAATTATTGATCAGATGACACTATGAAACTACCATATTTAATTGATAGCTTAAAGGTACTGAATAAAAATCCAAATGGGGTCCTCCAGATTTTATGCATGGTATTTATTTTACAGAATTCATACAGAAAAATGCATTCTAAAATTAGGTAAGCTACTGGTGTAAGCTTTTTCTGTACAATAAAGTTAGTCGGAGTTTCTTTCTTCAGCGCTGTCTGAATCTGAATCTTCATCACTCTCAAAGTTGACTATTAAAGGTTCGATGTCTGGTCGATCAAAAATTCGTTCTCTTTCATACCATTTAAAAATTTCTTGCTCAGTATGTCGAACACTATTTTTCCACATGTCTGGGGTAACCGTTCGTAGAGCCTCGTTCCACATATCCAAACAGTCTTTTTCACTGTTACCATCTCTACCAATATGTCTGTTATAGTAACCTTTTGCTATGCCCCAAATTAACTCAATAGGGTTAAATATACAATGGTAAGGAGGCAGACGAAGAACTTTGTGCCCATGTTGTTCCGCCAATTCATCAATCACGTATATTTTAGGTGGTTTGTTTCTAAAAAAGCAGTTATTTTAAGAATAGGAATAAACAAAAGAAATATAAACTGTCGACCAAAACATATATAATTAAGAAGCATTATGTACCGAGCAACAATACTCAATAGCTCTGTTTTAAACATTGTGTTTAAAAATGGTATGTTTTGATTTGTCAACCAGTCTTGGATATTTTTTTTGTCCATGCATTGTTGGGCACTTTGTTCAATATCATGCTGTGATAAGGGGCGTTATCCAGTATAATCATAGATGGACTCTCCAATTTTTCTAATAACTGATGTTGAAACCATTTCAAAAAATTGTCCTGGTTCATCTCTCCATGGTAATCGCTCAATTTTGTTTTCGAAGAAAATATCGCTTCACTACCCTCAATAAACCCATTTTCATTTCCAGCATGTAATATAATGTATCTAAAATATATTAGTTTTAAATTTTATAGTGCAAATTGTGTAAAAGTACATACCTTTTACCATCTGTTTTAATAGCTTTCACGCTTTTTTGGTTTCCATTTTGCCAAGAGCGACCTATGGTCCCATTTTGAAATATCCAAGTTTCATCGAGGAAGACAAACTGGTATAAGGCCTCAACCTTGGCTTGATTGTATTGCCTTAGAAATTCCACCCTTTTCAAAGCTATACTTGGTAGTTCCATGAGCCCTCGTCGCGGATTGTCCTTAAGCCACTTAAATCCAAGATCTCTAAGCAACCGCCTTAAAGACGTGGCACTACCATCAAATAATGCCCTATCTCTTAATCGAGACCATAAAGTTTGTATCGTAACTTGTTCTTCTGAAACCATGTGTAATATGACATTATAATTTAGTTAACAAATTAATGCAAATTTCTGATAAGTTATTATAATAAGATCTTACTTTTGTGATACATATTATAGATCACTTCTCGAATGGCACTTGTATTCAATGTCGCTGTGTTGGTTACACGTTTAATATAACTCCGCTTTTTCTTGGGCGATTCTAAATTTGCATCACTTTTCACACCCTCGGAAATACGACTAACTGTCCTTAAACTAATTTTTAAAGCAGCAGCAACACGCTACAAAAAATGAAATAAAATTTCACTATTATTAATATACATTACATATAATTATTAGTAACCTACCTCTTGAACAGCATTTAAAGGCAACAAAGGCCCGTTGTTGTCCCTTTCTTGCTCAAAGTAGTGCATTAACGAGGCCACGAGTTCCTTTCACCGACTATTTAACTGTTTGGGCATCTTTATATACCAAAATTGCCTTTATCTACTCGTAAAATGAATAATTTTGTTTTGAAACAAACAGTTGTTGATTTACAGTATGCGGGGCCAAAGGATTTATAAAGATTTGAAATGCCACAAATTGATTCAGTGTCAAAATTAATACAAATGTCAGTTCCCAGTTTAAATAAGTTTCAAGGTGACAATGTGTCAACGCTGCGAAATCGGTTTAGTGCGTTTACATGTCGATAAGTGATTGGAGCGTTTGCAAAACATTTTATTTCGCATAATGCCTCTAAATTTATCAGAAAGCAACTTATGTGATATTTTAATAACAATGTTTATATGACTATTAACCATAATAAGAGAGTAATGACCATTTTACAATTTATATATCACATTAATATGAAACTGCAATAGAGCAATTGTTTGTGATAGAAACCTAGGCATTAGGTCGGGGAATTTTTATCGTGATGACGTGCACGCCACTTTGTTTGGCGTTGACATAAGTATTTTTACTCCAATTTTGCCAACATACCATTCCTAACCTAATTTTTTTTGGCGAAACAATCTGTTAAATGTAAATAAGTATCTAAAAGAGGTGTCGCCATTTTTTATCTACCTAATAAGGTACAAAGTGGGGTAATATGTCTGCAGTAGAGAGTGGAGTGAAACATGATGAATCAGAATTTTGTGCCCAATGCGGTGGATACTATTTTGATAAAAAAGGTCCCAAATGTGATATCTTGTAGCGATTGTGTCCCAATAAATCAACTAGCAAGTACCTCCAGACCTCTGGAGATATGAGATTTATTACTTAATAACACTTGTTATGTTGGAAGGATTATAGTACATTTTTTCTATCCTAAAAGAAGTTGTTCAATTTTTACGAGAAGAGCATATTGCCATATTAACCAAAGCATGATGCCATATTACCCATAGGTACGGGTAATATGGCCATAGTGTATCATTTTTGCTTCTAACCATTCTTCAGTCTGGGATTATGTCAACGAACATTTCACGTCACATACTCAATTATACTCGCTCTAAGATGCCGCCTTCTCTTTGTGGTTGGGTTGGTTGCTTGTTGAATGTGAGCTTTTGAAATTTATGTTGCCATATTTTTCCCACTTTACTCTACACCACGGCAAAGTGCACGAGGTCCCTTTTTCTAATGCTTTTGCGCCCTCCTGCCTCTGGAAGTCCTTCACTAAAATCGATACCGTCCTAAATTCGGTACCAGTAGCGGCATCTTGCTTTCGACAACTACTACTACGTCCTAGTACAAAGGGCTTCTATTTCCCGGGATGCTTTTTCATCCTACTTGTGGGATTCGACGATATGCGCCACTACTAACGGGTGTCAACGATCAATGCGTCAGTATCAACAGATACTGGGGTAGGTTGAGTAGATTCATATCGGAGGAAAAAACGTATATAAGGCTGAAAACAGGTATGGCTTCCTGATTTTTGAAAACGGGAAAGTATGGAACTGTAGGGCGCTTCTAAGTGAAAGAACACTCGTAATACGCTTCTTATCGGACGATATACAGGGTGACTTTGAAGTTGAGTCATTAATTTTCAGATAATGATTGTAGAAGGAAGATAAACCAAAATATGTGTGTAAAAATAAAAAAAAATAAAAAAAAAATTTACCTTGTTTTATAAAGTATCCTCCCGACAAGTATTTCAGTGCGGACCTGTATTTGATCGTGAGGTCTTGGAGCACCGGCATGCCGTCCCCTGTGAGGTCTTAAGTCACCTGATTCACGAGCCCGTTGTACTACATTAACAAAGGCACGAGGGGTTGGTCGCACTCGATTGGGAAACCGATCCGCATAAACATGTGCCATATTTTATTTCGTTTGAGCCACGCAACAGACACCACTATTCACTCACGCGTTACCGACTGACACTGACTGTATACAACTGAATAAAATAATTGTAAAAACATCGTTCCAAATTCTTTCGCTTTTTTGTTTCCGATGCGATGAACCGATAAGGCGGATTATATCCGTTGTTGCCAAACACGAGCACATAATATTATTATTGAGACAGGGCGGTACTCAAACTTCCAAAGGGCTATAACTTTGTTACTTTAATTTTACCAGAAAAATGGTAAAGGAAAAAACATTTCTTTTGATCAGATCTACTCACTGTTAAATTATCTCAACTTCGAAGTATAGACCATGTCGCACGACTTTAGTCAGCACCGTTACCAATGAATTCCGACTAGGTTGAAGAACCCAGCCAAGGATTTGATTGTCTTCTAATTTTCATGATGTGTACTAAGGATTAAAGTACCCTTAACATAAGTCATTTTTTTACAGTTCTGTAATTAAATTCGTATATTTATTGTAATTTTTTAAAAGTGCGAGGGATTGCGGTGCTAGACGATTCCAAGACATGGTAATTCTTAAGTCATTTGCAAAGGGCGCCACAAGTCTAATGAAGGTAGATGTTTGCACCGGTAAGTATTATTAATATGCACTGAGAAAACGGCGCCAATTAAACAGTTTTTATGGAAAATTTTCATTACTCGTAATAAATTTCTATTTTAATTCAGAAGCATCAATTATCAATATCAAGTTTTCCGAATATTTTGTTATCTAAGACTTGTCAGAGCAGTTATAATATACATCATTCAGTAAAATGCAATTTGTTCTTTCAAATTCCAAATATACTCAGTGTTACATCCAGAAAAAAAATTTTCTTCAGCTTGTTCTTTTGTCAACCTAACGACTATATTTAAAGCATGCTGTGGCAACAATGTCAACGTTTTATATTTGATTTTGTTAACCTCTTGTGGAGAAAGCAGTTTCTGAGGGCTGAGTCGTACAGACATTTTTATTTATTGACCTCTCATTTAATCATAAATTATAACTATGTTAGCGACTTTGACAGGGCTAGAATTATTGCCTATCAAGATATTGGTTTGCCCTATTACGGAATTGGCTGCCGTGTTAATTACATGATCAAACGAATTTTCCTGTAAGTGATGTTCGATCTTATTTATGTGAAGTACTCGACGAAGTAAATATTAGGAATACATATTGTAGTACCCTCGTAGTTGTACCAAATCCCCACGATTTCAAAGCGCGCAAGTTCGTTTGATCATGTAATTATCTTCCGTCCTCGTCGAAGTAAATATTCAGAATACATACTGATTAAGTATAGGTACCTACATACACCTATTATCTACCTGTTCCACAGTTCCATCACCATATTGCTGAAACTACGTATCAAATAATTTGTCGCTGCTCTTGAATTTGTTCCTAGACTACAATTGAATATCCACAATTGGGGATCAGACAATTTTCAAGAGGTAAACCACTTTCGGCCATTTGTATTCATATACAACTTTGACACAATTTTGACAAGCCACATCAGTGATACAAAATTCTAAATACTGAGTGTGGAACGACTCGGAGATAGAAAAAGGATGAATATGAGACTGTAAACATTAGCTGTGATTTTATTATGTCAACACAAGAAACATGTGAGTACTTGAAAAAACAGAATAAATTATTACAACAGGAGTTATTAGAAAAAACGAAAGATTTAGAAAATTGTCAAGCATTACTTTTGGAAAAAGAAACATTAATATACAACCTCTCACACGAAAGCCGAAGATTTCAAGAACAGTATGATCTTATTTCATCAAACATAGTCGATAGGGATGATATTTCATGCATCAAATCTACTAACCCCATTTGTTGCAACTGTGTATATTCAAACAAAAAATATAATAAAAACTATAATACACATCACTCCCCTACAGATAAATGTTGTGCTGTATTTAAATTTTTCCAACAAAGACATATATCAAGAAGAATTTTATTCTAAGTTGCTAAGGACTATGAGTAGTTCCATTGCAGAATTTTGACCTGAAATAATTAAAACAAATATTTTAGCTGATTTATCTACAACAAAGTTACGTTTTTCTAATAATATTGATTCAGGATTCACACGAACATAAGGAGCATACATAGAAATATGAATGAACTCCATGCCTTGTTGGACATACTAGATTTTAAATTTGATGTTATAGAGCTAACTGAAACATTTAAAGTATATGATACAAGTTTGATCGAAATTCCCAATTATGATTTATATTATAACGATGGTAGTTTTAATAAAAATGACGGGGTTCTGATTTACGTAAGAAAAAATTTGAACAGTGGGTATGAAATTATTAATATAACCCAAACAAAACTTTTACGAGTTATTCTTCAAATCACCCTGTATATCTGTAACAACATTTAACGGTCAATTACATGATTATATAGAGAGCAGTATTAAAATCTGACATCAACTTAATCATTGGAGACCTTAACATTAACATATTAGATCATAACAATCAAAATATTCAAGATTATTTGAATAAAGTGTTGTCCAATTGGGACGCAGGAAAGTAAACGTCAATTTGACATAGACGCCATCTTTGTTTTCTGTCACCGACATGTCATTTTGTTAGTTGAATGATGACCATTGATCGCTATGGAGTCGTATTCGATTGAAGACCGCATAAAGTTATTCAAGAACACTACAAAAATGGTGCAAAAATAAAAAACACGTTTCGCGCGCTTCGTGGACTTTTCGGTCGCAAAAACCGCCCAAACGAAACAACCATCGGTCGTCTGGCAACAGGTTCTGTGGCAAATCTGCCAGGCTCTGGCCATTATCTTGTTGGAAAGTTGGATCTGCCAGGGTGTCAAGATAGGGTAAAAGATGGGGTTCTAGAACTTCGTGGTTATAACGCTGCGCGTTCATGTTACCTCTGATGAAGATTAAAGGTGACCTGGAACCATAAGCTATAGCACCCCAAACCATAACTCCAACAGTGTGATGAACATGTCTTTCAACAAAAAACTGTGGATTCCTCCTTTCACCACGTCGCCTTCTAACCCTGGCACGACCATCTTGCATGCCTAAACAAAATCGAGAATCGTCACTAAAGACAATACTGTTCCATTCCTGATCCCAGAGTGACCGTTGTCTGCACCACTCAAGACGATTATGTCGGTGTTCTCGAGTTAAAGGGAGGACCCAGAGTGGCCGGTATGAAAACAAGCCAAAACAACTTCTCATTCGTCGGTAAACACTTCGCATGCCAATAGGTCTTCCGTGTTCTGCAAACCATTCATTTGCAATGGAGCTGGTAGTGGAGAAACGGTCGCTTAAGGCCAATAATCTTAGGCGGCGATCTTCACGGCCTGTTGTTCTAGGGCGGCGTCCAGTGCCCCTTGCTCTTTGCGTACGGCCTTCTCGAAGCCATGCCTGACAACACCTAACCATAGTGTCTACACTTCTTTGCACTCTAAGTGCAATTGCCCGAAAAGAAAGTCCAGCTTCCCAAAGTCCCACTATACGGCCCCTATCAAACTCACTAAGTTGACGAAATCGTACAGGTCCCCGTACTCTAGGCATCGTAACCGATCGTAATGGATGTCAAGAACCAAAATCCGCCAACGTTGATTCTTTACTGCGGCTGAAATATTCATTTTTAGAGCGTTAGTGAATTAAAAAAAAACAGTATAAAAACCGGAATGTCCAACTGATAAGGATGAAAAATTTTTCTTTTATTAAAATAAAACCATTTAAACTGGATGTTCGGATTTATATGTCACTTAGTATATTTTGAAAATCAGGGAGGTCTATAAGCAAGAAAACTGCATCATAAGTCATTAGAGGTGGTTCAGCTATAAAAGAATCATTATAAATGTAGATGTCGAAAAATTGATTCAAATGGCCTTGGACCAACTATTGTTCGACGCTTTCAACACCAGCGCTTACCTAAGGAAACTGAATTGATTGTAGACTAATTGTTTGGAAGAAACAATATTGATCTGCAGTATTATTGACCGTACCAAAGCCTTTGATTCCAAAACTTCCAAATGAGGAACATAGGAGGGGTACGGGTAAGGTTCTTTTGGTACTCATGTCACTTAGTATAATCACATATGGATTACAAAAGTTGCAATAAACATGGAGAAACCTTCAGCTAAGCTGAAAAAAATGGATTTTACTCAGACATCAAGCATTTTTTCATAATATTCAATAAACTGAAAACATTTCAATGGCAAGCTGTCACTCCATATTTTACAGTGTTTTATTTTGAATACTTTGATGATATTTGCTGCCAAAAATTTGACGGAGAAGCCTTGAGGCTGTTTGGGTATGGTTAACGGCTGTTTGGTACTCGTACCATATTGGCGCAGAATAATGGTTTGTTGAATTGTGAAATCCACCCTTAGATGAAAAAAAAATGACGTATTTTATTTCATTTCACAAATATTCAAGATACAAACCAGTCAGTTATAAATCGGCCACCCTGTATATAGTAGATGCTCTTTTGCTGTCTGGGAATAAGTTGCGATACAAACTAATCTGTTCTCAAAATTTTGTGTTTCTACTCCTCAAGCTAAACTTATCAACGGTCGAACGGTCGATGAAGCCAAATGATACGGAACAGAATGTTTATACGAATCTTCTATTTGTTAGACAGCTAGTATTGTAGGGAAGAGAATAAAAAGAAGCTTGAACGAAAGTTTTCCGTTCTTCGAGCAAACATAAAATACACAGATCATCTATGAAAATAAGGGCTTTCACTGACATCTCGAGAACTATTAGAGTTACAATGTTAGTTAAACCAGAAGATAAGAATTGTACAAATTTGTCTTAACTTCAACCGATCTAACCAAGTTATCCCATTCACATTTTGGATACTTCATTATGCTATATCTTGTCCAATTCGTTGTCTGTTAACACTTTTCTTACAATACTAATAATTATTCTCTATCCAAATACTACAGAAGATGAGCGTCGCCCGTTTGCTACCACTCGATGAATCCATCTCAGTGAGAAAATGCAGTTCTTCTCTCCAGCCAAATAAGAACACTCGCTACTAACGTATTAGGAATCTCCGTTTAAATTAGAATCCACAATTTCGTAATGAGACAGCAAAGCAACCCGACCTAAATCACAAGCACTGCAATATACATAAACTTTTTAAATATTTTATTGCAGGTCACATCTGGTCTGCCCTTTTCCTGCTAAGAGCCTCCCATTGGCCCTCGGACGTGGGTCAGATAATTCCGTTACTGCAGCCATTAAGGTCGAATTTCAGATCGTTCAATCTTAATGCAGTCACGCTGGAAATACTCGTAAACGTGCTTCTTTGCAGACCGGACCTGTTGGAGCAGCAAGATCAGAGACTTTTGGCAGCGAATCTCGTCCAAAGAGCTCTGGATCGCCTCGCGGCAGTAACAACCGACAGAAGGATGTTTTTGAATATAATCTTAACGATTGTGCAACTTTTTTCGATTAATTCTCATACGCTGTATTCTATGTTATTCAAGCCTGTCATTGGAGACGTTCCACTTGAAACTGTTATCGATACAATATAATATACTCTCTAGATATCGAACAAGCAAATATAGTCACAAAATGCGCACTTTTAGCATCAATATGAACTGTTTTTGAGCCAGAAGTTTGTTTATTCAATAAAGAGTTGGAATGCCAATGTATCATAAAGGGCTTAATTAACTGGAATAAGTTCGATCGCCCAAAAGGATTAAAGGCTTATTTTAAAGTGAAAACTTGCAAAATAAGTATGGTTTATCTGAAGTCACTTGAAATAGCATAAAAACCTTTGGTCGGCGCGTCCTTTGTAATTTCATGACGTATCATAGGCGTGCGGTTATTTATTTAGAACGATAATGATAATGTTTTCATATCACAATAAATGGATTTTACTATCTTCTTATTTTTTTTATTTGGGATAAAAAATACTTATATTGGGAGTTTAATTTATGTTGACTGAAAGTTAAGAAGTGGAAAAATTACAGAATTCCAACGTTTGACATAGGCAAATATTTACATAGCAGGTAGGTATATAAAAAGGTATAGGTATAAAGACTTACATTATAGGTATTTATATATCATCCTCGCCTTCGGAGCTGTCGCTAGAGTCATCTTGTAGAGGAATTACAACGGGATTTACAGGAGGCAAAACACAATATTCATTTTCTTTTTCAATAATATGCCTAGAACACTGCTTCCACAGGTCTGTGGCAGCAATATGAGATACTGCATCTCTTATTGTGGCCAATAGCGATTCACTTAATTGAGGGGTCTGATTATGTTTTCTTACTTTTTTTTAAAGCAGCCCAGACCAACTCAATCGCGTTAAAAATGCAGTAATAGGGAGGTAGACATAATACTTCATGTCCATTTTGCTGAAGCAGATTGTCAACAACATACTCTTTTTCAAATTTTTGTCTTTTAATAAGATCCAATAATATGGCTTTGGTTGATTTTTGTGGTATTTCCATTCCCTTATCCTTCATAAAATCAATAATGTGTTGTTTTTTGTGCCTGTATTCGGAATTTTGTTTTTCTGTCGGGAATGGTATGGCGCATTGTCCATAATAATCACTGAATTTGGGGAAATGTATTAACTGCTGCTCTATCCACTTTTCAAATAAGTCGGAGGTCATGTCCTCATGATAGTCGGCACATGATATTTTTGGCAGATAACAGCAAGGCATTAGGTATAAATCCATTTTCACTGCCAGCATGGAGAATAATGATTCGTTTTCCACGGTTGCATGGTGCATTTAAAATGCACTTGTTGCTGTCGTCAACCCAGCCGTACTGCACAACATCATGGGTATCATACCACGTCTCATCCAGGTAAATCAGATTTCTTTTCTGCTCTCTATAGATTTTAACTTTGTGCAAAAATTCTTGGCGCAATTCAACGATTCGAGACGACTCCATAATCACCATTCTTTTATCTAATTTTTTGTATTGAAAACCACACAGTTTTACAATACAGTGCAGTGAGTCTAAGCATTTGTAATTATAAAAATCTTCAGGATAATCTTTTAATTTATCCCGTATCATTTCCAACGTGGGCACCAAATTTTCTTTATAAAATCCGTATATTATACGACGAATATCTTCTTGAAAACCCACGTCTATTCTTTTTAATTTTTGCCCTATGCGCTTTCGGTGGAAGGAATGGTTGACTACATCTCCCCTTTTTATAACCCGATAAATGGTAGACCGACTGATTTTTGTCAGGATACAAATCATACATATTTAGGATTACTCTTTGGGTCTGTTCCTCTAAATCTTTATGAAAGAATTCTGCCTGCACAGGTTCATCAACCATCTCCTCGTGGCTTGGAGCATTTTCCCAAGGTCTCCAAAGAGCCATATTTAGGACACACAAGAACAATCAACACAACAATTAAATCAACAAGTAAACTGAGTATTCAAAAGTCAAAAACACACAAACTAATAAAATCTATGAAAAAACACGGACAGACTAAAGAAAACACGTTTATTCACCGCTACACGGCACTGGCTAAACTGTTTCAATTTTCAGTAGCCACCTGCACTTGTTCGGAGCTCTGAAATACACGCTTTCTCATTGGCTATGTCCACGCATAGGCGTGCTTTACTCCACGTGGACCGGTGAAACTGCCTTTGATCTTATACGGGGGATATTTGCTGCGAAATTTGGCGATTTTTGCAGCAACAGAGCGTGTTAAATATAGATATATAAAACGCACCCGGTATTTCGCAGTGTTTCAAGTGACTTCAGATAAAGTATATTTTTGTTCGAAGTGAGATACGTATACCCTCAATTTTTTCCTCTTGACTCTAAAAACTGAAAATTAAATATTATTGCGATCGGGGAACGATTACCCGCCTTTTGGACAAACTTTAAATTTGAAAGTTAATAGAGAAACCATGTATGTGTTACTGCAAAAGCCCGAACTGTGGTAAATCCTAAGATTTTCTGGTAAAACCTAAGATTTACCAACTCTCAATGGTAAAAGTCCCAACGTTCTTTTATTTCGAACTTTTACCACCATTTAATTGGTGAATCTTAGGATTTACCATAATGACACGGTAAAAGTTGATAAAGACATGTCATAACGTGTTCAATAGAACTCCGTGTTGTAACAAATAATATTTTTCCTATTAAGTACCTAATAATTAATGGCGATTGTATTTTTTTTCAATTTGTTCGTAAATACCAAATTATAAGCAAAATACTGATTCAGTGAGATTCAATTAGCCAACGTAAGCGTTATGTTTGTGAGAAGATATGATACACATAAATACATATGTAAGCTTCATAAATACATATGAAATTTAAACAAATGATTGAGAATTACTCATTTTTTTATTCCCAAAACTAATATGTACCTGCCATCGCTGGCAAAAACCTAGCATCTACTAAGTTCTAATAGTAAAAAAATGCCTTTTTCAATATTTACCGTGCCCTTGAGGTAAATCCTAAGATTTACCTAGTGAATGGTGGTAAAACTTCGAAATAAAAGAACTGTTCGGACTTTTATCATTGAGAGTTAGTAAATCTTAGGTTTTACCGGAAAAATCTTAGGATTTACCACAGTTCGGGTTTTTACAGTAACATATGGATTTCAAAACCTGATCCTTATTCGACAAAAAACCACTGCTCTAATTGTATCTTATATTTCTTAGATACTTATCATTAAAAGAACACTATTTGCTATATTTTCTTTTCAAAGTTTTCTTTTTACAGTTAGGATATACCTGTACTCTTGAACGCAACGTAATGAAAACTGTTTTTGTTCCTCATCAGCAGTGTTTAAGTCATGAAAATCGTACATACTGCTCTTTCTGCCGTATCGCTAACTACTCTCAATGTTTGCACCCTATTCTTAGCGTGTTGAAAAAAATCATTATGTGGCCGTGAAGTTGGACACTCGTCAAGAAAACGCCGACTGATCAAGGCCTTGCTTTTAATTGAAACAAAGTGATCGTTATTTTTCTCTGGAATAAAAAAATGAAGAATAGCTACCATATAAACATATTGGTTTTCTCCGTCCGACCACAGATAGTCAACCATGGACATATGTTTTGTACTTTTTGGCAACACAACAGCAGTGATGGGCGTTTACGCGTTTACACTAATTGTCTACGTCTCAATGTATACAATACGTATACAATGAATAGAATTATACAATGATGAAGATAATGCATAGAATAGAATAAGTGAGGTTATGTTTATTCGCAAACGTCAGAAAGTTGGTGAACAGTGAATCAGCTACTTTAAAAAAATATGGTTGGACGCTCCAAGGACAAAGAAATCGATGAACTAGGGCTCGTTTTGTTTGAAAATGGAAAGACATATTCCGTAGAGTGTAGTGTCTGCAAAAAAAATATGTCTATTACCGCTATATCTCGATTGAAATCACACAAGTATTTTGTCATATTTTACTTAAGAAATGTTCCTAATTTATTTAAAACTGTATCTTTGTATACCTATTTAAATAAATATTATATATCTATACCATTTCTCATTATTTATAAACTTACCTCGGGTTATACATCTTGACAGCAGGGACGTTCGATGCGATCCTATATTTAGAAGTATCGATACCTTTGCTTCCCATACCCGATATTTTGGATGGATATTTTTATATACGACACTTGGGTGTATCGATACATTTCACGAGTATCGTCATCGTTCGATCCAGACTGTGTCAGGAAGAGTGATCAACTTCAGATCACTTTTCTTCTTTATTTCATGTAACAAAAGATGATGAACCAGTTGGAATACGTTTTATATCCTTTTTTTTGCAAAATAACAGAAATCGGTGCATTTCTACAGGAACGTATCATGTACAACACCCTGTACGTGATATAGAGACAAAACTAGATTGCCATTCATGAACAGTCGTCAAAAACATCGAAAACATGCTAACAAATATAATAGCTAAAAAATCGACTTATTATTTATCTCATTTTCATTGGTCTATTTTAATAAGTTTTTTTCTGGATTGATAAAAGTTTTGAATTGTATTTTAAAGTTATCCTAATTCTAAAGCAAAAATACATAATATTACATCTATAATGTACCCTTATTTATAAGGCAACCGTTTTTTCACGACTTTATTTAACATTTCAATAGAAATCACTGATATTCAGAGAGCTTTGACAGCTTCCGTCAAATTGCATTTCGATAAGGTATTTTCCCATTGGTCCAAGGGCCGTTAAATATTAATGTTGGTAAAATTGGCCCTTAATTTTCCATATCCACAGCTTGGAATGGAATTGAATTAGCCTGGACGATCAATAGAGCTACTTTAGTACATAATATTGTAACAGATTTTATTGACAAAATATTGAGGTTTTGTGGTTTAAAAGGCGGGGCATAGCAAAAAGGTACCAAAACTGAAGCATAACTTAATGGGCTAAAAGAACAAGGTACTGAAATGGCAGAATTTGAGAACTAGTTTCGTATCTGTAGTCGTTTTAGTTCATTTTAGAGCAACGGTCGTTGCAGATTTCAGTGGCATAAAGAACGAATACAGGGTGTTTCAGTTTATTGTTGCATAACTTTAAAATTCGATAGAACTTTTAAAATTAATGCATAAAGTCTATATAAACATGGGTCGAAAAATGCGTGGCTTCCGAAATACAGGGTGTTTAAATTTACTTTCTAAAATAGTTTTTTTTAAATATTTCGAACAATATTTGATCTATAACAGTGAAAATTGGTATGTAAGGGTTTTTTGGTACGACAAAACGAACCATGGGCATAGTTTTACTGTAGCCGCTAGAGGGCGCTCTCTACTGTACCTGTAGTGTATTAAAATGACCGAAAATTTTTTCTTAGTGCAATTTTTTGCTTTTTGAATAAAAAACTGATTCTTCGCACTTTTCAACATAAAAAAGCTCTCTTGTGAATTTTCGTTATAGTTAGCCGTTTTTGAGATATTTCGATTTCTAAGGTTCGATGCATTTTAAATTATTTATGATAAAATAACGTTAAAAAGTCAGTATCTCGATAATTTTTAGAAGTAGGCTGTGCCTGCAAATATTTTTGAAATTGAAAGCCGAATAAGGTTAAACGTCAATTAGTTGACAGTTAGTTTTGTTGTCTGTTGAAACCTGAAACGTTTTTTTTGCAATTGTGAATGCACGAAATTTAGTTTCTTTTACCTGTTTTTTTTCTGTAAGTTTTATAAAAATGCCATTTTTATTCTCCAATCAAGAGTTAGCGGATATTCATTTTGTGTATGGCTTTGTAAATGGAAACGCAGCAGAAGCAGCCAGAGAATATGCACGAAGATTTCCAAACAGACGACATCTAACTCGCTCAGTATTTGTAAGAGTGCATCGCCAAATAATTGAAAATGGTTTTGGAAATCTCCAAAGGGATCAAAACATAAATGTTCGTCAGCGCAGATTTACCCGTATGATTCTGCGTGAGTTTGTTAGAGATCCGACCACAAGTGTTAGGAGAGTTTCTGGTGCCTTGGGAATTTCAGCAAGCCATGTTCACCGTGTTCTTAGAAATGACCATAGACGTCCTTACCATTTGCAATCTGTGCATGGACTACAGCCAGGGGACGAAGAACGAAGAATCACATTTTGTCAGTGGATTCTTGATAGAACTGATAATAATAGAGAGTTTTTAAATAACTTTTTATGGACCGATGAGTCATGCTTCACTAGACGTGGAATGGTAAAGAAGATTGACCTGGTTCCAGCTTGATGGTTGTCCAGCCGATTATTCGAGAATAGTTATAAACTGGTTGGACGAAAATTATCCAGAAAGATGGATCGGCCGTGGAGGACCAGTCGCCTGGCCTCCACGATCCCCTGACCTAAATCCATTAGATTTTTTTGTGTGGGGATTTCTAAAAGAAAAAGTGTACCACACTCCCATAACCACAAGAGATATGCTAATAGACAGAATCAGGAATCCATGTGATGAAATGAGGCCTTATTTGAATAATGCCACGTTCGATCATTCGTAGATGTGCATTGTGTATTGAACAATTGGGATTATATTTCGAGTAACTACCTTAGATTTTGTGTGTTTGTCCTAACAATCCAATAGCATTTTAGTTGTAAATAATTAATTTAATTTGTTAAAAATAATGTTGGAAAATTAAACAAATTAATATTCTGTTTTTTGTGTTTATTTGGAGTTAGGAATTATTGCTATATTTAAAAACACAATCAAAACGATCATCTTAATTACTTGTAATGCCCAAATCGAATATGTAAAAAAATATTATTTTCCCATAAATAATAAAAAATGCATCGAACCTTAAAAATCGAAATATCTCAAAAACTATAACGAAAACTCACAGCAGAGCTTTTTTATGCAGAAAAGTGCAAAGAATCAGTTTTTTAGTCAAAAAGCAAAAATTGTGCTAAGAAAAATTTTTCGGTCGCTTTAATGCACTACAGGTACAGTAGAGAGCGCCCTCTAGCGGCTACAGGCGGTGAATTTTACTTTGAGGATAGGCTTTCTGGACGTTAAATCTCAGTTTTCATCCCACGGACTCCACGTTCAGACATCACATCTATTTTCAGGAGTATATTTACCCATAGCATAATAAATTTGCTACAATATTATGTACTGAAGTAACTCTATTGATCGTCCAGGCTAATTCAATTCTAATCCAAGCTGTGGATTTGCAAAATAAAACCTATCAGTACATATTGTAGTACTTTCGGTAGTAAGTCCGACGAGTTCCAGAATGCCACTCCTGGTACCCGATTTTCATCTCTTAACCAGAGTTAAGCTTTAGCGCTCTGTATCTCTTTGAAGAGCGATACTTTATTAAAGCGTATTTGCTTCATTGCCGTGATTTCACAACCTTATTTTAGGATTGCATTTAGCGTATATAATTCGCACCACCCTGTATTACTCTGTACCTTATTTTGTTAATCTGGATAATGAAGAACAATAAAAGAATAATCATACTCGAGTGTAGTTTATTTACAACGTCGAATTACAGAAATTAATATAAATAGAAAAAACGTCAATAAAACCTATGTATGTAAATCATTAACAGCTTGTATAATCTTCGAACATATCAACATTGATTTTAAATCTGATCTGATCAGATTTGGGATTGTCTACATAGATTATTTTCACATTCACGTCGACATACATACGTAATATACTGACTCTATGTTCTTGCGGCTAAATGAAATCAGTCAGGAAAGAGGTTTAGGTATCATGTCATAATGCCATTAACTATTGTTCTTCACGTAAAGTCTTTATAAATAAAAATAGCCAACTATCAAGGCAATTAAATATAAAAAAATCTTTTACGATAAAGTTAATTTACGAGGGTTGTTTCAAGAAAAGGTTCCGAACGCTGTAACTTGGTGCTAGGCAGAATCTGGCAACACAGTCGTGTTTGTCGGCTCCCCCACCACCGATCTCAACAAGAAGCGCCGACAGCCCTGCGCAATGGGGCTCTTCATTGCCGAAATTCGTGACGTCATCCAATTTTTGCACGAAAAAACGTTACCACCCATAGAAATTAATCGTCAGTTGAGTGCGCATAAATGGCAACTATGTAGCAAAATAGATTAAAGATCAACAAATGTGGAAACCATATTTTTGAGACAACCCTAGTACCTACCTATTCCATCTTCCACTATAATTTCGACTTTTCAAGCTTTTCTTTTCTCCATCTCCCCACGCATGTATTAAGATTTTTCAAACCCCTGTCGTCTCATCTGGAAGATTAAACCGCAAAATCTGTTACTCAGTCACAAAGCACCTCTCGAGGGCTTAGAGTAAAAGGATGACAAATAACGTGGGGCGAGTCGGATCACACTTAAGAGAGGCTTGTTAAAAACGACGTAGGGTCAACAAGGAATCTAAAGCTGGCACAATGATTTTTTTATTAGTACCGCGATTTATTTGTAAATTGTTAGCAAATGACTTCCTTGGTAGTTGGCTAATGCTTTTGTCATCTTAAGCTTTCAGTCATCAGTATGTTATGGACGTGAACGTTGGAAAATTTTTATATCATAGGCGCCAGGGAAGAGGGAGTACAAAAACAAATCACACCATTAATTGTTATTGTAAAACTTTTCATTTCAAACAAATATATTTTTGGGGCTCTTATATACCTAATAAATACAGTGTACTGACAAGGAGTAAACATGGAAAACGCTCATTCAAGTTTTGTACTCTGTCACATTTTGCTAACTTAACATTAACAGCTTTGGAATGTCGAGGAAGTGTTGTGCGTCCAGGTAACGACGCAGCTAAGAAAACGAGCTAAACTGGTGGACAGTTGCTTTGCTACATGAAAAATTTTATCCAAATTCAAATCTCGATATTTTCGGAACGGACAGAGATTCGGGAGGTTCTTGACCAACCCTTCGGGAACACGTTCATCCTTAGTTTATCTACTTATACAGGAAGTCAGGCTTTTTTAGCAAAGTTTGTGGCTGTCAGATTCTCAATTTTTTCTTTTGGGACGTTTCTGTTCATATTTTTGATCTTTGGACTATCCTAAACGAAGCAGTTTCTAAAATTTTTCGAAAGTTGGCTTTAACTTAAGTTATCGAATTTTAAAGAAGAGTTACATTTATATCTAAAAACGACCTTTTTTGGGTTTCTCTTGAGAACGGGTATTTATTCTCATTTTGTTGCATAAAGTGGAACTTCTTGCGCCCGAAAAAAGATTGAATCACTCATTGAACGTTATTTCCTCCAGTGGCGCGCAGTAAAAATTTGCTACTTTGACATTATGTAATTTAAACCGAATTTATAAATTTTACTATGCAATTAAACAGCTTAATGAACAAATCGAGGTTACTGCTCTTAACAGAGGGGTGTATTCTAGTGGCGAAACACCAAAAGCAGTTTTTGGTTTGCTAGTAACTTGAAAAAAATTATTTTTCAAAATGCTATGATTCAGCATTGGTGTACGCGTCTTCATTGGAGATGTTTTCAGGTAATAGACTCTATTCGGTTTTTAAACACCATCAAAAGATTTATTGATTAACGTTAACAGAATGTAACATCTTAGAAAACAAAAGTTTGAAGACCAGTTATATAATTTTATTTATTTATGACAAAAACGAGCTTTTTACAAAAAAGCAACAGTTATTTTAGGCCATACTACCTCGTACGAGCCCCTTAACACTTCAATTGGCCGAACTATTGAAATCTTAGTTTTTTATAGGTTATAGTTATAGGTTTATAATATTAAAAATTAATATTTTGATAATATATAGTAGAAAATACCAACTTTATCACTCCCTAATCAAATTTGCAGCATAAAAATAACACATGTTGCAGTTACAGCATATCAACCTATTTTCATTTCAATGCAAAATAAGTCTATAACGCATAGGTGGTTGTGAAAAAAAGCCATGACAATTGTTTTTATTAATCACAGCTGTCAGAATATGTTTATAATAGTTTTGGGTAGTTCAGGTTTTCAAAATGGGTAGATTAGTGAGAAAATTCGGTTACTGATAAGTCAATTTTTTTATTCTGGGAAATCAAACTCAGAAATTGCAACTTTGTTAGACTTATCACGGTACAGTGTGAGAAATATTGTTAGAAGATATAACGTAACTGGTTCAGTTAATATTAAGCCACGATATGTGAAAAAAAGTAATATCACAAATGCCGACCGAAGAGCATTAAGAAGAATAATCGTGAAAAACAGGCGTGCCAATTATTTATAATTAAGTGCTCTGTAGAGTGACGCTGTTGGAAGGAGAATTTCGAGGTCCACAACTCATAGAGAGGCCGACAAACTGGGATCTAGAACTTGCAAGGTAAGTCTTCTTATAAAAAAAAGTGAAGTAAAAACCATAAAATTGCACAATTTGTTTATAGGCCAAAGAACAGCCACTATTAACTCCACTGCAAAAGAAAAATCGGCCTAGATGGTCTAAAGAACATAGTCAATGGACACCTCAACAATGGTGTGCAATATAATGGAGTGATGAGGCCCGATTCAAAGTTTGTGTTGGTGACAGTCGCAGTAGGGTTATTCGCAAAAAAATGAAGCATTCCATGTTGACTGAAGAGAAAAGTGAAATTTCCAGCATCCATTATGATCTGGGGCAGTATGTCATCAATGAAGTGGGAAAACTTCATTTTATTTATGGAAATATGGATACAAACAAATATATGGCAATTTTAGAAGAATCGCTTTTACCAGTGATCGAAGAATGTTTGAAATCCGGCCAAGATTTTGTGTTTCAGCAAAAAAGGCTATAAAATGGATGGAAGAAAATTATGTACCACTTTTGAAGTGGGTTTCTAGCAGTCCAGATCTGTCACCTATTGAAAGTTTGTGGCATTGTTTATTTGTTCAGGTGTTCCATTAGTTATAGGTCTAAGTGATTCCAAATATGTATTTTTTACGACTAGAGTGTATCTAAAATATTTTTGAGAAAATAAATTGTTTTAGAAGTAAATAGTTTCGTCATGTTTAGTTTATAAAGGCATATCTTGGTACAAATCTTGAAGTGGGCCAACTGAAGTAGGAAGGGGCTCGTAGTGCCACCCCACACAATCCAAAAAAATACTAGGTCGAGCCGAAAAGTATTTATTTTAGGGAAGTTGAAAATTCGATGATTTAATTTATAGCCAATTGTCATCAAAAAGGTGCATATGAAAATCTCCAATATAAAAAACTGGGAATCTGACTTTGCTAAAAATCATGATTAACTTTGCTCACCCTGTATAAGTAGATAAATAAGAGAAATATATCGGTCGAGCTGGTTGCTCAAGAACCTCCCAGATGCTGCAACTTGATATCCCTTTCCGTTCCTCAAACATCGAGATTTGAATTTTATAAAATTTCCCATGTTGTAAAGCAGCTGTCCGCCTTTTTACTTGGAATATTCTCTTCCTGATAAGGAAAAACAGAAAATTATTTTGACGAAAATGCTATGATGCATCGTTAAAATTGTTTCAATTTTGGGCAGGTTTCGTAGGATAATAAGGATAATAAACATTCAGACTGACAATTCTCTCTTGATACTATAAAAAATCGTGTAATCTCCCGAGTAAGTCCCTAAAAGCTATCCAGCCAGGGAACTCCCTACAGATGAGACAACACGACCACACGATTTATAGTCGGCAAAGAGAAATGGAAAACAATACATCGTGTGTACTGTTAACTTTAATAACTATTCTAAGTAGGTAAATTTAATGATAATAAAATAATTCATTTAAACTGGGCAAATACTTTTACCTGAGATAATCCAACAAATTTAGTAAATGTAATTGAATTGTTTTACTTGGAACAGCTAAACTAATTTCAATAGTTCATTAATTTTAAATAAACTGGTGCACCCTATTCAAGTAAACGGTTCAACAAATTTAATTTAACGATTGCGTCTTCATTCAAGTAAACTTCTTTAGAAATCGGAGTGTGATTAAACCAACTAAATTTGTTAGATGTCGCTTAGATAATTCATTTTTAATTGGTTTGAATAATTTTTTTCCCAGTGTACTGATGTATAGGGTGTCCCATTTTCGATGAGTACAGGGTATCTCGCTTACGAGTGAAGATAGAGAGTTGCGATTTTTGCAATACCGCGCCACTTTTTTGTAAAGAGACAGATGGTATAAATACAATTTTCATAGCCCTCTTCGTTTCTGTGATACAGGGCGTAATTAAAAATACTGCTTTTTGGGATCCCCATCATATCTCCGTTATCCTTTAACGCATCGCGGAGCTAAAAACTGTCCCTCACACAGTTTTATACGTAGAATACCGTAACGTAGTCAAATTTTTGCTTTGAGATGTTAATTTTTATCTATGATTTAAACTTAGTTTTTCAACGAGGCAAAAATATAGAGTGTTTATTTTAAATAACTAAGTTAGATTTATAACTAAAAATCTGACTTTGCCAGTGCATTGTACGTGAAAAATTGTATACGAGACAGTTTTAAGATTTTCGATTTAATAATAATAATAATAATAATAGCCTTTATTTAACCTGGCGGGTGTCAGCTAAAAGCTGTTCTTCATACCAACCAGGGTCAAATAAAATTATAATACAAAATCTGGGAGACATAAACATTGCTGAGTAACAATAATGAAAAATCTATTATGCCAAAAATAGGCATTTTTTTAATTTAAAGAAAAAATCATATATATTCACAGTTAACAGTTACACCATTACATAAGTTAAAAACTAAATAATATAAGGTATTATGACATATTTTCAAAAACAAATTTTTTCACTTTTGACCTAAAAAGTGGAACAGATAAAACTTTAAAGCTGACAGGGAGCATATTATAGCGATTGGGTGCAACAAAAGAGAAACTCTTAGTAAATAGGGTGGTTCTATGATGGGGCGTGTTGAGGGTGTAACCAACGAAACGGAGGTTGGCTGCATGATGCTGACTTCTCAAGGATAACTTATTATTTAAGTATATAGGGTATTTGGTCAATAAAATGCTATGAACCAAACATAAAATGTGAACCAACCACCTCTGCCTCATCGTCAACCAATTCACTTCTTGAATAAATGGAGACACTCGCTCCCTTCTTCGGATTCCAACAGAATATCTAATACAGCTGTTCTGCACTTTCTGAAGTCTGTAAGCTTCGGCTTCAGTCAAACAAGGACCAAACACGGAACTTCCATATTCTAACTTACTTAAAATGAGTGAATCGCAAAGCTTAATTTTAGTATCTTGAGCCAACACGTGCTTAAAGCTGTAGATGCTTTTTAGTTCAGCAAAAGAGCTCTGTACAACCTTAGAAATATGATCATGAAAAGTTAAGTGCTCATCAAAGATTATTCCTAAGTTTAATACCGATATTTTGTGTGTGAGCTCTTCACTATTGAGGCATAGCTTTATAGCATCTCCACTGAACTCGTTCTTCTTAGAGCGGAAGGTAATTACGGCCGATTTGCTACAGTTTATGTGTAACCCGTGGTATCTAAACCAATCACAAACGCCGCTTAAATCTACTGCTAGTTTTTCATTAGCATCAACACATGAGGAGGGATCATACGATAGATAAAGCTGGGTATCATCAGCATAAGAATGTAAGGCGCAATGTTTGACCGACCGATCCAAGTCCGACACGTATAAAGTAAATAACATTGGTCCTAAAATGGATCCTTGCGGCACGCCCTTTACAATGACCCGATTGTCAGAATAGTCACTGCCTACTTTAACTTGTTGAAGTCGATCTGATAGGTAATTGTCAAACCATGTAATCGAATTCTCAGAAAAACCAAGAAAGTGCAGCTTAGCCAATAACATTTTGTGGTTTGAACAGTCAAATGCCTTGCTTAAATCCAGCAGAACAGTTGTAGTTACGCAGGAATTATCTATAGCTCTCAAGTAGTCATCACAAAATGTCAACTAATGCAGTCACAGTACTATGATTTTTTCTAAATCCCGACTGTGTATTTGGAATTAAGCTGTATTTATTGATGTGTGTTAGCATTTGCTCGTAAACGATCTTTTCTAGAATTTTTGACAAGAGAGAAAGTATGCTTATAGGCCTGAAATCGCAAGGCAATTGGGGATTATCGGTTTTACCAACGGGAATAACAGTTGCGGCTTTCCATATGAGTGGTACGATACCATGTTCCAAAGAAAAGTTTATAATATGAGTAAGAGCCTTGAGGCAAAAAGGAAGAATATAGGAAAATGTATCTATATTTAATCCATCTAGTCCGGTAGCACGCGAGTTTATTTTTTGAAAGGCCTTCAAGACTTTTTCCTCGGTAACAAACTTAAACTGGAATAGGTCATTGATATTTGGTAGCATGTTGGTGTTGTAGTACTCTAAGAGTGTTTCATTTATTGAGTTATCGGGAACTGAATCCACAAAACAGTTATTTAATATGTTGGGTTCCAAAGTACACTCATTATTTTTACCCTTAGAACCATGAATCCCTAGCTCCTTTATAGCTTTCCACCAGCTCCGAGAATATGTTGAAGGATAACCCTGAGGATAACGGAGGTAAGAGGGGGTCCCAAATGCAATACTTCTAATTTAGCACTGTATCTCAGAAGCGTAATATCATCAAAAGTCGGCCACCCTGTACAAAGACATACTGCCGCGCGGCGAGAGAGTGGCGTACGATTTTTGTACGATATCATTATATTTGTACCAGAATCACAAGACACTTGTCAGTAAAATTTCCTAACCTGAATACCATGCAAACCAAGCCATATGCTCATAGGCAAAACTTTTAAATCACATCTTCTTAACTGCCCAATTTAAAAGGCTTACCAGCACCACTTTCATGATCACAATTGCGGGTAACGAGCGTTTAAAAGAACATCTAGGGGCGCCTATGATTTATGAAAGGATCTTACGTGCTAGGACTTAGGTTCCACTTAATATACACATCCATCTATTAATGCATATACGCATTTGACTAGAATAGAGTTGTCAGAGTAGAATTCTTAAGTAATATAGTCAGACATACAAACGTCTAGTCTTCTTTTGAAGGACACATTCAATATTGAAATTGCTTATCATCAGACCTTTCAGGAGTAGAAAATTCGGAAATGATATACGGGCACTTTAATTTAATTCAAAGAAGTCAGATGAAAATTTGGGCTACATATAATATCTTCGAATCTGCTCGGAAAAATATTCAGATCCAGCTTTTTTGCGTAATACCGTGCGAAAGGGACCATTTTTAATGCATCTGTATGTTGCCAGGCTCAAAATTATGACAAAATTTCAAGCTTCAAAAAATTTGTACTCTCTGGTCAAAGTGTTTTCCAGTTATGCGGGCCATTCTGAACAAAAAAGTTCTTTTCTCCAAAGTTGATTGTTTTCGAGATATCAGCAATTTAATATTTGAGCATAGCATACCAGTTTCAACCTCGAAAACTAATATGAAAAGACAAGAATGTTAATGTGGCCAATGTTCCCAAATAGTATTCAAATATCCATAAACAAAATTGTGAAACATTATGTTTTGGCCTCCTTTCGTAATTAGAATAGGTGTAGTACCCCGTTTCCTGGCCAAAATCACGAGTTGTGAGTGCGCACGCAGCAAAGGAAAGCGGATCACTGCGCCCCCCCACCTTCCTCCTCTCCGGCCCCTGGCCTACAAACTCTCATTCCTTGTTCTCGGCCACGCGGTAAAAATCGAGTTACCCGTTTTCACCGGTGTCGACGTGTCCGAACATAAGAAAGACAAAGGGACAGCTCCTCATACGAGCAAGTCCATGTCAAGGACGAACAAAGCTCCGTTGATTGATACATTAGAACGTGGAAACGGAGTGGGAGCTCCACCTGTCACCGTCCTGGTATGGGTTCATATGTTCGATGTCCCTGAAATTTCGTCTCTAGAAGTAACGCAAAGCGTGAAGCATTTGCCTCGGGGTGGAGAGGCCCAGGTCTTCGCTCCCACTAATTCTGGATCTTACTCTCGTTGTCGTCCCTAGAAATCTGTCAGTACGATCAGCATCTACAATCCATCATATATCTGTCGGCTTACGTTGCTCACCTTACAGTTTGGTAGGAGATTAAGATATAATTGTTTGATTTGCTACAAGTCAGTCATCAGTCTTTTACCAAATATGCTAGTAACGATGCAGGCATAAGATGGTTTTTGAAGGGCGTATACAGCTTGAAATACAGCCTAACCTGAGATACTGCGGTTGTTCTCGACCAACTAGAATGGTTGCTGGTGACCTTTGTAGATATTCGGATCTGGTAATCAGCAACACTGCTAGCCCTAACCTCAGGTCAGAGTGTGCAAACTCTGCAATAAGAGACAAGCCTCGGGGTCACTTATATGGCAACCACTTTTAGTTTCACCGTCCAAATTTCTGTGCAGCCAAAGTATTTATTTGTCACTGTGAAGAAACCTTATCATTGTGTCTCTGTTCCCACTATACGTAGATGGATAAAGTCTGTCTCAGCAGAGAGTGGCCTAGGTGTGTCACAATTGACAGTCAGTGCATGATACGCATCTACCTCTGTGCCTGCTAGATTTTAGTCTCTCAGACTGACGGAGGACTAGAGCGTGTTTTCTGAGACATTTGCGGTAAGTTTCCACCTTAAACACGACTATGCTATTTCGTTATTTGCTTGTTACCATGTAACAGATGGTATTTTTATTTTTGAACATATGTACGTCGCATTACCTGTAGTTAAAAGCCTTTACTTTAGTCGTTACAATAGAAATGTAAATTTAGTTGACACTAACATTTTGTACAACTTGTGTAGTTGTGTACGACCAATCGTTCACTATTGCAGAGCGTGTATGTTGCAACTTGCTGTGAACATCTACATCTGTTCTATTTACGAGACGAGGCCGAAACATAGCTACCTGATCAAACGAACTTACCTGTAAGTGATGTTCGATCTTAATTATGTGAAGGCCTCGTCGAAGTGAATAGCTCCCTCGTTATGTATCATCCAATCGTTGCAACAACTTGGCTTTGGAGAAAATGAGAGTTTGTAGGCCAGGGGCCGGAGAGGAGGAAGGACCGAGGACGCGGTGAGCTGTTTTCCTTCGCTGCGTGCGCGCTTTGAACTCGTGGGTTTGGCCAGGAAACGGAGTACTACACCTGTTCTATTAGCTTCGACGAGGGCTTTACATAAGTCTCCCGGATTCCCCCTATACGCTGCGGGAGCGTGAGAGAGCACAGGTCTACAAACATGAGTACTATAAGTTTGACTATGTTGTGGTTGACGTCTTATCGTTGACCTTCAAGATTTTTGAATTGAAAAGTCGAAATAGTGAAGTCTAAAACTTCAGTAATTATGATGGTGACGGAGAAGATCGCATTAGCGAATCAGCAGAAACGGAAAGTTGACATTGTATAGGCGACAGTCCGGCTGGGGATACTGAGGGCATCCTCAGAGGCACCTCTTCGATCTTCTCTAGATCCGCAGCTCCTGCCGAGTTCTGCTTGCACAGCCGTGGACTTCTCTGAAACCGAAAAAGAATCCCTGTCAATGTTTTTATCTAGAATTGTCCATTAAAGTAGTCCAATAACAGTACATGATTGGATTCCATCCATCTGTTCTTATACTAAGTGACATATAAATCCGAACACCCAGTTTAAATGGTTTTATTTTAATAAAAGTTGCTGAATGTATTTATCTTACTGTAAATAACAAGTGAAAAAATTTTCAGCCTTATCAGTTGGACATTCCGGTTTTTATACTGTTTTTTTTTAATTCACTAACGCTCTAAAAATGAATATTTTAGCCGCAGTGAAGAATCAACATTGGCGGATTTTGGTTATTGACATCCTTTACGATCGGTTACGATGCCTAGAGTACGGAGACCTGTACGATTTCGTCAACTTAGTGAGTTTGATAGGGGCCGTATAGTGGGACTTCGGGAAGCTGGACTTTCTTTTCGGGCAATTGCAGTTAGAGTGCAAAGAAGTGTTGACACAGTGGTTAGGTGTTGTCAGGCATGGCTTCGAGAAGGCCTTACGCAAAGAGCAAGGGGCACTGGACGCCGCCGTAGAACAACAGACCGTGAAGATCGCCGCCTAAGTTTATTGGCCTTAAGGGACCGTTTCTCCACTACCAAATCCATTGCAAATGAATGGTTTGCAGAACACGGAAGACCTTTTGGCATGCGAAGTGTTTACTGACGAATGAGAAGTTTTGGCTTGTTTTCATACCGGCTACACTGGGTCCTCCCTTTAACTCGAGAACACCGACGTAATCGCCTTGAGTGGTGCAGACAACGGTCACTCTGGGATCAGGAATGGAACAGTATTGTCTTTAGTGACGAGTCTCGATTTTGTTTAGGCATGCACGATGGTCGTGCCAAGGTTAGAAGGCGACGTGGTGAAAGGAGGAATCCACAGTTTTTTGTTGAAAGACATGTTCATCACACTGTTGGAGTTATGGTTTGGGGTGCTATAGCTTATGGTTCCAAGTCACCTTTAATCTTCATCAGAGGTAACATGAACGTGCAGCGTTATATCCACGAAGTTCTAGAACCCCATCTTTTACCCTATCTTGACACCCTGGCAGGTCCAACTTTCCAACAAGATAATGCCCGACCACATGTTGCAAGAGTCACAATAGACTTCTTTCAACATAATGATGTCACATTGTTACCATGGCCACCAAGTTCTCCCGACTTATCCCCAATTGAGCACGTGTGGGATATGATGGGTAGGAGATTGCTCAATTTGCAACGTCCTCCTCAGACTCTAGAAGCACTTCGAGAGGAGTTGGTGGTTGCCTGGAATGAGATACCACAGGAGGACATTGACCACCTGATCAGAAGCATGCCTGGGCGCGTTGGAGAATGCGTAGCACATCAGGGTGCATCCACACATTATTAAAGGTCAAAGGGCTTTAAAGCAGTGCAATCATTTTGAAATTTTTATCATCTACTTATTATGCTTCATTAAGTACTTATACAAAATTTTATTAAAATAAAACCATTTAAACTGGGTGTTCGGTTTATATGTCACTTAGTATATAAGTATATAATAATTCGGTTTAAGGGGAATGCTACTGGATCAATATGTACAGGGTGACCAACTAAGGATACAGGATACGCTATCTGGGAACGTATCCATCATAGAGGATTTTGTTTAACGATTTTTGCTGTATATCTAAGAATAAGGCTATTCAAAGGTATCTTCAAAATGGCTGAGACGATCGTAACGAACTTGAGCTAGTTGAAAAGAGCTACACCTGCGCTACAAACGTTATAATATTTAAACTTCTATTAGTTTCATATGTGGCCGCGAGAGGGCTTTTTTCGACAGTCCGATAGAAATGGTTGATTTTCTCAAAGAAATTAAACACATTTAATGATTTTATTTTATTGAAAGTAGCTAAATGATGTAAAACAAGCTCATAAAAACCGCATCTCTAATCTAAAATTAAAGCCATAGATAATTTTATACGGAAATCCCTTAAATATTTATTTGTTTAAACTTTTAAGGAATTTCTTTTTATTATCAAGTTGTGGGCCTGAAAAAAACGGATTAAAAAAAGGTTTTTAATGCCCCCGTGAGTGCTAGATATGCTGACCATCACGCTCTATGCATCCCTGAAGCCTCTCATGGGTAGGCAAAACTGCAGCATCAATTCTGGCTTTCGGTACGTTAACGAATCCGGTTTTTCAAATCTTCTTTGGTTATAGGTTGGTGTCCTTTAACCGTCCCCATAAGTAAAAATCAAGTCCTAAGATCGCGAAGTCCATGGAAACAGACTTCCTCTTCCAATCCATTGCTGTTGAAATACTGCATTAATATGCTCTCGCACAATAAGAGCAAAATGTTAAAACAACGGTAATTGATTGTCCAAGAGATCAAGGCATTGCGATTTAGGGATTGCTCAAGAAAATTTAGTCTAATAATTCTGCCTCCTGAGGATTTGCTTCAATTGACCCCAGTAGGCGGTTAATATTTTCTTGTGTTACTCCAATTCTTTGCCGTTGAAACGTAGGCCGAAAAGTACATGGCTCGGAAACTCGCCACTAATCGGGGAAAAACTCTCACATCGAAAAGACACCGATTTGGATATCGAGTCGCGTAAAACTCTTTTTGCTACTGCTGCATTCTGAAGACATTCAAAATAAACCGCAGGCATGGTAAGCAGAAAAATTGCTCAAAGTATCGCAAAACTATTGACAACTATTGACAATTTGATGGTTATTTACGTTTTGATTAGGTATTTGTTTTGTAGGGAATATGTATGCATTTAAACAAAAAATATGCCTCTTGTTATTTATATTTAGCCATACTTTGAAGTATTTTCAAAAAGGATGATTTTATTCTGAATTCTAGAAACATGACTTTAATAAATAATAGTTTGGAAAAACTAAAAAACACGCTTTTATTGCTAACTGAACTAAAAGGTAGAAAATAGTATTTAATTACAAAGAGCATTTATTACAGTAGCAGATGGTTGAACAATTAATCATAATTAATGTCCTCCAAATAAAATTATAATGCAATTTAAGTTATTAACAGAATAATTCAATTCAGAATAAAAAGTGTCGGGTGCTTGATATATTTAGGCCCAATTTCACCAACATTAATATTTGACGGTCCCTTGGACCAATGGGAAAACAGCTTATCGAAATGCAATTTGACAGAAGCTGTCAAAGGTCTCTGAATATCAGTGATTTCTATTGAAATGTTGAATAAAGTCGTGACAAAATGGTTGCCTTATAAATAAGGGTACATTATGAATGTAATATTATGTCTTTGTGCTTTAGAATAATAACTTCCATAGAATTTCCAGTTTCACAAAGGACGGTCAGTTTTGTAAATGGACCAATCAAAATGGTAGAAATAATAGGTCGATTTTCTAGCTATTATATTTGGTAGGATGTTTTCACTGTCTTTGACGACTGCTCATGCATGGCAATCTAGTTTTGTCTGTATATAACGTACAGGGTATTGTACACCATACGTGCCTGTAGAAGTGTACCAATTTTTGTTATTTTGCAAACAAGAACAGAATATTTTTACTGTGAGATATTTCTATAGGTGGTGAGCCAATAAGGTATAGATGGAGTGTTGCTTTTAGGCCAATACTTGTCAAACGAAACAATGTATGGATTGATATGAGATCGTATCTGAGGGCGCTATTTGAAATAGTTTTACACATATAGGGTTTCTAAAAATTCAACCAACATATCAAAGCTGTATACAGGGTGTCCAACAAGTACCACGACAAACTTAAGAAGGTAGGCTTTGGACTGATCTCCCAAATAACAAAAACTTAACTATATAAGAGTGTCACCGTTTTTGAGTTACTGCATTTTTATTAAATTTAAAAAAAAATGAACATTTCCAGCTGTGGTCTTTAGCTGCATGTATAAATAAGGTTATACTTTGTTTATTTCTTCTATAAAATACTTCTAGATAGCTGCTTAGCATATACAAATGCAATGTAGTTAAAAGATATCAGGGAACCATGATAAAATAAGGACTGTTTTGGGATTTATAATCTTCTGATATTGTTTGGTGGCGTATATTTTTTTGTCACAGATATTCGTTCAGAGCCCGATCGAGACGCCATTGAACTTGAGAAATTTAATCAAGTTAGGACTAAATTAGGTCGTTAATGTTATAAATACCACCGCCAAATTACAAGAAAATTAGTCAAGCGATATTTAAGAAATTTGCGAAAAGCATTTTTTTTTTATTTTAAAACCTTGTACGTTGAGAACGAACGAAGACTTTGCGGACCGAAGGTTATATGAACTTTTTGTCGAAAAATTGCTCAAAGAGTCGTCTGTTAACTTTATGGTATTTATGGTTTATTATAGTAATTTCCATTACTTTAGTCCAAAATTTAGATTGCATGTGCCATTTAATACAGGGTGGCCCATAAGTCCTTTGAGCTGGAAAAAAAGGAATAAAACCAAACTAGTTACATTATGAAGAATTATTATATTTTGTTATCATCTTTATTGAATGGGAATTATGTTTTAAAAATCACATCGTCTAAATGCAATCCATTACGATCACGGCACTCATATAAACGACGTCTAAAATTGTCGATGATTGCGCGGCAAGTCAACACTGTAATGCTTGCCATTTCTCTTCGGATATTTTCTTTCAGGACATCAACTGATCGCGGAGTGGTGTCGTATACTTTACTCTTGAGGTAGCCCCATAAAAAGAAGTCCATTGGGGTCAAATCTGGACTACGTGGTGGCCAGGAAATGTCTCCTCTTCGAGAAATTACTTTGCTGGGAAAAAGTTGACAGACGACGGGCATAGAAGTGTTGGAGGTGTGGGCAGTTGCTCCGTCCTGTTGAAACCAGGTCTGCGTATTATAGCCTGGAAAATTCTGCAACGCTGGTGTCAAAAACTCTTCTATCATTGCTACATACCGCTCCGAAGTAACAGTTAATGCGCGACCTCTGTCGTCCTCAAAAAAATAAGGGCCTACGATGCCATGCGCTGACATAGCAGCCCAAACTGTAACTTTAGAGCTGTGTAAGGGCTTCTGATGCTTACGCCTTGGATTTTCAGGGCTCCAATAACGGCAATTTTGTTTATTTACATGCCCGTTTAAATGGAAGTGAGCCTCGTCCGAGAACAACACATTATTGAGCGAAGAAAATCGATTCAACATTTCATTCGCAATGTTTAGTCTCTGAATAGCGTCATTATCTTTTAATTCCTGCACTAACTGAATTTTGTAAGCGTGCAGACGTAAATCTTTCCTTAAAATCCGCTGTAAAGATGTTCTGGGTACGTTTAGTGCACTGGAACGCTTACGAGTAGACTGGGTAGGATTTTGACGAACAGACTGTGCCACAATGTTGATGTTTTCTTCAATACGAGTTGTCCTTGGTCGACCCCACCGCTGTTTATCTAACGTCGAACCAGTCTCTTCGAACTTAGCAACCCAGTTCTTAATCGTTTGAGCTGTTGGACACTTTGTAAAATTGTGTAAATTGTGGTATTCTCGATATTTACGCCGCACAATGGTTGCGCACACAAAAAGCACGACCCGCTCCAGTGAAACACTCCATGGCGACTGAATTCCCAGACACTGAAGATACTGCCCCCACCTCGCCCGCGCCGCTCACGCTCACCCGTTTAATTTTATTCAAATTTGAAATTTCAAAGGACTTATGGACCACCCTGTATATATCTGACCATATGCCAGTGTGGATAAGGTTGCTAGATCCAAACGGGTTTGAATAATTATGAATAAGTGACACAGAAAGTTCAAGTTTTTAACCAAACTAATGAAAATAAGTATAACACACCATATACATATACAGGGTGGCGCATCGAAAACGAAACAGACGCATTTACTGGCAGCTCAGCTTTTTTTTGAAAAACGCTCAGACCCGTCGATTTTGTTTTCGAGGTGGACACAAGTTTGGCAAAAAATCACGTTAGCACGTGCAGCCCCCAAAATCTGAAATGGAAAAGGGGGTCGAGTGATAACTTATTTTAAAGATCTTTCAATTCCCTTTATAATGATGTATAATACATGAGCTTCAGTTCCGTAGTTTTGAAGATTCATTGATTTAAAGCTTAAAGTAGACTTCAATAGGTATAGTACATCAGATTAGCTTGTACTACTTTCAGAAGAAATTTGACTAAAAGAATTTACTTAATATGGTTTGTTTATCATTTTGTTGTTGAAAATAGCTATTGGAGCGTTTTTTTGTGGCAAAAAAGTTATTCTTGAAGAAAGATATGGAAATATCTCGTACTTATTTTAAATAGGAATTTAGTACATAGTTTGCGATTGAGTTGACCAATCTTTGTTGCTAAAATAGCTTCTAACGCTTTATTACATAAATTTACCATGGTATATTCCACAGCAGAAAGAGTTGAAATTATCGAAGTATTTTTCGGAAAAATTAGTGCGCTAATAGAACAGCAGAAATATTTAATGAGCGACATGAGAACAGTAACATGCATCGAAAATATGTTCTAGAGCTTGTAGCTAAATTTCGGGAAACTGGGTCAGTCGCCAATAAAAAACGTAACATTGAAAATCCCATAAGGAACGAAGCAATTGAAGTGGGGGTTTTAGGGCCAGTTTATGTAGATTCTACGTTAAGTACCCGCAAATTGGAGACTGTGTGTGGTGTTAGTCCACGTCCTGTCCAACGGATTTTAAATGCCCATAGTTTTCATCCGTATAAAATTCACCTGGTACAAGAACTTAATGAAGACGATTTTGATTGGCGATTACAATTTTATGAAGATATGCGTGAATGAATTATAAACGATGAACATTTTCTATTCAACACTTGCTTTTCTGACGAATGATCCTTTTTCTTAAATGACGTAGTAAATCGTCATAACTGCCGATATTGGTCCGATTCTAATCCCAGAATTTATCATGAGGTTCATACACAGCAGCCACGAAAATTAAATGTATGGGCTGGTATTTTTGGCGATCATTTATTTGGACCTTTTTTCTTACCTGGAAATTTGACCGGTGAAATGTATTTGGAATTACTGGAAGACGCCATAGATCCTGCATAGACCCAGCCATAATTGAAAATCAGAATGATCGGCGGTACATTGCGAATAGGTTGATGTTCCAACAGGATGGTGCCCCACCACATTACGCATTACGTGTTCGACAATATTTAGATCAGACGTTTCCAGATGGATGGATTGGTATAAGAGGTGTCATTGAATGGCCCCCAAGATCGGCAGATTTATCACCTTTTGATTTCTGGAGTCATTTAAAAAGCAGAATCTATGTTACTCACCCAACATCATTAGACATGCGACAAAGAATTGTGAATGAGTGCCTTCAAATTACTCCTCAAATATTGCAAAATGTGCGGCGAAGTCTTGAGCAAAATCTTTATTTTTGCATGGAGAGTCATGGTGGCCATTTTCAACATTGACTTGCCTAACGGGTCAGTTCATTCTTCATTTTTAAATTAATTTGCTGCCAAATGTATTGATCTCCACTAATGATGATGTATTAGTTTTATTTAAGCTTTAAATCAATAAATATTCAAAACTACTGAACTGAAGTACATTAATTTTATATCATTATAAAGGGAATTGAAAGACCTTTAAAATAAGGTATCACTCGACCCCCTTTCCATTTAAGATTTTGGGGGTGGTTTCACCCCCGCTTAGGGGGCTGCACGTGGTAACGTGATTTTTTGCCAAACTTGTGTCCCCCTCGTAAATGGGTCTGAGCGTTTAAAAAAAAAACTGAGCTGCCAGTAAATGCGTCTGCTTCGTTTTCGATGCGCCACCCTGTATATTTGGAATCAGAAAAAAGGCGATCATTTTCGCTCAGATTACACAAGGTGCTCTAATTGAAAAATACAATACAAAAAAGTTATAGGGAGTACCGGAGCGTCAACACATAATTATTTTTGAAAAATTTTTAAGGTAAGAGAAATATTGGCCCACCTTGTATAGCACGGGTTGTGTGTTCTATCAAACCATGTCCGAGTTTTGATTTTTTTAGCACGATTTGAGCATTGTTCGTAGAATGGAATATGTTGCTTGCCCTGTGACCAGAAAAATATACCAAAATCCAACTGAAGGCTTAAATTAAGAGGGAGCTGTGCACAGGGTATAAGCACATAGAAGGTAGTAAAGGTTTTATTGGGTATCTGACCTTTAGGGTGGTATTTTCTGCTTGCGGGACCTTTATGGATATATCCAGAGAACGCAATACACGAACATTTCCAATATAATATTCAAACTTCTTTCAAAACTCCTAGCGGCACAATCTCAAATTCTGTTTGACACAAGATGCCATCACAGCAAAGCCCTGCAACACAATACCTCTGTCGTGTGACAGCAGAACCTAGTAAGTCGACTT
This sequence comes from Acanthoscelides obtectus, assembly GCA_963669975.1. NCBI lineage: Eukaryota > Metazoa > Arthropoda > Insecta > Coleoptera > Chrysomelidae > Acanthoscelides > Acanthoscelides obtectus. The sequence continues at coordinate 107,631,257 of CAVLJG010000005.1, read as the reverse complement.
ACTAGGATTTAAATTTTTACGTCATTTTTGAAAAGCCCGTAAAAAGTTCTACTAGTTGAATTTTTTTCTCTCGCTCAGACGCACTCTAAATCGTATATCTTTGTCTCATGTTTCCTAGTAAGTCATCAGAACAGCATTTAAAAAATCAACAAATGATGGCATGTCTACATGTTACGTTATGAAGATTTTTTTTTGTAGGAAATTTGGCGGGAGACTCCGCCGTAAACGCACTTGCTAGTTTTTGCTAAATTTTCATGCCATGATTTCAAGCCGATTGAGTGTAGGCACGGATGCATGCTACAGCGTTTCCGCAGTCATGTTCCAACTGGCATAGAGTGTGGATCGGTGAGGACAGTCGCGAATTAGTTTAACGTTAGTACTGTAGTTAATATCCAGAATATGTCGAGAGGAAAATTCATAACGAGTTTATGCATTACAGAGAGGTGAGTGCAAGCATCATACATTACATATAAGCCAAATGAAATATTAACTCAGGAGTAACATTGCAGTTTGATGTTTTTTTTTCAGTAAAATAAAAGATTATAATTACTACAAACAAAAAGCTAATTCTTGCAATACGGTTTTCGTATTTGAAATATATATTCAAACCGCTGACCTCTATTTATTTTATCTTTCAGAAATGAACCTCTCGAAGAGCGTCAGCAACATGATGAAGAACCTATATCAGATTATGACGATTCTGATGCAGACCCAAATTATGAGCCGTCAGTATCCCCTAGAAGGAAAAAAATTAAATTTTCGGACTTTGATGACGTATCGCTTGCGCCCCTCAAAAACAGGCAGCCTTTGAAAAAAGTCAACGAGAATGTGAATGCAAACTGCAGAGTTTCCCAAGAAAGGCCAGACAAGCAAGAAAAGCACCCCCTACTGCTATCATGCCATAATAATTGCAGGCAGAAATGTAGCTCAAAAATCAATGATGAGAACTTTAGAGAATTGATAAGAACGAAATTCTGGAGACTCAGCTTTGGCGAGCGTAGACTTTTTTTGGATGCTCATATCAAACAATTTGAAATCAAAGTAAGGCGGCAAGAGGCTCAGCGCTCTTCCAGGAATGTTTCTCTGAAATATTTTCTACCCCTTCCAGTGGAAACTGAAGCTAAATTTGAAAAAATACAAGTGTGCAAAACAATGTTTTTGCATACTTTAGGACTTAAAACAGATGGTATGATAACTTGCCATATACATTCCAAAAAGCGAAGTGTAGAAGGAATTGCACAAACAGTGGATGAAAGGGGGTTAGTTATTAGAGGCATGCTAGAAGAACAAAAAATGAGAACAGAGGAAATTGTCATAAAGCATATAAACTCATTCAATCCGGTAGTATCTCACTATAATTTAAAGCACACCCCGAATAGACGATTCTTGCCACCTGACTTGACCATTAAATACATGTGGCAAGACTTCTGTAATCTACAGAAAATTTCATATGATCTATACAGAAGAATTTTTGAAAAACAGAATATTGGGTTTAAAAAGCCATCCCAAGACGAATGCGCTCAGTGTCTAAAACATAAAGTTCACATTATTCGCCAATGCGACGCAAGTAGTTGCAAGATTTGTTGTCAATTCGAAAACCACAAAAAAAGTTATACGGAAGCAAGACAGCACTATGAAAATGACTCCAATCAAGAGGTAATGCAAGATGAGAAGGTCTATGCTGTAGATATGCAGAAAGTCTTACTCTTGCCCAAAATGTCAACCAAGGAATCTTTTTTTGTTTCAAGGTACTTCGTTTATAATTATATATAATTGTATTAAACTTTTATATACTTCTATATTTGTTGTTGCAGGTTGGTCGTATTCAATGAGACGTTTGCGTCACTTCATAAGGACGGAAATATTTGCGTGATGTGGCATGAGGCTATAAGAGGCAGGTCCGCGACGGATGTTGCATCGGCATACTACAACGTAATAAAAAATTCAGACAATGTTACCAAAAAATTTACATTCTGGGTAGACAACTGTTCTGCTCAGAACAAGAATTGGACACTATATTCTGCTTTTGCGACTTTTGTAAATTGTAAATGGGGTCCAGAAGAGATCACCCTAAAATATTTTGAACCAGGCCATTCATTTATGGCTGCGGATTCGGTTCATGGCCGAATCAGCACAGAAATGAAAAAACACCCAAACATTTATGATTTTGAACAGCTTCTGAAAATAATTGAGCAGTCCTCAAAAAAACTAAATGTTTGCCTATAAATAATTTTGATTTTTTCCTCTTTGAAGATTGAAGCAAACAAAGAAAAAGCAATAATATACCTCTTCTTGAAAAAATTAAGCTCGCTCAGTTTCGCAAAGGATGCAGACACTTGTTTTATAAAGAATGCCATAATGAAACTGTCTTTCAGGAAGTCGAGTTTTTGAAAAAAAAAGTTGATCTCAAATTCCCTATACATCCTTTTGTCGAGCCACTGGGATTGAACTCAGAAAAAAGAGAAACAATTTTAAAAAAATTGGTACCATCCTTCAAAGATGAAAGAAAGAAACTATTTTGGCAGTTTTTGCCATCTAATGATAATTCCAAAGCCTTATGTGTGGTATCAGAGGCTTAGCGCTTAAGTTCTTGTTCTTCTTGTATGTAGACTTGCTGTTTTATGTTCCACCGTTTTTCATTCAAATGTTTATTTTCCAGTTAGTAAGTAGATATGTTACTTTTTGTGTTCGCCTTCGCACATAAATTATATCAAATAAAACCTTAGTAAGTACACTTACAATATCTTTTTTTTTTATTTTCTCTAGTCGAAATTTTGTAAAAATCAGTAAGTTGACTTACCATTTTCTGCTAAAGTATCTTAATTTAATATCGAAAAAGAAACCATGAAAAAAAAAACGTAAGTCACTTTTCTACCATAAACAAAACTATCACATGAATAAAATTGATGCTATCGAATTTAGCAAGTTACATAACCCTTCAGACAATTTTTTTAATATTCATAAAACTTAAACTTTTCGAAAGCCGAATGTTTATTGAAAATATGTTATTTCTCAAACCTGATAAAAAGTGACTTACTAGGTTCTGCTGTCACACGACAGACCTAAACCTCAGAACATGAGCTCTGGTAGATTCTGTGAATAACATCACCGTTCAGGACTGCACTATCCGAATACTTTTCTTAACAACAAACTACATACAACAATAATTCTTTTATCAGATCAAATGCGGCGCCTCGCTATAAGCAGAATGGTAAAATGTTCCACGGCTACCTGCTTAAGGAACCAATACATCTAGATCAGTCTCCATTTCGGAATATAATCGAATCCCCTTCAGATTCCACCCATAATTGAATACTCGACAATTTACATTCTTTGTGGATTTAGAGGGAGAATCTCGTACTTGATTCGATTTCGCTGATTGCTAGAGAAAATCACTTGGAGCTCAGGAATCTTTGAGGAGACGAATTTTATCGCCTCATACCTGCGAGGCAATGTATATTAGGGTGTCCCAGCCTATGAGGACAAACGGGTTTTCGTTCAAATAGAGATACGCATATCCAGTATTTTTTTACATTTGACTCTAACAACTCAAGAAATAATTATTATTGCGATTGATGGGAACGATAACCCGTGGTCAGGTCAACGAACCAAAGCATAGCAACTAACCACTATCTGAGGTAAAAATCTATCGAAACAAGACGGTATAAAGTGCTATCTATTGCCAGACTTACTTTCGATAAATTAGCAACAATATTTACTTTAGTTTCCCCGTCTCCATCGTCGTCAAACAGAGATAAGACAAGGAGCTCATCGGTCAAGTAGCATAAATGTTGGCAGAACCTGTGAAGCTGATTTTGTCTAGTATTTCATAAGCCTTAATTGCCTTTAAAAATCACAAATCCTAGTTAGACACTTTTACTGCTAAAGTGCATTGCAACCACGGTTTCACGTCTATTGTCACGCCTTATTAAAGTTTTCACCAAGGAATATTATCGAAAGTCCTATTAATTCTCGATAGTCGCCTCTAGCAACTTTTTTTGGTCAATTCATGTCGTTAAAGTTCTAGCAGCTTGGCAGTCTCTGACATATTCAGGCATGATAGCTTTTCAGTATAAATCTGTATTTATTCGGGACCCACACTTTTTCAGCTTTGGGGCCGTTCAAGTATTACGTAAGCAGATTTATTACAATTATTTACCCCCCCCCATCCCCCTTGTCAGCAAAAGTAAGCAAAGCTCTTACCCCCTCCCCCATGCTTATAATTATAATTTGAAAAATAAGAAAATAGAATTAGGATAGAGATTATATTTTACGGATACGGTATTCAACATAGAGTAAAGGACAAAAATATTATATCTTACTAACATAACAAACTTATTTTAAATTTTTGGTACATATATTAAATTCAAATTAACAAACCCGAATCCATGATTCTAAGTTTTCGATGACATTGGATTGCTTCGATTGCTGCTCAGTGTTGTGAGTTTGCTCGCTTTTATCGGATTTTGGAATGTCTACGTCGTTCTCATCGAGACATTCAACATCATGGTGCTCTGAATTGTGAATAAGGCACATCAGTTCATGAGCACTACGAGCAGCGACACTTACAGGTCTAACTTTCTTATCAGTGTGCGTGTTTACTTTTTTATGGATATTTTCGATGTGACGATTTAGTGACTTGACGGAAGCATGATAAGACCACACGTTTTGCATGTTCGACTTGATAGCCTCAATTTTACCGTCAGACAAAAATAATCGTAGGGCATTTGCAGGAAATCTTTGAGTGAAGCACTTAAGCGTAGAGCTAACTTGACTGGAAGATTAAGAAATTGCCCTCCTTCATCCAAAACCAAGTCATCAACTGTTTGTTTTACTTTTACAGGTGGTGGAAGAAACCTATTGTCTAGTAATTTAAATAGGCCACTTCTTGGACTCTTCAGAGGATCTCCATTTATTTTCATCGGCATGCGCAATGTCAAACAAATTGTCCAAGTCCGTGTGACTTGTTCGCATTTTTTTGCAAATCTGTCAAAATTTGGAATAAGGTAACTAGTTTCATAACACAGTTCGGTGCCTTTTCCCAATAAATAATGCACTCAAGAATAGTAAGGTTGGCGCTCTTATTGACACTTGTCTTCACTTCCCGGATACTATAGAACAAAACTGCTAGTACTTGCCCATTAAAGGGAATTTTTAAACCGGAAATTTGCTTTACGTCCCCTATTAAAATTACCCCCTTTTTAGAACTGCGTAATTTTTTAGACATGTTGACTGAACGAGAGTAGTGCGTTTACCTATAGCACAAACGAGCACTGCATTAAGTTAACTAGCGCGCGCCTAATATGCAAGTTTTGACATGTTCCAACCCAACTCGGCACGGGTTGCCCTGGCTCTAGGTACATGAAACTGTATTTAGTTACCAGTTACCAATTTTTGACTCTCAAAACCATACAACTTTTTCATATCATTCGAGTATACAGGGTGACTTTGAAGTTGAGTCATTAATTTTCAGATAATGATTGTAGAAGGAAGATAAACCAAAATATGTGTGTAAAAATAAAAAAAAATTAAAAAAATTTTTTACCTTGTTTTATAAAGTATCCTCCCGACAAGTATTTCAGTGCGGACCTGTATTTGATCGTGAGGTCTTGGAGCACCGGCATGCCGTCCATATGTGAGGTCTTAAGTCACCTGATTCACGAACCCGTTGTACTACATTAACAAAGGCACGAGGTGTTGGTTGCACACGATTGGGAAACCGGTCCGCATAAACATGTGCCATTTTTTATTTCGTTTGAGCCACGCAACACACACCACTATTCACTACCGACTGACACTGACTGTATACAACTGAATGAAATAATTGTAAAAACATCGTTCCAAATTCTTTCGCTTTTTTGTTTCCGATGCGATGAACCGATAAGGCGGATTATATCCGTTGTTGCCAAACATGAGCACATGATATTATTATTGAGACAGGGCGGTACTCAAACTTCCAAAGGGCTATAACTTTGTTACTTTAATTTTACCAGAAAAATGGTAAAGGAAAAAACATTTCTTTTGATCAGATCTACTCACTGTTAAAATAAATGACTCAACTTCGAAGAATAATGAGTAAAATTTGACAAATATAAGTAAACTTTTCTTGGATGATAACCCATTTTTATAAAATGCTAGTTGGATGAGAGCACCTATAAGAGCACACGTGCCTTCAATTGGTGACTCTAAACTAGTTTTAGGGCTACCAGCAAATGGAGTGCTGCAAAGATGATTACTTCTTATTATTTCGTGTTTCCTTGCGCGAAAGATTACGTGTACCATGAATTACAGCCGCAGGATGTACGTTGTCAAAATATCACTTCACGTTGCTTAGTGAGGAATTCGGTTAGCAAGCAGCAAACGCAGTTAGTCTGACGTTGCTCTGCTCGTACTTGTAGGAATTCCATTTGAAATTCTGTCCCCGTTTCGATCCAGACGACTGCTTCACGGCTTCCATTCGCTCTCGTATAACCCCGCCGCCGGATTACTTCTTCATTCAATGCCTTTTTAACTGGATGAAATTCTGTTATTCCTGTCTGGATGCTGCTCTGAGCAAATATCCCAGTCACCAAGTTTGTCGGGATGAACGGAATCCTTTCAAGTGGATGACGGTATATGACTCAGTTGGATGGTGACAGCCCGATTTCGTTATTGTAATAGCGTCAAATTAGGTTAAAGGGAATATTTTCCTTATGGATAAAAAATGCCATAAGAGGTTTGGAATTATTGTAAAATTACAGCGAGTATTTACCTCATGCGTAAAAAATGTCATCCCCTACTGAGCGGGGCCGTGGCAAGTGCTTGTTCCGGAAGTTGTTGTGTCCAGTACACAACTTCTTCTCATTTAAGTGATTGTACACGCGTTAAGGAATACCTCAGTACCGATTGCCTGGTGGCAGTACAAGTCACCAAATATTACAATACATTTGATAACAAGTAATTATGGTCTCCTAGGATACCAGAAAAGACGCTAAACGATTTTAATTGTTAATCAATTTTGTAATATTGTTTTAAAACAGTGCTAGTCAGCTTATGTAGTGAAAATAATTAGGTTTGGAAGTGATTCTTTGACTAATATTGATCTGGCGGTTAAGAAAAGTTCACCTGCATTACCGTTAAAACTCATACGTCAGAAAAGACGCTAAACGATTTTAATTGTTAATCAATTTTGTAATATTGTTTTAAAACAGTGCTAGTCAGCTTATGTAGTGAAAATAATTAGGTTTGGAAGTGATTCTTTGACTAATATTGATCTGGCGGTTAAGAAAAGTTCACCTGCATTACCGTTAAAACTCATACGTCAATATGGAAGCATATTACGGAATTCTGCAAGGCAAAGAAATACGAGCTTTTGGAAACTACAAGTTTAGAGCAACTAAAACTAATCCTGAAAGATTGGCCGTGGAATGTGAAGAGAGAAAATGGTGAAAATTACAAACTAGTGGTGAAGACGATGCGGAATATCGTTGCGAAAAAAAGCAAGAGATGAAATTTATTTAGATCCATTTAGAGATGTTATCTCTAAGTCTAGTAGGCAGGCTCGTAATGCGAAACGAAGGAATTTGCAGGTACTTCAAAAACATAATTTAATAGATTGTATGTCTTGTAAGCTATGTGTATGTAGAATAATCTCGCGCATCCAATTTTTTAATGTGAAAAAAAAATTGAAAAAACAATGCACAGTTTTTTTTAACAAAAAACATTCGTGGAGGTGCAGATATCCTCGTCGTCGACTCGGATTTTTGTTGCCACCAGCACTCATGCTTCTTGTTAAACTTACTTACTTAGCAACGTGTTTTTTTCGATTTTTTTTTCGGAAGAATTAGATATCCATATGAAAAAAGAAAGGAATCATAGTTTATATGAAAACGCTACAATACCGACGCTGGTAAATATTCTCACTGACTGGGCCGAAAACATGAAAAGGGAAAATGGTGAGGATCATAAAGATTATACCTACTGTGAATACTGTCTGGAATGTAACTTCAAAACTATTAATGGAAAAATATCGGGACGAATATAATATTAAATTTAAACACTGACAATGAATTTAAAACAGCCCGCAATGCAAAAAAATACCAAAAGAAAAAAGTTTCAAACAGACCACATAACAGAAAACAAATCGCTGTATCACTCAAATACGATGAGTTCAAAGCTATGTTACAGAACTGTCAAGCAGAAACGCCTAATGACTTACTTATGGCCGATTTCACCAACATTATTATTATGGACCAATAGGAAAATACCTTATCGAAATGCAATTTGACGGAAGCTGTCAAAGGTCTCAGAATATCAGTGATTTCTATTAAAATGTTGAATGAAATCGTGAAAATTCGACTGTATTATAAACAAGACCACTTTTTGATTCCAACATGATGCTTTTGTACGAAACAGGACAACTTTCCTGTATTTTCATTTATGTTATAGGTGTACATTTGACCATCCGTTATCCCCTCAGCGAATGGGAATGGGAGAAATAATAGGTCGATTTTCTAGCTGTTAAATTTGGCAGCAGGTTTGGTCGTTTGTTAATACATGGCAATCTCGAAATTTGTTAAGTTCAATATACTGTGTGTATATTATGAGATCATTATAGCTACACGTACCTGTTGAATTGTGCGGATTTGCAAGAAAATAGAATATAAAATGTATTCCAACCAATTCCTCATCTCTCTTTACATCATAATAGTAATCATTTGTTATAAATTCATGGGTTAATGAATATCTTCAAAGCAATCAAAACAATACGTCGTCCCCATCCTAAAACACCGATATGTGTAAAACATGTTAGTCCCTACATCTCCGAGGTGCATAATGCAATTACTGTAGACATAGACCCAAAATTGTTAGTAATTACTGAAAAATAATGTCGGTCTCATGCATGACTTAACGTAACCGAATTTAAGGATCAGCTTTTTCTACACCAGTGTCCTCCACGTGTGACGCCGCCAGATGGGAACTAGCTAATGATTTCCAGTGGTGGTCAACGTTTTGAAGACGTCACAGCCATTTTTTGACATGATTCGGGTGGTTTCGGAACTCCTCTTACCCTTGGATAGCCCTTTCTATACTGTTCTATGCTCGTATTGACGTAATTATAGTAATTCTGTGGTGTCTCGTGTTCCACGACGATTAAACGGTAAAAGCCAGGCGGTGAATCATTTGTTGTTTTTGTTTGAGTTGTTTGCGGTAGAGATTTGCTTTGGTGTTCGTCTTCGGGTGTTTTTCTGCCTTGGACTTGGTTTTTGTGCGATTAATTGAGGATCGCCATGCCTAGAGCAAAAAAAAAAACGAGAGCCGCGCTGGTATCAACTCCTGACCGTGGTGAAGAGGTACCTGCAGAAGGCACCTGAAAGCAATCGGACATCGCCAGAGGAGCGCCTAATGATGACGTCGTGTACACGTTAAATCTGCACGAACCCCTAAATACGTGGTTATGTTGAATGTACCATCACCGATGGTGCGACTGATTATACTCTGAAATTAAGACAAAGAACTGCAACTGCAATTGTATGTATGAATGTTGAAACTGTTGAACAGTTTCGGACCAGTGGGGTTAAAATGACGTTGAGGAACTGGAAAGATGTGTATGAATGTGTTGAAATGCAACACCTAACAAAAATTTGAGTGAAAAGTCATGTAAGGGGTTGGAAGTGCAGGTTTGCAAATATAGGATAAGCTATAAGCACACAGTAGGTGATATAATCACATATGGATTACAAAAGTTGCAGTAAACATGGAAAAACCTTCAGCTAATCTGAAAAAATAGATTTTACTCAGACATCAAGCATTTTTAAAAATTTTGGCTCAGTTTTACATAATTTCATATTTAATAAACTGAAAACATTTCAATGGCAAGCTGTCACTTCATATTTTACAGTGTTTTGTTTTCAATACTTTGATGCTATTTGCTGCCAAAAATTTGATGGAGAGATCTTGAGGCTGATTGGGTATATTTAACGGACTGTTTGCTACTCGTACCCTATTGGTGCAGAATAATGGTTTGTTAAATTGTGAAATCCACCCTAAAGAAGTTATTTTTTCTTGTGCCCTACGAATTAGCATGTTGGGGACGAGAGGGTGTAAAATGCTTAACTAGCTATTTCAAAGAAGAAAATAGTGCAGCCCAGTATTCGACAAAATAAGGCAAGGAGGTGATAAACCTTGTGCTGATTAACCCGGCTCTGTGTCCGGTAATGTGATTCAGAATGTTCTTGGAGAAGAGAAATTACATAAATATTCCGAGACTATTCTTAACTGTTAATCCATTTTGGAAATTGGGCAAGTGGTACAAGAACATCCCAGTCGGAAAAAACATGATCACTCAGTGGACGTCAACGAAAGCAATAAAGTCAAGTTTGGCGACTGAAAAAGTAAAAATAACTAATCATTCACTGCGTGCAGTAGCTATTTCTAACCTAGCGAAGAAAGGAGTTGAAGAGAATACATTGGTAAAAATTACTGGACATTGAAATCCGAAATCCATAAAGCCATAAATATCTCCAACTGGACGAGGAACATCATACAAGCAAAGAAAAAAAATTAGAGATAATAATAACAATAATCAAGAAACTAATGAAGCTAATGTGCCTACAATTAACACGACAGCCAGTTTCGTGATACGACAAACCAACATCTCGACAGGCAATAAATAATTCTACCCCTGTCAAAGTCGTTAACCCGGTGATAATTCGAACTCAAGCCATTTTGCTATGCTTAACACTAATAAATGAAAGGGCAATAACTAAAAATATCTGTCCTACTCAGCTCTCAGAAACTGCTTTCTCCACAAAAACTCAGAGATAACATTTTAGCAAAGCTAAGCAAAAACAAAGATAGAACGTTGACACTACAGCACGCTTCAAAAGTAGTCTTTGTTGCCAAAAAAAAAAACAAGTTGAAGATTTTTTTCTCTGGGTGTAACACTTTTAATGGCACTGAGTATATTCAACTTTATATGTATATGGATATTGAAAATTCTGAATGGTTTTGTGCGAATACCAATCTAGGGTGCTATAATGGTACTGATGAACGGCGGAAACAAGAAATATCTATGAAATTTTTGGTAAAATGTCTTTGTCATCAAGTAGGTGTTTAATGGCTATCTGCAGGTTTATTGGAAGAAACAAACGGTATGTGATGTTAAATCAGCAAAGTCTCATATCCATTGCAAAAAATAATATAACCATGAATAGACAATTAACAATAGTGAAAAAATAGGAATTTTATTCAGAAAACAAACATTCTTTAAAATTTTGTCAGAATTATATACCCTTAGTCCGCGTCAAGACAGTCATCTTAGAGGGTAATGTTAGATATCTCATCATGTCATGTATCTGACTGGGGCAATTTCAATATACAGGGTGTTTCAGAACTAAGGGATCAAACTTGTAGGGGTTATTCAGTGTAACAGTAGAAAACATTTGAGTATAGGGACCCATACCCGGAAAAGTGTTACTACGGCACTACGGCCCTAAGACGTGTTGAAATTTAGAAAGACGATGAATTGCCTAAATACATGTACATGATATCATCACAACAATTGTTCAAAATGTCTTCCTCCAACCTGAATACACCGATTTAAACATCGCACATGATTTCGGCGGACTTGACTAAAAATTTTATACTCGTTTTGAATGATTTCAAATGCTGCTGTAATTCGTCCAATTAAGTCTTGCTCTGTTTCTACTGGAGTTTCGTAAACCAAAGACTTTACACGTCCCCACAGAAAAAAATCTAGTGGCGATAAATCGGGTGACCTAGGAGGCCAAGAAACTGCTCCACCTCTGGCAATCCAACGGTGCCTTAACTGCTGAGCCAAATACTCACGTACTTGTTCAGCAAAGTGAGCCGGCGCTCCATCATGCTGAAACCACATTTGCTATCGAACGTTCAATGGAACATTTTCAAGAAGTTCTAGAAGAACTTCCTCCAAGAAACGCCGGCAAATAGGTCCTGTTAACCGTTCCGGTCGAAGGTATGGGATAATCAAATAATCATCAACAATGCCTGCCCATACGTTGAAAAATTGCATGAAGGTTTTCTTTGTCCCAAACATGGCTATTCCTACTATTACAAACACCGTCTCTTGTGAAAGAGGCTTCATCGGTCCATAAAACATAGCGAAAGAAATTGGGTTGTGCGGTTGTTGGTTCGTCGGCAACTCGCTGAAGGTCCTCTTCTTCAAATTCGACCGTTCTTACGGTTCGAGCACCACCAGTATCATGCATGTTGGATTTAAACATGCCTGTCTCGGAGAGCCGCCGATGAATAGCAATAAACTTTTTGTATCCCGGATGCTGTCGTTCGGGATAACGTTCTTGATACAACCGCGCTACTGCTCGTGCATTGCAGTTTGTTGTTCCGTATGCCAGATGCATATCCGCCAATTCTTGATTGGTAAAGTTTTCCATTAGCAACAATTAGTTTTTGTTAAATTCTTACAAACTGCACAAATACGATAGCACGACTAAGGCGATATGGAATGCAGCTACAAAAAACAATCGCTGTTATCGTTTTTAAAGATAACAACACACAAGCGCTGGATATGGGTCCCTATCCTCAAATTTACTACTGTTACACTGAATAACCCCTACAAGCTCCCCATAGTTCTGAAACACCCTGTATTCGCATGTTTGTTGCACAGAATCCTTTTGAGTGGAAGTGGAGTGCTAAGGCAGGAGAAATTATTGGTACCGTTGTGCCCCGAACTTTAAGGTAACATTCCAATACATTATTTGCCTTCTCCTTTGATGGTGTTCTGTTTGTTAGTTGTAACTTTTTCAACCTCGATGTGTAAGGTAACCTGGTGCGTACAGGGCCGCATTCAGGGCTACCTCCGAATGATGGACTACCACCAACGTGTTGTAAAACAAAGATGACAGTATTTAACAGAAACAGAAACTTAACAAATTACTCAAATACACTTAACAACAACAACAGCAACAACCAAGCAAGGTGAATACGAAAACACGAGCACGCAGTGATACACGCGACGGACGGTGGCCTGAGTGCAACTCTGCCTGCCCTGCCTGCGCATTATTCCGCCAGGCGACCGCTTGAAATTTAATGGCGAATTGACCAATAAGAGGCGTTGTCCCCACCTGTTACCGAGAGATTACCCGCTAACTGTTATCATTTACATCTCATCTTGAATTTGGATTCAGTTTAGTTGTAGTGGCAAATACGAGCGAGCAAGTGATTTTGCACATTTCGAATTACAAGAGGCATTAAAATCGTAACCGTGTCATGTGATTATGCACTATACTATAACTATTTAAAACTGTAATGGCTCATACGCGTGATCAACACGTGATCAGAGCTCGATCCCGGCTTCCTTCCAGTACAGCCGTATAGCGTACGACATATGTCGTTTCTGTGGCTTTGCGGTGGTCAACAGCACAGACAGAGATGGAAATAATGGCTGATTGTTCTGCGCCGGTAGAACCAATGAAATCAAAGACGCGCCTCGACCGGCAGACTCATAGGCGTCGGCAACGCATTGGAACGTGTTTCGTTGAGCGATCGCATATTGTGTGTTTTTATAAGAATTGTTGTGTGATTGTTATTGTTGTGGTTTCTGTGGTTACTGTTTTGGTTATACTTAACCATGGAGAGTACAAATGGCACGAGTGGAAGTACTGAAAACCAGGGAACAAGTAGACGGCTTCGTAAAGCACTGAAGAGGGACGCGAAAGAAATCGTGCTCAACGTGTTCAATTATCTCTATCTCTATGTCGCAGGGAGATGCACTCGCGCGTTGTGAAAGTATGACAGGCGTTCCAGAGTGGACCATTCGCAGGGTGGTGCATGAAAAGAAGAAAACTGAAGCTACTACTGATCCAAAGTTTAATTTGAAGGGACGAAAGGCCGTTAAATTGGATGACGATAGCAAAATGGCGTTAAGGCGAACCGTACATTCATTCTTCTTTAGGAATGAGATACCAACCCTCAAGGCTGTACATGCAGCGATCAAGGAAAATGAAATTATACCCCAAATGAGCGTCGAGGTAATGAGGAAATCCCTGCACGAAATTAATTTTCGTTACGAAACGCGTAATCGGAAGTCAGTATTGATAGAGAGACCTGAAATAGTCACCTGGCGTCGAAAATACCTACGCCAAATGATTGAATATAGGCGACAAAACAGAAAAATTTATTATTTGGACGAGATATGGGTAAATGCAGGTCACACAGTTAAAAAAACCTGGATAGACAAAAACGTAGTGAGTAACCGAAAAGCAAGCATTGAAGGTTTGTCAACAGGTCTTCGTGGACCGTCAGGGAAAGGTCAAAGATTGATCGTAACTCATATTGGTAGCGATAGTGGCTTTCTAGAAGAGTGTGACTTGATTTTCGTCTCTAAGAAACGAGGTGATTACCATGACGAAATGAATGCCAGCTGCTTCGAGAGCTGGTTTCAAGGGGTGCTTCAGCGAGTTGAGCCCAACTCTGTGATCGTCATGGATAATGCTTCCTACCATAGTCGTCGAGCCGAACGTGTACCGACTATGGGATCTCGAAAAAGTATCATGCAGCAATGGTTGCGCGAAAAAGGAATCCCGTTTGACGATTCATGTGTGAAAGCGGAATTGTATGAAAAAATTAAACAGCACAAACCTGCGAACATTAGTTACGTGACTGATGAGATGGCCCGTCAATGTGGTGTCACTGTGCTGCGGTTACCGCCCTACCACTGTGAACCCAATAGAGCCCATCTCGGCTCAAGTGAAGGGTTATATTGCGCGCCATAATACAACCTTCAAATTACCAGACGTTAAGGTTTTACTTGAGACTTCCATACAGCTAGTAACGCCCGAAGCTTGGCAGAATGCTATCCGTCATGTTGCGAAGGAAGAAACAAAAATGTGGCAGCTTGACCACCACATCGACACCATCATAGAGCCAGTTATAGTCAATTTCAACGAGGAAAGCAATAGCGACAGTTTATTACTGTCAGATGTAAGTGCAAGCGACGATGAATAAAGGTCATTCCCAAATTTTTGACTTACAATATGTTTCAAACCACTCTTTATTAAGCATGTGACAAATCCAGTTCACCCATGTTAAACATTCATACCCCGCCTATGAACAGCCGACTACTGGTAGTTAAGTGATGTTCACGTGAACATCGATGAGTCATTACAGTTTTAGATAGTTATAGTATAATATTACAAGTGGTTTCGGGGTATAAAGGGTAATTCACAAGTCGTGACCAAAAATAAAGCATCATACACAGGACCGGGTTTTAAGGGGGGTCTTCTATGTAACATTTCTTTCTCGAGGGCTTGATTAAAGAGATACAGGGTGTTGAAGTTTTGAAAACAATTTTGATTTAATTTTTTTAATATCTTCAAAGCCGTTAACGGGAATGAACTTAAATTTGGTATGTAGATTTACCTAGGTATTGCCAACATTCAAAGGTATTTACTTAAAATTAGTGTGCACCAGTGGCGGAGATACAGGGGATTAGTTGCATTATTTTTCCAAATAAAAATAGTACGCCTTTGTTTTTTTTTCGATACGCGCTACTTATCGAATTTTAAATCTTAGTTGAAATGAGTGGATTCTTATAAAAGGGAGATTTCCTAACAACCAAATATGTTCATTATGAGAACTAAACGTTCCACTCATCAAAACCGATTCATCTGGTCACAAAACCAAATCAATAAGATCTGCATTTTGGTTATGGATTTGCAGTAAGCACTCACAAAAATTTCGCCGCTGCACTTCGTCGCCGGATTGCAGACATTGCACATGTTGCCGATGGTAAGGATGTAAAACGACTACAAATTCTCCAAGGAAGGCATTGGGAACATGGTAACTGGGCTGCAATCCGCCTAGTACGTGTCCTAGGTTCTTCTAACGTCAAATTAATCACTTCCAGTTCTTCTTGAACAGTATGTCGGACACCATGGCCTCTAACTCCGGGAAATTTGGCAATTCCATATTGTAGGTTGCCGCCTTTTAGGAAATCTACGTTAATACTCCCAAAAAGCCGGTAAAGCATTTCCATTACAGAACCCGTACAAAGAAATAATATCGGCGTACTCATTATTACTGAATTCCATTTCGCAACACTCAAAAATGTATATGAAAATAAGTAGTGTTGCCAATTCTAAGCATCGTTGGTAGTATCTAGCGCTTAAGAAAAAAAGAATTCACTGTATTTAGACATTGTTTCTTCAACACTTAACATACATTTGAAGTGTTGAGCACTGGTGACGCCAAAAATACTCACAAACTTGAAAACAAATACAAAATAGGGAGTTATAGAAATATGTGAGTTTGTCACGGTACGAATAAATTTTCTGAAACTAGGAAGATCCTTCGAACCTACCACAGTAATAAGCTTTCTAAGTGAATCAAAATGAAGCTATCAAGTATTCAAATCTCATTTACTCCCCGTCAAAACAAACAGCGACGCGCGAGGTCCACATTACTGTGCTCATACTGGCCAGCGGACTATAAATGCCTGGGCAGGCACCAACAAGTGAAAAGAAGCGGCGATTATGTCCTTATTGTCATAACGTGGAGCAAATCGAATTGGTAAAGAAAATCAGTGCTGCGCGTGTTATGCGCTTACGGTGTCGACCGAAGTACTGGTGGTAGCTGGTATCCCGCCAATAGCTTTGCTGGCTGCGGAGAAATGTGAGCTATATAAAAAGGCCGTCGCAGCCATACGCGATGAGAGAGAGGCGTTTTCTGCAGATGGCAGGAGATATGGGATGCAACTGGCCATCGTGCATGGACCAGAAGGCGGATCCCAGATATTAAAGCTCGGATTGACAACGAAGCGGTGCGGATAGATTACTATAGCTCACAGCTCCTCACAAGTCATGGTTATTTTGACAGCTACCTGAAGAGGGTACTAAAGAGAGAGTTCGCAAATTGCGTATGTTGCAATGAAGAGGAGGATACTCCTAATCACCTACTCCAATGTGGTAGGTGGGTTGACTACCGGACACAGCTGTAACTGACGCTCGGCGAGAGGCTCAATGCTGACAATTTTGCCACGCAGATATTTAACCAATAGTGAGGCGAATGATGAGTAAGGTACAGGACAACAGGAATAGACCAAGGAACCAATACTAGGTTTATATTTTGCTCGGTTGTACATGTACATCGGAATAAAAGTATGTATGTGTACGATAGAGAAAGGATTACTAATATCTTTGGTATGAGAACCTAGCGCAACGTTACCCACTGTGAAGAAATGCTGCAGGCATTACCATGATGGGATGTGTGGCGAACGACTGAGGGGTTTAGTGACTACTACAGGGCAATACTGTCGAGATTTTTTGCGTGACAGTGGCTATAAAAGCTTTCCCCTGTCAGAAAAACTTGTTAGCTGTCACAGAGTTAATTATTTTTTTTAATGGCCCAATAAAATTTAAATTGGTCTAATTAAACTTTTTTCTCAGTGTGTTAATAGAACGCTGTCACTTTAGTAGGCATTAGTAGACAGATGGTTTAAAAGTTTGCTCTGAAGGAGCCGACAGGGCAATATTGTCGAATTTACCTGCCCGAGAGTGGCTATAAAAGCTTTTCCCTGGCAAAAAAATGAGATTTGAGTAAGCTGTAGATAGCAATCCTTTCTACTTTTTGTCTATTCTTGAGTGTGACGCAAACCGTGTACGACATGTGCACCACAATGTCCGCTGTATGTTCATATACATGATTTTATAATTCTTACCTTAGAATAATTACACCGCAATAACTATTTCAGCATGCCAATTTCGAGTATTGTATTCTCAGACCATATCAACAATTAACTTAATTAATATGACGCCCGAGATTACATCATAATTGAGCCTATTACAATTCCACATTGGAGGTAACAGGTATTTCCCGTGAGAATTGCCTAAATACCATTGGCTGTAGGTTTGATAATCAGAGGTGATGGTCATCTCCATAGAAGCGATAAATAGTAAGTCAGTGCTTTCCAAACTTTTCACGTATGTATAGCTCTTCTATAATTTTCGTAAAGGTGAGTACAGCTACTCAAAAAATATTTTTTTATACCAAAATAGCCACGCAGGCATAAAAAAGCCTAAGCGCCGTATTGTCAGTCGTTCATACAATTGTAGGACGCCTTTATGGTCTCCTTTTCTATCCTTCACAAAGACTGGGGTATTTCTAGATTTCTACTATTCCGTGACAGCGTCAGCGCTCTCCTGTGGTGTTTTCTTTTTGAATTGTAGGAAATTGAAGGCTGATGAGACCGATGATAAAGATCAAAAGCATGAACAATTTGATGATGATACTAGATTGTTGTAACATAGCCTCAAAATAGAGCGCGTTTGTGAAGGACAGGCACAACTCTGAAAACCAAGGAAGCCATAAAGGCGTCCTACAATTGTAGGAACGAATGACGATATGGCCCTAAATATCAGGACACCGCGGCTGCTATGAGGATCCCAAAGAAACTTTGTTAATCCGATTTTTGGACTGCCTAAGGTTATTAGAACTGAGGAAAGCCTCCTCTTGTAGATCTTCCACAATCTCGACATCCTCGCGACTAAGGAGCGGTCGTATCTGCCAGTTCTGTATGTACGAAATTCGACACGGTTAGTATGGGAGACCGAAGTCAGGCGGGTCTATCTGGCAGACACATCGCGCGACGGCATCATGAAATAGAGCTTTGAGGAGCTGAGCCCGTTGATGCAGCAGTAGAAGAAAGCTAGATCGCCGACTGCCCATCGATGCGAAAAGATTCCGAGACTGTCTGTTAGAGAAGAGTCATCGATCAGAGGGACAGCCCTCCTCTGGGCAGCATCGAGCATTAATAATGTAGTCGGAGAGGCAGCACCCCAAACGTGTAACGAATATTCGAGGCTAAGTCTTATCTAGGCCTTATACAGGGTGTTTCAGTTTATTGTTGCATAACTTTAAGATTCGATAGAACTTTTAAAATTAATGCATGAAGTCTATATAAACATGGGTCGAAAAATGCGTGGCTTCCGAAATACAGGGTGTTTAAATTTACTTTGTAAAATAGTTTTTTTTAAATATTTCGAACAATATTTGATGTATAACAGTGAAAATTGGTATACAAGGATTTTTTGGTTTTACTGTAGCCGCTAGAGGGAGCTCTCTACTGTACCTGTAGTGTATTGAAATGACCGAAAATTTTTTCTTAGCGCAATTTTTTGGTTTTTGAATAAAAGAGCTGATTCTTCGCAATTTTCAACATAAAAAAACTCTCCTGTGAGTTTTCGTTATAGTTAGCCGTTTTTGAGATATTTTGATTTTTAAGGTTCGATGCATTTTTAATTATTTATGGGAAAATAATATTTTTTTTACATTTTCGATTTGGGCATTACAAGTAATTAAGATGATCGTTTAGATTGTGTTTTTAAACACAGCAATAATTCCTAATTCCAAATAAACACAAAAAACAGAATATTAATTTGTTTAATTTTCCAATATTATTTTTAACAAATTAAATTAATTATTTACAACTAAAATGCTATTGGATAGTTAGGACAAACATACAAAATCTAAAGTAGTTGCTTGAAATGTAAACCCAATTGTTCAATACACAATTCACATCTACGAATGATCGAACGTTTCTAACTATTCTCGAATAATGAGCTGGACAACCATCAAGCTGGAACCCGACCAATCTTCTTAAATCTAACATTACATCATCCCACATATTTGCATGTTCAGCCTTTAAAAATTCCAAGAAGGTCGCAGCATTTAACCTTGCAGGCAAAGGGTAGGGTCCAAATATTCGATTACGGTAGATACCAATCCACACGTTCACACTAAATTCCTGCTGAAAATTTCTTTCCCGAACTGCATGCGGATTTTCATGCGACCAAATATGTTGATTATAAAAATTTACCATTCCACGTCTAGTGAAGCATGACTCATCGGTCCATAAAACGTTACTTAAAAACTCCCTATTAATATCAGTTCTATCAACAAAATGTGATTCTTCGTTCTCCGTCCCCTGGCTGTAGTCCTTGCACAGGTTGAAAATGGTAAGGACATCTATGGTCATTTGTAAGAACACGGTGATCAGCTTGCTGAAATTCCCAAGGCACCAGAAACTCTCCTAACACTTGTGGTCGGATCTCTATCAAACTCACGCAGAATCATACGGGTAAATCTGCGCTGACGAACATTTATGTTTTGATCCCTTTGGAGATTTCCAAAACCATTTTCAATTATTTGGCGATGCACTCTTACAAATACTGAGCGAGTTGGAGTCGTCTGTTTGGAAATCTTCGTGCGTATTCGCTGGCTGCTTCTGCTGCGTTTCCATTTACAAAGCCATACACAAAATGAATATCCGCTAATTCTTGATTGGAGAATAAAAATGGCATTTTTATAAAACTTACAAAAAAAAACAGGTAAAAGGAACTAAATTTCGTGCATTCACAATTGCAAAAAACGTTTCAGGTTTCAACAGACAACAAAATTAACTGTCAACTAATTGACGTTTAACCTTATTCTGCCTTCAATTTCAAAAATATTTGCAGGCACAGCCTACTTCTAAAAATTATCGAGATACTGACTTTTTAACGTTATTTTATCATAAATAATTAAAAATGCATCGAACCTTAAAAATCGAAGTATCTCAAAAACGGCTAACTATAACGAAAATTCACAAGAGAGCTTTTTTATGTTGAAAAGTGCGAGGAATCAGTTTTTTTATTCAAAAAGCAAAAAATTGGACTAAGAAAAATTTTTCGGTCATTTTAACACACTACAGGTACAGTCGAGAGCGCCCTCTAGCGGCTATAGTAAAACTATGTCTATGGTTCGGTTTGTCGTACCAAAAAACCCTTGTATACCAATTTTCACTGTTATACATCAAATATTGTTCGAAATATTTAAAAATAACTATTTTAGAAAGTAAATTTAAACACCCTGTATTTCGGAAGCCGCGCATTTTTCGACCCATGTTTATATAGAGTTTATGCATTAATTTTAAAAGTTCTATCGAATCTTAAAGTTATGCAACAATAAACTGAAACACCCTGTATAGAGTGAGGAGGTGACACGGAGAAAAGTACTTCCTAGCCCTAAAGAAATAGTCTAGGTTTTTGACAGCAGCTGCCGCTATTAGCGAGATGTGTTCGTGCCAGGTCAAGTCCTCGGTGATCTGGACTCCGACCAGCCGAAATGAACAGCTCTTTGGCAGAACTCGGCCATCCATCGAAATCACATGAGCGCTAGAGCGCTCTTTGTTCGTCAAGGTATAGTACTCTGTTTTAGAAGCAACAAACTGTTTAATATGCGTCCGCAAGCAGTTATAACTTCCAGGTCTCGTGTCACTGAAAAAGTCGCCGTTAGTCTTCTTTTTTCCAGCTCAGCGGCAGAGATCGGCTTGTAGCTCTGAATTCCTGCATGTAGAGTACTATCATCAGCAAAGCTGTGGATCGTACAAGAAAGGAGGTCGTTGATATGTACGAGAGACAGCGTCGGAGCCAAGACGGATCCCTGGGCAAAACCCGCGTTGACATTGTGGGATGAAAATGAGAACTTGTCAATTACGACGGATATCTTGCGGTTAGAGGGAAAGTCAGCCACCCATCTGCAAAGCTTCTCTGGAAGGCCATAGGATGGAAGTTTGCATAAGTGGACCACGTGCCACAGCTGATCGAACGCTTCCGCGACATCAAGAGCAACGACATGAGCCTCACTATAAGGATGAGGATGAGTTTGTTCCACAATTGCGTGACGTAAGCCAAGAGATCCCTTGTGGATCGCTGGTGCCGGAAACCATACTTCCTATTACAAATCAGGCTGCGACGTTCGAGGTAGTCCAAAAGCTCGAGATTTATGCCCCTCTCCATCACGTTGATTATAACAGACAGCAGATCTATACGCCTATAGTTGTAAGGTTCGGTATTAGATGCTTTTTTCGGGTTGAGCAAATTTTCAGATTTCTGGGAAGGTGCTGGGTTCTTAAGATATCTGGAAGAGACGGGAAAGAACTGGAGCATGAATCAGGTCTGGACGAAAAGCTTTGTTGATGTCGAGCGACAAGAGCATCCGTCTTACGGTCTTATGCCTGTTGCATGTTACTTCCCGCATAGTGTAGGGAACCCTATGAATCGACGGCACTTGGGCCTTGGGGGAAACGTCCAAGGTGGAGTTGGCAGCAAAGATCTTGGCAAGCACTTCCGCCCTAGCCTTTGAGTCGGTTACAATCGCTCGATCCTGACCCGTAAGTGGTGGCCAGCCTCCAGAAAGACCGACTGCCATTGCGCTGCGGCATTACCCTGTGCCTAACCTTTATATCGTTCTGGTCTTCGACATAACGAATCGCTTCCGTAATTTGTTTCTGGACTCGACGTCTGCTTCTCTGTTCTCTACAGTCGAGTTTTGTAATAAGGTTCTGTGTACCTTGATCTTCTGTTGGCGAGCAGTGTCGCACGAATTGTTAAACCAGGCGTTGTACCTTTCACTGTATGAGAGATATATTCCTCTATCACAGCGTGGATAATTTCGGTTATCGATGAACAGACATGTCTCAGTCGACATGTCCGTAATATCAAGTTTTGTGGCCTGGGCGACAGGACAGCAGTGCTGTAAGGGACGGGATGCGTGGTCAGAAAGAGGTCCAGCAGGCGAATTTTATGTGACGAAATGCGGGGGGAAAAGGTAGGGATCGTCACCCAACTAGCAAAGTAGTGCTATAAGCTTTTGGTAAAAGAACCGTTCAGCCATAAAAGCTCTCTATTGTTGTTGCCTGAACACCAAAATGCTGGCTTAATGTTGTCTGGAATGCAAATTTGCTTTCTGTAACATATTTGCTCTAAAATGAGGTGTTTAAAATATTCTTATAGCATAGTTATACAACACCTTATAGGACAAATTTTTAACTGTTGCATAAACGTTCATACAACTATTTTATACGGCATATTTGCACGTTAGTCAAAATGGTTATGTTT
This sequence comes from Acanthoscelides obtectus, assembly GCA_963669975.1. Lineage (NCBI taxonomy): Eukaryota > Metazoa > Arthropoda > Insecta > Coleoptera > Chrysomelidae > Acanthoscelides > Acanthoscelides obtectus. Next base: position 107,608,344 of record CAVLJG010000005.1, on the reverse strand, counting down.
TGGCATCCATGGTAACGTTTATTGAACAAACCCGAGCCTTGTTATTTTGCTGTGCAAATTTACTACTTCAGCGAACAAATTGCTCCCAACGGAAGCACTTATACAACTGTTGTTTAGTAACTGTTAAAGGCTGTACATATGCTAAATATGTTGGTATACAACTTCACCAAAGCCTAACTTTCTGCTGTCAAAAAATGCCATAACCGGTGTTTTAAGACCAACAACGCATGCATATTGGTTCAGAAGGTTTTATCAAGATATAGATCTGGTACAAATTCTGGGTAAATCATTCGACTCTGTCGGTATTTCATTTCAGACATTTGTCAAATTGTTGTATAACACCTGCAGGCAACACCAAAATATTCAAATAAACTAAAGACAACATTCCTCTATTTAATATTAAATAATTATGTTTCACTTCGAAATTACAGATATAAAGTGATAAGCATTAGTGTAATTGTGTCTAAATATAGGATTTGTGGAAGATTTAACGCAGATAAGTTCAGTTTTCCATGTTAAAAATCTAGATATACTTTTGATCATTATCAAAATATAATAATAATAATAATAATAACCGTCTTTATTATTGACATAAGACATTGACAAAATGGTAAGTGAACATAAGTACATCCAGTGTCAATAAAAGGCGAAGTTCAGTTTGATTAGTACACAGTACCAACAACCTGCTCTTCCACTTAGCCCAGTATCCTCTACGACATATGACATCCGATAAACCGATAATACATACATGTCACTATAAAAGAGGGACATACCTACACGCTAACAAAAAAAAACAATCATTCATTCATTCATGCGGTGCTACTGTTTTTTCAGCAGTTCCTTTTTAAACATGGCTTTGAAGTTATCTATTCTAGAAAATTTTAGTTCCTTCCGGACTGAGTTGTAGACTTTATATATTTGGTATGTGAAGCTCCGTTTGAAGATTGACGTTCTAAACTTGGGTGGCGAAATTAGACCCTTACTTCTTACGTTAATGTTATGAACGTCAGTCCGGTAGGTTATTTTTTTATAAAGATATTGTGGTGTTCTGACTAAAATTAATTTATGATAAAAAACAGCAGAGTGGAGGAGCCTACGATTTTCCATATTTAACCAACCTGCATCTTTCAATTTGTGAGATATTCTATGTCTCCTCTGTATACCAAATGCAAGGCGCAAGCATGAGTTTTGAACCAGTTGAACTTTACGTCGATACAGGTTAGTTAAGTGTGGGCCGTAAAGCACATCAGCGTAGTTGAATAAAGATAATACTAAAGTATCACATAGCATGATCTTAAGTTTTAACGAGAGAAATTTCCGGCTACCGTAAATAAATTTCAACGACAAATATGCTCTCTGCATAATTTTCTTGATGTGATACTCAAATCGAAGATTACTATCAATCACAACACCTAAATTTTTTACATTGTCCATTATTTTGAGAGTTACACCATTTATCTCAATTTTAATAAGATTCTCTATAACATTTTTATTTTGTCTAGGTCCAAAAACAATTACGTGAGACTTTGATGGATTTATTAAAAGACAGTGGCGTGTGGCACATTCTACAAAGGAGTTTAGCTCATTATTAATGATCAACGAGAAACGATCCATCAATTGTGGAGGGAAGCTGCAATAGATTTGGGTGTCATCAGCGTAAAAATGCACATTACATAGACCAAGGAAGTGCATGAAATTAGATGTATAAATTAGAAATAGGAGTGGTCCAAGTATGGACCCTTGGGGTACGCCGGATTTCAAATTTAAAGATAAAGACTGAACTCCATTTAAAACAACTGTTTGTTTCCGCTTAGTGAAGTAGCACTGAAATAAATCTATAGCGTTTTGAGAAAGACCAATATGATGTAAAATAGCAAGCATTAATTGATGGTTTAAAGTGTCAAACGCTCTGCTGAAATGATTCAAATACGAAGCCCGTAGAAAATGCGTAACTACTTTGCACGATAATCACAATAAAAGTTGCTGCGCAAGTAATGCAATAGCCCTATATCACAGTGTAGAAGTTTATCATATACCTGTGTATCAAATTCACAATGGCCGATATGTAAGTAAACAAGATGTCTGTAATGTGTTAGTTATATATTCTTTACTTCGTCTATACAATACATAAGAAATAGTTTGGTTGCAATAAAGAAGAATCACGTAACAGAATAGTTGTATAGTTGACAAAAACTGAATCTTGCACTGACGCAAATGTCCTATAGCGGCTGCAAGAGGCTTACACTTTTGTTGTATATCTGTTACCTGCAGCCCTTTTACAACCTCTTAAATGACTGAAGTGTCTTATTAGGTGTGCCCATTTCGCTGGTATAGCTGTTCTAAGAGGGTTTTGCCAATGTTCTTACAGTATACAGTGCTGTGTAAGGAATACTGTATAATCATTCTTGCAACTCTAATAGCAGTGATAATTGTCAGTTGGGCACCAGCTGGGTGAACCCTTGGATAATAGCGAACTCTTCAAGTGCACGATCTACTGTATCGGTCTTGTTTGAGCCCAGCCAAAGCTGATTATGGGCATTGAAATCACCGAAGAGAACTACAACTGAAGAGAGGTGATTGATGTTCGTGAAGTCGATCTTGACAGTGGGGTATTCAATTTGGTCATCCCAGTTATTGTCCTAGGAAGAGCGATAAAGGCAGCAAATAAATATGGGGGATGTTTTGGAGCTGAGGCGAACCCCAAGAATGTCTTTTCCGTCTGATTCCAAAGAAACCTCTTTGGACCAGGAAAGACTGCTGCGGATAAAATCCACAACTCCGCCGTTATTTCGCAGATTGGGGTGCACCTCGTAATTTAGGAAGCTAAGGTGATTAGACCGTGTAGACTCTGAGATCTTTGTCTCCGCCAAGAGAAGCATGGCGGGACGATTGGATTGCGGTAGTGATGAACAGCATCAATGCTGCAGTTGATCCCGCAGATATTCATGAAACAAATTTTATCACCGGTGTTGTTCCCCCGTGTCCACCCTCCACCTGGACATTCCAAGAGTGGAGTGAGTTTACGTCCAGAATTCTCAGTACTCGAGGGATCCACCGTCATCAATTTCTTTGTTGATGAAGATAACCGACTGCGTAGCTTAGGTGTGGAAACGTGATATTTATAAGACCCTGGAAAAAGCTAGCGGATGGTAGGCTTGCCCTTGCTTACCACCTTGTTTCTGCGTGTTAGTGATGTTAGATAGTCCTAAAGTGGCCCATTGGCGAACTTGTACCGCCACCCGTCAGTCGGTGCTGAGGTATTCCTTAAAGCGTGTAGAATCACTCGAACTGGAACAAGCATTTGCCACGGCCCCACTCAGTAGGATGAAAAAAGTTATAGGAATATTGCCACTGTTCTATGAATTACCCCATGGAATCTGTATTAAACCAAGCCCATAAGTTTCCTTTGCATAATACCCTCGAGGAATGAGATATTGCGCTGTCGGTGTTGGCAATACCGCTGAATAATACGCTCTGCTCCGTTCGCAGCTTCGATTTTGCCTCAGCAAACATTTTTACGGGAGTTTACAGAGCTCGCCGTTAAGTGTAAAGTAACGCATTCACAAGAATTATGGAGGTAATAAATTCGGATTGTTTCATATATTTCCGCGTAGGTCGCTAGTTTAGGGGTTAAATGATTTCTCTAGTTTCGCTACAATAGTCGATATTTATAAACAAAAGTTTTACCATTTGCTTTCAAAAAATAAAGCAATTCCTTCAAAGTATATGCATAAAAAGAAGTGAAGGAGAAGGTCTCGCTTCTGTAGAGTAAAAGGTTTCCTTATTTATAAAAAGAAGCATTTGCTTAAAAACTAAAGGATTTGCTTCTAAAAAAAAGGAATCTAGGTAACAGCAACTTTTCTCATTTTATCATTAGTTGTCCCGGCATGTTACAGCCTGCATCTTACAATTTGTGCATTTTCGTTTAATAAAATCTATTTGTAAAGGCTTGTTTAAGTGATCTTTGGTTGATTAGTCGCAGTATTGTGTTAGTTATGGCTAATGTGGTGCATTTACGTACAAGAAAATACTACAAACCAAGACGTACACCTCGTAAGTCAGATTTCTAGACGTTGTTTAGATTTGAGGAGGAAAATGTGGTGTGGTCGGCAAATTACTTTCTTGGCATGGATTTTGAAACTCGTGGAGCAGCCCAGTCACCTGTGCAGAAAATGAAAATATTTCTGCGGTATTGTGCGAACCCTCGATTTCAGAGCGGAATAGCTGAAGAATTGGGATGTTCGCAGCCCACAGTATTCAGAATATTTCATGACGTGCTAGAGCGAATTGTACAACAAGCCGGAGAATTTATCAGGTTCCCAAATACAGAAAATCAAATTATGCAGGAAAAAGAGAAATGGTTGACCAGGTTCCGTTTTCCCACAGCTATTGGAGTTAACGACTGCACGCATATTCGTCTTGATGGAAAGCCAGCCCAATTTGGAGACGAATATGTAAATCGATAAGGTTTTGCCAGTATTAATGTACAGGTTACATGCGACCAGAATTCTGTTGTAACTAGTATAGATGTAAGTTGGCCTGGATCAGTCCATGATGCTCGTATATGAAAAAATTCGGCAGTGTGTGAAGTCATGAAAAAGACAACAAACACTATTCTTCTAGGCGACAGTGGGTATGGTATAATGTCATGTCTAATGACACCTTAAACCGACCCCCACGAGGAATATCAGAGAGTCTTTAACAGGCCGCTTACATCGGAGCGAGTTGTGATTGAGCATAAATTTGGGCAAGTAAAGCGGCGATTTCCTATCGTAAAGTATGGATGCAGAGTAAAACTGACCAGTATTCCAAAAGTTATAATTGCGTGTGCTGTGTTGCACAAGATAGCTAAGGAATCAAGAGATGAAGAGTTTCAAGAAAATGGCGAAGATGAACAGGACTTGCCATTTATAGAGAATGAAAATGTAGATGCTATTCGCGCACAAGGACAAAGGCGGCGAGAGGAATTAGCTTGACTTATTACCAATAACAATATAGATGTATAATTAGGATTAAAACTTTCATGTAATGCTATGTATATGTCGTTTACTTCAAACGTACAAAGATGTATTTACTTAAACTAAAAATAAACTTACACGTTTGAACTGGAAAAAAACCTTTAATTATTTTTTTTGTTATAAATGATACATATTACATACACGTCTATTTACAAGTTTTGGTAAATATTATCTCCAACAACAATACACTCTTGCGGGGATTTTTCGTTTGACGCCTCGTTCAAATTTTTTAGCATGGCAGAGTAATATTGTTGTTGGAGACGAGCAACTTTCAGTTGTTTAACTAAAACTAATCGATGTGTAGGATCGCTTTTTTCATAAAAGCTTTAATATCCATCTCCTTGCCAAATAAAGTAACGTATTCCTTAACGATATCAGTTAATGCAGCAGTTTTCTTCTTTTTCATCGCTGGAACTTGAGATTTCTCGAGAATTTTCCGGAAATCCTTGGACTTTTTCAGCGATAAACATCATCTCGTTAGGGGCTTCTTCGGTAACTTCCTGTTCACTATCGGTGTCAGACATTTTAAATATTTTATTCACTTTAAAATAGCTGCACAAATGAGTTAGATGGATCTTCTTTACATCAATAATTGACGTGCGAACTGCTTTTAATTATTTGACAAATAAGATCAACCCCATCAGTTACAGACCACATACGCGTTGATTGCACGCTGCAAGCCATATCTTGTCGAAATCGCTAATCTCCGTACCTTTTACTTTATTTTCCAGAAGCATTTGCTTACAAGGAAGATGTAGAGATTATGAATACAAATTAGAGCAAAACCTTTTACTTCTACCTTTTGCTTGTACCTTTTACTTCGAAGTAAATGCTTCATTTGTATAAATACAGGCTAATACCTCTCACACACAGAGCTTTATTTTCTTTATTTAGAAAGAAAAATAGTGTCTCACTCGCACCAAAGTCGTCAAGCTAGACACATCATGCACTGCTGAAATACGAGACTTCAACAATATTTACACTGTCTTTTTCAGAATAAGCGCTTAAAGATTAGTTGTATATGCAATATTGCACATAAAATGTTTTTCACCCTTTTGCTATACAGGGTGTCCGCAAAGTTGGGGTTTTCCTTTACACGACGTGTAGGTCTTGAAAACATAAGCAATTTTTCTTAGTACCATATACACCAATGTCTTAAGGGAACCGAGATAAAGGGCTCTGCAACATCAAAAATATCGGAATACCGTCCTGTAGCCGCGACATCACGGAGTGGTACAATGTCAACGACAGAACTGGGTCGGGGTCAGTGTGTCAGGTCAGTATGCAACCTTCAACCGAAGGTTACGGTCACGCCTGTAGAGGTTATCGCGTAGACGAGAATCCCTCAACAAGCACTAGAGACGTTGCTAGAGAAGTGCAAGTATCAAAAACTAAAGTGTGGCAAACGCTGCGTGAAGAGGGGCTGTATCCGTTTCACGTCCAACGTGTACAAGCCCTTCAACCTGACGATTTTCCAGCAAGAGTGCGGTTTTGTGAGTGGTTGTTGCATCAACATGACAATAATCCGGACTTTTTGAAGTGCATATTGGTGACAGACGAATCTACATTCGCAACACTCATGTTTGGTCAGTAGAAAATCCGCACGCTGTCTGTCGGGCACATTTTCAACAAACATTTTCGGTGAATGTTTGGGCTGGCATAGTGCGTCTGCTCGGTAGCGCATCAGCTGATTTCATTTTCTGTTGGAGCGGTATGATTTCGGGCAGAGACGTACTTAGCCCTTCTCGTCAACTGGAGAGTGAGTACTTTTTCCTTTATTTTTTTTACTTGGTCGCCCTCGTTTCACTACACATTACCTTTGTTATTTCAAGGGTAGTTGTTTCTGAAAAGGAAAACCCCAACTTTGCGGACACCCTGTATAGCGTGCATGTATAGGTAGGTATGTCACTTTTTAAACACTAAGAAAAATATTTAATCAAACGAAATAAAATCTTAATTAGGCCACTAAAAAAATAATTAACCATGTTACATGTACAAAGTTCAATTAGTTTAATTTAACTCCGATTTCTAAAACACTTTACTTGAAGCTATTGAACCGTTTAATTAAATCTAATATACCGTTAACTCGGATCGAGTACACGAATTTATTTAAAATTAATGAACTACTGAAATGAGTTTACTTGTTCCAAGTAAAACAATTCACAATTTACTTATACTTATTAATTATAATTCGTTTAGGTAAACGTATTTGCCTGGTTTCTACTGATTATTTTATTTAGATTTAAAGTGATATTTGGATAATATTTGGAATTAAAAAAAATAAAATTTGTTATTTTACGAACAAGAGGCTCAACTTTCTATATACAGGGTTTGTCCGGAAAGTAATAGGACTAAGTCGCTTTAAAAAAATTTATTGAGCCAATCGTTACAGTTATTTAAAAACTTTCAAAATAGGCTCCTTCTGTGTCGATGCAGCGCTGCCAGAGCGATTTCCAAACATTGAAGGCGTCACGGAAGGCATTCTCCGGAATAGCCTGGAGAGCCGCGGTGCATGCTGCTTGTATCCCCTCTGTCGTCTCAAAATGCTTGCCTTTCATCGACCTTCGGGGGCGGGGGGGGGGCGGAAGAAAATGAGTCCTATTACTTTTCGGACAAACCCTGTATACCTCCTATATATTATACACTATACAATATAAAAGAAAAAGACATAAAGCCTATGTTAAACACATGTTCGGTACAAATGCCTTTCTTTGATCTCAATATGGCTGCATAAAATAATTTCAGCCTTCTTCACGTACCGTCACGTCAGCAGTAACTCCAGTAAACAGAGTGTTTCACAGGGAGAGAAATATTCTAATCCTGGTTATGGATCACTAAGCGCCTTATGCTCGAGTATTTCAATTGATCCAGTTCACAGCTACTACACCACCAACGGAAACATTTGAATATGAAGCTCCTTGCGAAAATCACAAATGAAACTGAGGAGTCCGAAGCGCGTCATCGGCACTGCGTCTGTCGCATGGTATCGATCATTCGCGAATGAAGGAAGAAGTCTTGCCGAGTCTGCCATTCATATATAGCTTAACTGTTTTAATTAAAATGTTTAATTGTTTGGAATATACCTTTACTACGTAAAGTAAATTACCTAGACTAAATGAACAGTTTAATAAAAGAGGTTGTGTTATTTTCCTTCAAGTTTTTCTGATCTTCACTCTATAAGCATTTTACCAAGTCTATCTCAGCTGCACACATTTGTTTGTGAAAATAATCTACTGACCACCTCCAAATCTGGCTTCAGACCATCGCATAGCACCACCACTGCGCTCCTTTTTTTTTTTTTTTTGGTGAGGGGGGAATGCATTTACGCACCATACCATAGCCCGAGCTACGGCGTGTGTGGGACTCCAGGGTCTTGAGGAGATCACCTAATACCCACTAAACCCTATACCTCCGCGTGGCCTGACTCATCAGCGTCTCGGTAGGCCATGTGTTGTGCGTGACCTGCGGTCTGCTACAACGTCTCCTCATGTGTTTCAGTCTCTGGGAACGCCGGGTTGGTTCCCTTTACCTCGCACATTCTATCGATGTCGTTAAGCGATCATCGATAGAGGGTCTGCTGGTTCTCTTGAAACTCTTGTTTTCGAAAAATCAAGAGTTTCAAGTCCTCTTACCAATATGTTGTTCCTGGTCCTGGTCCTGAAGGATCCTGGTCCTGGTGGGTCCTGGTCGTGGCGGGTCCTGGTCCTGGTTGGTCCTGGTCCCGGTGGGTCCTGGTCCCGGTGGTTCCTGGTCCTCTGCAACCACGCCGTGAGGGGGGGAGCAACCGCGAGTTCTCCTAGTCTCCTAGTCAAGGTTCCAGTTAGCGGGTGCCAACTGGGACCGTGGTCTGGGGTACCTGGTTCTGCGGTTGCGAGGCCTCTCGTCCGGATCGTAGTCCATGAGGAATCGTAGCTGCTAGTTCGGGTGGTCCTGAGCTTTCTCGAAGGTCTTCTCCGCTTTTTTCCTCATGTACTCGTGGATGGTGTCCCAATGCAGGTCTCTACGCAAGGTTGAGTTTCTTACGTAGGATGGTGCACTGGTGGCGATCCGGAGTAGCTTCATTTCTAGAGCAGCAAGTCGCTTGCGGTAGCTGGGGGCAGCGTACCCCCAGACCGCGGAGGCGTAAGCGAGCTGAGGTCTGGCGATGGCCTTGATCAGCCGTAGCTTGGTCGCTAGCGGCATCCGGCTGTGTCTACCCAGCAATGGGTAGAGTTGAGCCATGGCTGCTCTGGTCTTTGCGATGACAGCTTCTATGTGGGCTTTCCAGGTGAGGGACTTGTCAAATACGATCCCCAGATATTTGACTTTGTCGCTCCACTGGATATCTTCGTCGAAGATGGATGCTTCGAGAGGTCTTGCAATCCTTCTTCGTTGAATGAAGATTGCCTGCGTCTTCTGGACGTTGATGCGGATTTTCCATTTCACGCACCAGTCCTGGATGTGGTCCAGTTCATCCTGTAGTCTCCTACGGATGATCTTGGGTCGTCTATGCTTGGCGGCTATAGCAGTATCGTCTGCATATAGGGCCAGCATTGTGTCAGCTGTCTTCGGCACATCGTGAGTATAGATGTTGTAGAGCAGGGGGGCTAAGGCTGACCCCTGGGGCACGCCTGCTTCCAGCTGTCGTCTTGTTGAATGGCATGTACCAATCTTCACCGTGAACCATCTTTGTGTTAGATAGCTCTGGATCAGTTGGCACATGTTCGCATCGATTCCGGCGGCTTCCATTTTGGCGATGAGTCCATCGTGCCAAACTCGATCGAAGGCTCGTTACACGTCCAGCAGGACGAGACCGGTTGCCTCCTGGAGATTGAAGCCGCTGGTGATGTTTTCCGTCAGTCGTAGCGCTTGGAGTTCCGTGTTGTGGGAGGACCTGAAGCCGAATTGCTCTGGGGGGAGAAGTTGCAGTTCTTCTGCCTGCTTCTCTAGTCGAACGGCGATAGCCTTTTCGACTACTTTGCCCATCGAGGAAACCAGGCTGATGGGCCGGTAGTTCTGGGGCAACTTCCGGTCCTTGCCTGGCTTGGTGAGCATTATAACCTGGGCTTCCCGCCACCGCCGCGAGAAGTGGTTAAGTCTCAGAGTGGCATTGGCGATGTTGGTGAGCGCAGCAATGCCTTTGGTGGGAAGGTTCTTCAGCATCCTATTGTTGATGCCGTCCCTTCCCGGCGCCTTTCTGACCTTCAACCTGCGGATGATCAGACGGATTTCCCCTGGACTGGAGGGGTGATCCGTCTCCTGGCCAGGTGGTCGACTCCTCATGATTTCGGCTGCGACTTCCACGGCCTCCTCGTGTTTGTCGTCCTCGTCTTCGTGGTAATTGAGTCTGCATTCGGATTCTAGCGAGTCGGAGAATGCTTCGGGTTTTTCTTCACTGGAGTAGGCCAAGCCGCGTTGGCCGTGAAGAATGGGGATCGTGGTGCGCTGACGACGGAATTTTCGCTGCATAGTCCAGGCCGTACCATCCTGGGTCTCTAGTTCTGCACATGCTGCATTCCATCTGCTGTTTTGGAGTTCCGCGAGTGCGTTCTTCAGAGCTAGCGATGCTCTGTTTCGCGCAACTCTCGACTCCTCTGTCAACAGTTGGAGATGTTCTCGCTTGAGTCTTCTGTTCTCCCTGATCAGGTGCCTAATATGGTGCGGTGCTGGACCATTTAGGTGTCTAGGAACTGCCGTAGTCTCGGAGCGGGTGCTGTCCTCGTGCGCTCGCAGGACAGCATTCTCCAGCTGCTCTACTACGTTGTCCAGTTCCTCCGCTGATCGGATGATTGGAATTTGAGTGATGTTCCCTTGGACGTTGGATTTGTACAGGTTCCAGTTCGTCCGTTTGGTGCTCAAGCTATCTCGAGTTCTAGACCCTGTGCCAAGTGTTAGTAGAATCGGATTGTTGTCCGACGATCCTTCCACCAGGGTCTCTATCTCGAACTGCGCTCCTGTCTACATCGGCTGATATTTATAGCCCGGCTGATCAAGGAAAGCTGTCTTGCTTAGTTCCTCTTGATTTTAGCAAGGCCTTCGATACGGTTGAGCCAAATATTCTCTGTAAAAAGCTTAGATACTTTGGCCTGTCCTCATCGGCTTGAACGCTGATTAGGAGCTACTTAACTGATCGTTCACAGTCAGTCATATGTAATAACAATATATCAACTTCTTTATTTAGAAATGTTGGTGGCCCTCAAGGATCTATTTTGAGTTCCCTTTGATTTGCTCTTTATATACGTGATTTTCATGAAACCGCCAGCTACTCAGTCGTTCACCATTACGCCGATGATACCCAACTTTATAACAGCTTCGATCCTGATGAATATATGCTTTTCCAACATCAAAATCAAACCAATCAAGATCTGCATTCTATTTTTGACATATCTAGTGCTCTCAATCTAAAACTGAATACTGGCAAATCTTGCTGCATTTTATTTGGGCCCAAAAAGAATCGTGAAATAAATCAATGTCGCATTAATACTATGGTGAATAATGAAGACATATCCTTCGTAAACGAATGCAAAAACCTTGGTACCTGGTTTGACTGCAAGTTACGCTTCACTAAATATGTTAACCAACTATGCAATGCGTCCTATAATGTGTTTCGTCAGTTATACCCGAGTCGAAGTGTCCTGTCAACACAGCTCAAGCTTAAGCACTGCGAATCTCTAATCCTGCCAAAATTATCTGACTCTGTTTATCGACTTGCTCTCCTACAACGCCATGCCGAGCGGATTTAAATGGTACAAAACCCATGCATCAGATTTTCTTATGGAATCCGTAAATTTGACGATATTAGTAGCGATTTTGACCAATCGGGATGGTTTAAGATGATTAAATTGAGGAAACTGTCTTGCCTATCTCTGGTACATAAGACCCTTTTCCTTAAAGCGCCATATTATCTTTATTCAAAGCTAACCCTCCTCTGTCAGTACGATCAAAGGTCCTCTAGGAATAAACGCATCTTACCGTTACCACCGAGAGTACAAGGCCAATCAACTGGGCTGTGAAAAGCCTGTGACTTCACGCAGAGTAGGCCTATGCATGTTCTTATGGAGTTTCGCGATGCTGGCTGGCAAGAGAGCAGCGCCACCATTTCTCAGCGGTGTTGTCAATTCTAGATTTGATATATCGGAATCTCTACTAATTAGTTCTACCTCTCTGTGGGCGAATTTGCAAGATGTACTCGGGGCCTGCGCATGCGATTATTCTTTCTGTTCTGCCTCAGTATGTCAAGAATACATTTTCGATATTACGTTCAATCTGTCACTTCTAAGTCTAATAATTGGAATATGTGGCATCGTTGGTAACACCGCTAACATCCAACAGCCAACTAACCTCAAATTCTGAGCCTCTCTTATGTATCTTTCTGTGCTATGTAACCTGTAAATTATTGATGTTTTAAACTTATATTTGTGTCTCGCGATTGTTTAGCTAAGTTTTCAAAATGCCTTACAAGTGCTGCGTTCCTAATTGTGCCGATAACTACCGGAAGGTTCCGAAGGTACACGTATTTTCGTTTCCATTGAATGAAAACTGTCGTAAAGGATGGCTCAACGCAATCCCTCATAGTGATTTAGTGGTCACAAAAAAACAGCAAAGTATGCAATTTGCACTTTGCTGAGGACAGCATCATTTGGGAATCCAAATTCCATGACGAAAAGACAGGTAGGACCATTACTGTACCCCTTAAGTATCCAAAATAGAAGGCAGATGTAATTCCAAGTATCTTTGTAAATTGTCCAAAGTATCTTTCAAAGGACATATCAAGCAGAAGAAGCCGAGATGAGAAATTGAGGGACAAGGAACAAGGACAACTACTTAAAGCACTGCAAAGTAGCATTGATGATTATTCCTCCTATCAAAAATCAACAAGTTTTCAAAATTATTCAGACTTTCTCACAGTTTTCAGTTCATGGCAATGTCCATATGGGTGGCATAAAATTGTTCAGGATAAAGTTACTTTGTTTAAGTTAGAATACAAACCAGCACCCCTCATAACTCACTTTGTAATGGTTGATAAAGATCTCAATGTAAAAACGTATATGTACTCTCAAGAATTGTTCTCAACTCAGGTAATATTAAAACTCCATTTGTATTATCTAATATACACCACTTGGATGATGTTCTGAATGTTCTTTCTGAGAATGCAGATGCTTCTAGGGAATATTCAGGTGAAGACCAGTTCAGAGCCACTAGCAACCATGCTTACAATATTTTAAATAGCACAGAACTATTCACCGATGAAGAGACCCACACTGTCATTCAATTTATTTGTGCGCAACTAAAGCTTGTTATTAGTCAGAAGAACAGACACAGTTACTCATCAGAAACAATAGTGTTTTGTTCTGTGTTGTGTACAATCAGTCCACATTCATATAGATTTATTAGGAGCCATGGAGCACTTATTTTACCACACCAAAATACTCTGAAGTCAATTTGTAATACATTGATGGTCGATCCAGTTCCCGATGAGAGATATAACTTTTTAGGCTATGCAAAGAACACTACTGTTCAACAAGCACTACATTTTTTATATAATTTTCAAGTACCATTATATTATGCCTATAATAATAGTAAATTGTCCACATATTCCTGTGAAATTTTGTTGATCGGTTGTGACTAACATGTGGTTATTCATTGAAGAATTTATCATTTTTAGCAAGCTTTTATAACATCAACTTATTACTCTAATGTGCACGTAATGTTGGGTGAAATATCGGTGAAAATCAGGGTGAAAATAGTTAATAACTACTTTAGGTAATATTTTTCACCAAGTTGCCAAGGTTGAGGATGACTTTAAAGCACTCGGATGGCTAGAATTTAACTTTACGCATATCCACAGGTAATTGATTGTTTCCTTTTTCTGAGAAGTGTAATATTTTAAGATTTTTTCTTTTTGGTGGTCATTGTTTTGAACTGTGCCATTTAAATCTAGGTACTTTTTTTCTTTATAGTTTGTGTCAATGTTTTTTAGGCATAAGCTAACCTTTTCGTCCCTATTCCTTTTAAGCCAATTTTGTAATCATGTGACGAATAAAGGCCATTTATTATTATTATTAAGCAAATTAGTTAGTAATACAGTTCAAGAAAATCCAGCCTAATTCAATCGAATAATTTAGTTACTTAAAGTAATTGAAAAAAATACGGACAATGAACAACTGTTCATAGTAAACTTTATAATATCATCTCATAATAAGATTTGATTTATATGAGATAAGACACATGCAAATACTTTCACTTTTCATGGCAATCCATTGTTTGGGTATTTTATATGGAATAAAGGGGCATACGACAAAGTGGTAAGGAGCGTGCTTTTACTACCAACAAAACCAGTGCTATGATGACGTATAAAGAAAACAAAAAAATGATATCGTTGAGGGTAGATACTGATACAGTTTGGTTCGTAAGTTACAAATAGGTACGTGGGTGGATATTAATTTCATCCAGGGAGTGGGGTTAAATAAGGTGAAGACCTTACCGGTGGAAACTTATCCTTTGGAGAGTACTGGTAACTTCTATTTTCTGAGTGCATACGTTGTAGAAATCGCCACTACCAGGGAATAAATTTGTCGTTATTTTTGCAAATTAGAACAAAGATATTTTAATGCTCGTACACAGGTATGTAACCAGTCCACAGCTGTTTGCTTTTATTGTCATTAGCTTTCCAAGCGTGATAAAAATAAACTGGGCCTCGACAGCTTAGGAACTGACAAACTGAATGGTGTTTTGCCACATTGTTTAGCGACGTAATTGATCTGGTTTCATGTAACAACAATACAGTGGATGTCATTTTATCTATTTTTTATAAACTGTAAAATTAACAGACTGTAGACGATTTTAACGAATGTATAAATATGCTTGTTTTGACATACATTTTCAAGTAACCGATCATGGATTGCCTTACCGATTTTATGATCAATGTTGTAAACCGATTTTAGTCGAGTTGTCTTTAAACGTTTGAACTACTTTATAGTGAAATTATTTTACTAATATTAGTAATGAACAGGAATTTAAAAAAAATGCGCTATATCCATATCTATAATATCCATACCGGATTAACGTTTTTGTAGTTTGCACGAGGCTTGTTCAATTGAAACCCATCTTAGGTCCAGAAAAAATTTATTGACAAATATAGCTGCAAATAATTACCAGTACAATTAAGGCTCATATCCCATTGTCTTACCAATCGATGTATACCCTGCGTAAAGAACTCTTGTGGCTGCTGTTTGAGGAAAATATTAACATGAGAGAAGGTTGAACTTCTTTGGTGGCGGAGAATTTGCGTGTTTCCATTGCCTCGATGATAGCTTATTGGATGGTTCAAAATAATGACACCAAGATTCATCGCCAGCAATTATTGACGGAAGAAAGTCATTGCCGTTTTGTTTGTATTCCGTGAGATGTTGCAAAAATAAGCCCATTCGCAAGCTTTTTCGTCCTCTAACAATAAGCGAGGAACCCGTTGCGCACAAACTTTTCTGTAACCCATTTGGTGTTAGATACTATGAACAGATCGTAAACTTGCAACAACATTTTCTAAAATTGCCCTGATTGAAATTCGACGATTTCTCTAAGCATGCCTTCCACACATGCCACATTCCTGTCTGATGATGCAGTACTCAAAGCACCTGGTCGCGGATTATCATTCGTCATCTCGCTTCCACTCTTAAATTTTCGACACCATTGATTGAAAGTTAGATATGCAAAATATGCCTTTCCATACACTGCTTGCATTCGCGTATGCATTTGCAATGGCTGCTAACCTTCAGCACGCAAAAATTGAATGACCGCATGCTGATTATATTTGGACGAATTTTAACAAACGCCATTTTTAGGTCACAATACTTAAAATTGCAATCAAATATACTAAGTGACATATAAATCCGAACACCCAGTTTAAATGGTTTTATTTTAATAAAAGTTGGTGAATGTATTTATCTTACTGTAAATAACAAGTGAAAAAATTTTCAGCCGTATCAGTTGGACATTCCGGTTTTTATACCGCTTTTTTTTAATTCACTAACGCTCTAAAAATGAATATTTCAGCCGCAGTAAATAATCAACGTTGGCGGATTTTGGTTCTTGACATACTTTACGATCAGTTACGATGCCTAGAGTACGGAGACCTGTACGATTTCGTCAACTTAGTGAGTTTGATAGGGGCCGTATAGTCGGACTTCGGGAAGCTAGACTTTATTTTCGGGCAATTGCAGTTAGAGTGCAAAGAAGTGTAGACACTGTGGTTAGGTGTTGTCAGGCATGGTTTCGAGAAGGCCGTACGCAAAGAGTAAGTGGCACTGGACGCCGTCGTATAACAACGGACCGTGAAGATCGCCGCCTAAGATTATTGGCCTTAAGGGACCGTTTCTCCACTACCAGGTCCATTGCAAATGAATGGTTTGCAGAACACGGAACACCTATTGGCATGCTAAGTGTTTACCGACGAATGAGAAGTTTTGGCTTGTTTTCATACCGGCCACACTGGGTCCTCCCTTTAACTCGAGAACACCGACGTGATCGCCTTGAGTGGTGCATACAACAGTCACTCTGGGATCAGGAATGGAACAGTATTGTCTTTAGTGACGAGTCTCGATTTTGTTTAGGCATGCACGATGGTCGTGCCAGGGTTAGAAGGCGACGTGGCGAAAGGAGGAATCCACAGTTTTTTGTTGAAAGACATGTTCATCACACTGTTGGAGTTATGGTTTGGGGTGCTATAGCTTATGGTTCCAGGTCACCTTTAATCTTCATCAGAGGTAACATGAACGCGCAGCGTTATATCCACGAGGTTTTAGAACCCCATCTTTCACCCTATCTTGACACCCTGGCAGATCCAGCTTTCCAACAAGATAATGCCCGACCACATGTTGCAAGAGTCACAGACTTCTTTCAACATAATGATGTCACATTGTTACCATGGCCACCAAGATCTCCCGACTTATCCCCAATTGAGCACGTGTGGGATATGATGGGTAGGAGATTGCTCAATTTGCAACGTCCTCCTCAGACTCTAGAAGCACTTCGAGAGGAGTTGGTGGTTGCCTGGAATGAGATACCACAGGAGAACATTGACCACCTGATCAGAAGCATGCCTAGGCGCGTTGGAGAATGCGTAGCACATCAGGGTGCATCCACACATTATTAAAGGTCAAAGGGCTTTAAAGCAGTGCAATCATTTCATTAAGTACTTATACAAAATTTTATTAAAATAAAACCATTTAAACTGGGTGTTCGGATTTATATGTCACTTAGTGTACAAGTAACAGTAACTGATCAGTGTGACGGTTGCAAACACAACTAATATTGCAAAATGTCAGTTAAGTGATTATAATTGTTTCCGAGGCTAGCCTGACCAAAGATGGGTTTCAATTGAACAAGCCTCGTACAATCCCACGCACAAACTTGCTTCAGTTGGTTTCCTATTATCGTTATTTTGGTGAATATACTTTATTTCTACTTTACTTTACGATGTAGCAAAACAAAATCTTACCGTTTGTAACGCCTCCTCCGTCCGATGCGCCTCTTCGGCCCTATCCAAACTAAACTGTCTTCGCAGGAGTTTCCCAGTCCTCTGCTTCGGACTCAGACACTTGTAATGATTGTAGGGTGTGCTGAGGTCTTCCTCGTCTATCCTCCTTTGAGGGTGCCGTCCAGACGCTCCGGCAGTTCTGTACCCGCAGAGGGAGCTCGTGGAGGCACCTAGCAGGGCCGCAGCAACTTCTGAGGCTGACACTGGCGTGCCTAGGGTAGGGATGCTTGGCGCCTCGCTGGAAATGCTCTTGGTCATGTGGTAGTGGTCTGGAATATTTTGAGTCAGATATGATTTGTGCAAAGTCTATCTTTATTCGTCAAAGTCTGTCAGAGCGGTCAGTAGCTCTTGCTTAAAATATCGCCAGTAGGTGTGGTTGCCCAGGCACCAGACAATATCACCTGGACCTTCTTGAAACGCACCGTATAACATCGTACGAGGGATGTCTTTTAAGTTTTGCATATAGAAACATAGTAGGCCGCGCGGATCGGACGTCAGTACTGAATCTTAACCTCACTCTTTAGTGAACTTAAATTCAAAGTTTCACAACAATGAATACAGTGGGAATACAGTGCATTTTTAAGTGTCACCAAGTCATTAGAAAAATGGAACGCAACCGAGAACATTTTCGCGCAATAATTTATTACAACTTTCAGAGACAATTATCGCAACAAGAATGCCTTGCTGAGTTACTGTCTGTTTTCGGCAACGAAGCGCCACATCAGTCGACAATTTCCCGTTGGTAAGGAGAATTCAAACGTGGACGGGTGAGTCTCAGCGACCATCCCAGTGTGTGCACCAAAAACCAGTCACCCAGGAAAACGTCGATGCTGTGCATAAACTCATCATTGAAGATAGACATGTGACATATCGCGAGATTGAGGCGTTCTTGAAGATCTCAAAGACCTCAATTCAAAAATTTTTACATGAAGAATTAGGAGTAAGAAAATTTGTTTCTCGCTGGATACCCCACCCGCTAACTGAAGAGCAGAAAGCAGCCAGGGTTACTTGGTGTCAAAAAACGCTTGACCATTTCAATTCCGGAAACTCAAAGGATATGTACAGCATTGTTAGTAGTGATGAATCGTGGATTTACTGTTATGAACCAAAAAATAAACGACAGTCGGCTGTTTGGGTGTTCTAAGGTGAAGAAAAGCCAACAAAAGTCATCCGTTCTCGAAGTGTTTCGAAAAAGATGGTCGCGACATTTGTGTCAAAAGCGGGTCATATTGCAACAATTCCTCTTAATGAGCAAAGAACAGTTACTGCGGATTGGTATACCACCATTTGTTTGCCAAAAATCACCACCGAGCTTCGAAAAATCAACAACGAAAGAAGAATCATCCTCAACCAACACAATGCAAGCTCGCACACAGCCCAAAAAACAAGGCAGTATTTAACGGAAGAAAACGTGAAATTATTAGGCCATTCTCCATATAGTCCCGATCTAAGGCCCGTATCGTCGTCCCTACAGTTGTAGGGCTCGTTTATGGCCTTCTTGGTTTCGATATTACGTCTTCTTCGTTAACGTACATGTATGGCCTCCTGTTGATTTCCGACATACTGACAGTTCTGGCTTGAGGTTGTTTTGACGTTCAAGACACATGACAGCAGAACCGTAATTTATAATTTTCTTGTAAATAATATCGATCACTCAAAAGGACCTCGCTACATTGAACAAATTCCACAACCTGTGGTATCTTCAAGAAATTGTTGAGTTGGGAAAATTAATGCACATGGATATATCATAATATTATAGGTATTTGTGTGTATGAAAGTCCAGAAGCTTACAACCAAGCTATTCTCTTGATGGAGGTTGGCAAGTTACAAAACAAATCATTGCATATCCATATTATATGCTTATCGCATTATTTTCAGGTGTGATTCATTACATTGATCAACAGCCAAAAAATATCCTAAATAAAATCAACAAAATATTACTATTTTTAATGTGCTAAAACCGGAATGAAACTTATTTTTTCAATGTTAGTTCAAGTTTTAGAGATACGGTAATTACATGTGTTCCTGCTGTGAGAGTGTTAATATACTGTAATTCACAAGAATGCACCTGCTACATTTTTATATTCGGCAAGGAAAGATGATGTTATCGGCATGATTGTGTTACGTTATACATACGTGTACATTATATTGTTTTATATTAGCCATTTTTTCCTCAGTTGGCTGACAGCGTTCATGCAAGATGTCTCGAAAGTGTTTAAACAATCCAGATCAGTTTTGTTACGGGTGTGGTGATGTGACTTTTGCGTCTCAGAGTCGGTCTATTACTCCACTAATAACAAAGGCATATCAGCTTTATTTCGGTTGTAAACTAGGTGATCAAGACAAACAGTGGGCACCCCACATCTGCTGTAATACATGTGCTTCAAGTCTGAGGAGCTGGTTAAATGGCAAAAAACGGTCTATGCGCTTTGCTGTCCCAATGGTTTGGAGAGAGCCTACAAATCATATTAATGATTGTTACTTTTGCATGGTACCTTGTGTTGGACAAGCCACAGGTATGTCCAAGAAAAAAAAAATCGGTTATTAACTACCCAAACATACCATCTACGATGAGACCTGTGCCTCACAGTGACGAAAATCCTATTCCAAAACCCCCAGAATCCTACACTTGCGAATCAGAAAACGAATCAGATCATGGCGATCGAGTGATTCGTCAGGAAGAAGATATGCCATCAACGTCAAGAGATCCTGATTTTATACCGAGCACGTCATGCCACCAACCGCACAAAATAACACAGTCAGAATTAAATGATCTTGTAAGAGATTTAGAACTTCCAAAATGTAAGGCAGAGTTACTTGAATCAAGACTGCAGCAGTGGAACTTGTTAGAAGACGATGTTTCGGTATGTGTCTTTCGTAAACGCCACAAAGACTTAGAACCATTTTTCAATATGGAGAATAACTTGGTTTTCTGCAGTAACATTAACGGCTTACTGGCGGCTTTAAATATAAACTATAACCCAGAAGAATGGAGATTGTTTATAGGCAGTTCAGCATTGAGTTTAAAGGCAGTGTTATTGCATATTGGAAATATTTTACCATCTCTTCCTGTAAGGTATGCAGTTCACATGAAAGAATCATATGGCAATATGAAGTACCTATTGACATGAATAAAATACGATGAGCACCAATGGCATATTTGTGGCGATTTGAAAGTTGTTGCACTTTTACTTGGGCTGCAGCTAGGCTACACAAAGTTTTGCTGTTTTTTGTGTGAATGGGACAGTCGGGCAAAGGCACTTCATTACACCAGACAAAACTGGCCTGTTCGTCAATTCCTAGAGCCAGGTCAAAAAAATGTACAGCATATGCCATTAGTAGATTCGAAAAAAATTTTATTACCACCACTGCATATCAAGTTGGGCCTAATGAAAAACTTTGTCAAGGCATTAGATAGAGATGGGTCAGCTTTTCAATACCTGCGTCAGAAATTTCCAAGACTAAGTGAGGCAAAGGTTAAAGAAGGTATTTTTGTTGGGCCACAGATTCGAAATATTTTGAAAGATACACAGTTTGAAAACACTTTAACAGGTATTGAAAAAACTGCTTGGAATGATTTCCGTCTGGTGGTCACTAATTTCTTGGGAAATAGAAAAGCTGACAACTATAAAACCCTTGTCAAAAATATGCTGTCATCGTATCAAAAGATGGGCTGTAATATGTCTCTTAAGATACATTTCCTACACTCACACCTGGACTTTTTTCCTGACAATTGCGGAGCCGTGAGTGATGACCACGGCGAACGTTTTCATCAGGATATTTCAACAATGGAAAAAAGGTACCAGGGAAAGTGGAATCCTTCCATGCTTGCAGACTACTGTTGGACTCTTGGTAGAGATGCTCTAGAAACGATCCATAAAAGAACAGCAAAAAGACAGCGCATATAGTGATTCTTATAAGTATATGAATCTTGCTACTTTTTTTAATACATCCTTAAAAATAAACAGTTTTTTTTCTAAACCGCAACTAATTTTTTTATTTCATTGTCATTTTTGGATTCAGCGCCCCAAAATTAACAAAGAAATGCACTTTTCCCACAAGATACAATTAAAAAACAAAAATTTGTTGTCCAGTGTTATCACAGACTTTATGAGAAGTTGGTTCCTCAGTAAAATGCTGTGTTTACTTTGGAAGGATAAGGAGGTGAATGATCTTTCTAAGAAGGAATTTATGCATCCAGGCATAATTGAAGGAATCTTACAGAAACCTGTATGATCATAGTCGTAATGATAAAAATGAACACTTACGAACTTGAAGACAAGCTGTGCTAAGCAAGTATGTATAATGTGTAAAGGTTCTGAAATTGAGTCCATGGTAAAGTGACAATCATGATTTCAGGATATTAAATGATAAAGTTGGAGTATTGCTAGAAAATCATTACCTTTTTCTTCATTATTGACCACCAACAATTGTCCTGAGTAATTAAATACTTCACACAGTGGAAGCACAGGAGCAAATGATGACAATGACAAAAATAAAATTCCAGTGGTGTGACTAAAGACTATATGAAATACATATTTCAACACTTATGGTCGTATCGGTGCTAATGAGTAAAATGTAAGAAATGAGTCATAATGATAAGAATGAAAACTTACGAACTAGAAGACAAGCTGTGCTAAGCAAGTATGTATAATGTGTAAAGGTTCTGAAATTGAGTCCATGGTAAATTGACAATCATGATTTCAGGATATTAAAAAGAGCATGGGCATGTAGGAGCACCAATTATGAGACATTACAAGGTGTAAATGGAGTTGCAGCATGAAGTTAAATTCTTCATTACTTTGTACCAACATGGCAGAAAATTCCACAACTATTTACAAGAAAACTGAGGGATCCATTCCCTGTACAAAAGTCCAGAATCTTACAACCAAGCTGTTCTCTTGATGAAGGTTGGTAAGTTACAAAGCAAATCAATGGATATTCATATTATATACTTATTGCATTATTTTCAGGTGTAATTCATTCAAACAGACTTTACAAGAAGTTGGTTCCTCCATGGATAACAAACATATCCCGAATGTAATTGCATTGTTGATGTCAAGATGCCTGTTCACAAATCATTACTGGACTCTATGTGAAGTGTCAAGCTACAAATATGTACAATGTGTGTATGTGAAGATCGTAATTACCATTTATCATTGTTATTTCAGGATGCTTGAAATACCATATCCATGTAGGATTATCAAATATGAAGTATTACAGGGAGTAAACACAGTTGTAGCATGAATTTAAATCAGAAAAACTTCATTCCACAATTCATTACAAATGGAAAAATACAAGAAAATTCTGACTCATCCAGGGAATCGCTTTCCTGTTAAACAAATTTCAAACACTTCAAAGGTCTAGATAAGCAGAAAAGACCCATTATTTTGAAAAGTGTACCTCAAAGTCAGGCTAGGTTAAGCCCCAATAAGTGAGATAATAAGGTAATTGCGTTTCAGATAATTTGTCTTGTATTGTATCATATGCGACTTAACATAACTTACAAAGTTAAGTAAATTTGCTGATCATTACGGGTAGGTCTTACCTGGCTCTGAGACACAAAATTTGATTTGAATTTAAACTTCTAGGTATAAATTGTGGTTTTAAATTATTATTTATAATTGAGACTCCAGCTACTGAGAATACCAAAAAAATACATCAGCGGCAATAATAAGATTGATGCACTGAGCCTCAAAGAACAGTATGTTGTACTTTTTAAATGTGTTGCACCATATATCAGTGTTGTAGCATATTGTATAAGGAAAAAATAGAATAAAATCATCATTGGTAAAATCAATATTTATTTGGAAATATAATAGGTTCTTTCAGAAATATATGGAAATACAGATTATATCAATTTGTAATTCATCTTTTCTCTTAAAACAAATATTTCATCATAATGTTAACAATATTGTATGCTACTTTCAACTCTAGTGCCATTAATGCCGGAAAACCGTAAGCTGTTTTGGCAAACACTACCAGACTCAGAAACGTCTTAAGATTTGGTGGACCATGAACAAATTGATGTCCTAGATTCCGACATTTGAATAGAATGTATCGGTGCTATTGATTATCCCGTTTCTTTAGCTTAGTTTTCCTTGTGTTACCAAACCTATGTATGTGATTAGTTCGTTCCTTTCGTCTTTTTTGTAATATTACTCGTTTTATTATTTATTTATTTATACTGTCTGCTTTTTTAGTTTCATATTATATAACAGTAGGTACTTTTTCAGTTTATATTTTATTAAATTAAAGATGTCTATGTCATATATTTCCAATTTATTTTTTGTAAAACATGGAAGCAGCACTTACTGTTCTCTGTAACGGAGCATTTTTTAGGTATGTACTCATCACAAAACACAGCAAGGGCAGTTACTATGCTTTGCAATGGAATATTTGTTTTATTAATTTTCTAAGCCTATGAAAAATCAGTTTTTTGGCGGCCGATCTGTTTCCAATTCCAATTCAATTATATAAAAAAACGTAGAGTAGATAGATGTTATCTAACACACTGTGAAGTTTTTGATCGATTTTCTTAAATAATTTCTTGCGGCTTATACATTTTAGAAAAACTGATTTTTCTCCATTGGTGTAAGCATGCAATTACTGTGTTTTGTAATGAGCCAGCCGAGATTCTATATACAAAAATAGATTACTGTCGTGACCAGACACAAGTACTACATGCGCACTTGTGCAAGCACGACTTATAGAAGCGACAGGATGGAAATCCAAATATTTGTACAAGTGAATTTTTCCAAGCACACATTCACGCGAGAACGTTTACTTTATCACTTGGGTTGCATGAATTTTAATACTGCACGAAAATGTTGGAAATAAGGCAGACCAGTGCTGCCGGAATGTTTCTATAAAACTGATCAAATGATTGACAGAACCGATAGTACAATTCTTGCCTTATTGAAAAAAAAATAACAGATTAAACGATTTCGGTAAGACGTTCTTCTTATAAATAAGTGCTGCCCCCAACATACTGTCTGCCAACTAACGTAGCCTATAATCTGACAACACATGACACGGAACCCAAAAATATCAAAACTGACACACTACCTGTCTGTAACCTAACCTTTAGACTACAATAGTATTTTTTATTTATAAATTCCATCACCGCGAATGGGTATCATGTAAGAAACCTATAAAACGTCAAAAAAAAACCTATAAGATGTTATCTTGCAAACTAGGTAGTTTTTAGGGCGCATTCCACGTTTGCTCACTAGGATCGTTGTGAACGTGCATCTAAGGAGGAATCACTTAACTAAACTACACGCAGTATTGGTTGCATATGCTTTGTGAGGCCATATGGTCCTCGTCTGTAGTATTTATCTCTGAGAAGAAAGTTGGTTGAATAGCAAGATTGTATCTAAATGATTATGTGTATTGGTCTGCATGTGTATAAAATCAGTGATATTTTCTGTGTGAGAAAATCATTACTGAATATGCTGCCAATGAGGTATATCTATTGGCTGTGCCCGATGGGATAATCATGTTGTGCTTTCTGAAGGGGGGTTATGTTCAAAGTTATAAATTACGAAAAACTGAGGAGAATTACGGGAAATCATCACCGCGCCCGCGTTGTGTTTAATTACTGTTAGCAAATTTGTATATGTAATTTCCAGAATGCATAAGAAAGAGTAGATGCGCAACTAATTTCTAGCTTTGAATCTCAATTAAGTGTATTTGAGACAAGAACCCAATGTAATTATCATCAACACATACAACTTACAGCTCAGACCTCCAGTAATGCCATCTCAAAACCAGATTTTACATCACATCAGAGCCACAGATTGATAACAAGCCTCATAAAAACCGAAACACAAGTGCAAACTTTTTTTGGGTGCTTTATGTTTATTGTGCACAATATTTGATATTTACCTGTATTTTGTGACAATAAACATTATTATTATTATTATTATTATTATTATTATTATAACGTTTAGGCAACACGTACAACTAAAAGTGCTAAGTCAATGTCTTGGCGAAAAACCTACATAATGTCAAAAAAATCGGCATAATGTCACTCTTCAAGATACGTGCCGAATTATTGCGGACTGCTAACATGACCTGTTAAAAAAATGGTAGGCGGGGTGTTTTTGAAAAGCACTGTATCTAAATTTATTATTTACTTTTGTTTGACTAGTACATCAAGGGCTTAAGTGAAAATAACAAATTTTTGTGCTATAAAGTTCACTTAATAACTGCCCATGATATTTGGCGTTTTCTAGGGCAGTCTTTTCTATATGTCAGAAGAGATGTCTCAATCAACTTCCAGTTGTTCAATATTTCGCAATAAATAGCATTGCGTCAGCATGCTGCGATTGCGCTATGTATTGTTCTGCGTTTTTATTTTTCAGTTCAATGACATTAGATGTGATCAAAATACAGCATGGTTTGTCAACATATAGTACACATAGGCATTGGACCATCACTAGTTTGAAGTGAAAAAAAAAATAAATAGTAAACACAAATGCAACAGAGACCGCGTACCTGTATAGGTGTCTCATATTTCACAGTTATTTTCAAGAGAAAAAGTTCATACAAGCAGTGTCCCTAGGGCGGCTCCGACGCAGTGAGTTTCAAGCCATTTACAAGGGTTCAGCTGCTTCAAAACTGACACTCCATTTTTCATTATTTTTGAATGAAATTCATACAGTATGTTGAGAAATTTTGAAATATTGTTTTGGCACAAGTTTTATGATGGGTTGAAGTGCGCACTTCTTCTGTTCAACTTCGCGATTTTTTTAAAAAGAACCTAGTTAAAAAATGAAAAAGCGGCTCTATAGCACCCTGTGGGGTTTTGTTTTCAGCACTCGGTGAAAATTTCATCCAAAAATATCAAAAAATAAAGCGTCAATTTCGAAGCGCGCTAACCTCTACAAATCGTATTTTGAACGAATTTTGTCTATTGTTTCGTACTGCCAATCCAAGCGTTGCGGCGCACTGGCGAGGAAGTAATGTAATCGCGAAAAATTTCTAAAATGAGATGTTATGTTTTTTAAGTCATATGACATCTACATCACGAAAAACTGTATCACTCATCACTTTAGAAATCACCGTTCGGATTTTTATGAAATTTGCACACGGGGTTACTAGTGTGCGAAAGCTTTGTAGTTTTAGTCCAGTGGCAACGGTGCTATAGACAAACAAAAAAGGAAAAGTAAGAATAATTGCTGAAACTCCGTTTTTGACATTACAGGGGTTCCTTATCATTTACAGAAAACAATTGTATTGCTTAAAAGGTGGGGGTTGGGGGAAGGTGATTCTGATTGTTGCATCCTTGATATCAGTGAAACACGTTCTATTATTAAGAAGCTTCTGATCCCAGTGATTACAGAAAATTTAAGTAACGAAGATCCGACGAATAAGGTACTCACGGTTTGAAAAAATCGGTACCTGCTCTATAGATTTGACACCAAGAGCCAACAGATCTATCTGCAACTGCCGACAGTAGGGAAGAATGAACTCGGATATCACTCTAGTCAAGTATAGGGGAATTTATCGTAGGAACTTTAAAATTATCGATATGTCAAGGAAATATGTTTTTGAGAACGATAATTTGGTAGATTTTATACCTGCATTTGAATTGAATTGAATATACCCATTTCGCCGATACGTTCAATTTGTGTTCTGCAGTTTGTGATGTTTTTCTGGATATAAGCAGGAACATAATTGCCTAAGGTGCTATCAGAGGGTTTTACAAAATTGTCTTTGCGCAAGAATTGATATTTTAAAAAGATCCTAGTGGATAAAATCGAAAAAGTGGATCGTTAGCACCCTGTGGACTTTGTTTTTAGCGCGCTGCTCATTTGGAAATAATAAAAAATGAAAAGCAAGCTGTGAAGTGCAAATCAGTTTTTGGGCGAAATTCGTGTACTGTTTCGTCGTGTCCGTCCAAGAGACGCGACGGTGCGTTCCGACTAAGTAAAAAAGGTATTCAAATAATTTGATCTTTCCTAAAATAAATTCAAGAACTCAAATTACAATTCGTTTATTAATGTCAGTAAACACAATTATGTTTACTAGGGTCATGTGGTACATGGTAACAATTGAATGAGAGTCATAAAAATATCTTATGTCCTCAAAATAAGAGGAAACAGTTAGGTAGTTTTTGCAAAGCAATAAACAGGTAGGCTTATACCTGGATTAAGTACATTTCTTGTCTACTGTAATAGGTAGATGGAGGCGATGCTGCCAGAAATGGATGTGTGCGATCAATAAACAAACCACAAGACTGAACTGCGGTGTCCAATGATTTTTGTATTGCCTTTTTTATTGCTTTACTAGAAAACTCTGTTGGGTATATGATGGAGTTTACTAGAACTCCACAGCTTGTTGTCTGCCTTCTTCTACAAACTTCACCAAATCGAGACGCTGTCAACCTTATCCTCCGATGAAGGCGCGACAAAGTACAGTCCTGTGATTTGGTGACTTGATCGATCTTCAAAATCTCGTCCTCACTTTTTTCAAGTTACCCTAAAAATTTTCGCTTAACAACCTCCAAATCAATGTAGTTAATGTCAGTTTTTTGATTGAATTCGCCATAAAACTATTCATTTTCTTTGGAATTGCTATCCGAATTGTTAGCTATTTTTATATCAGCTTTTTTTGGTCTGAGTTTCTTTTCAAGATTCTTGCGTTTGAGTCTTTGTTCCATCTTATCGATAAGCGAGGTTGGACTAAGCTTAGAACGCAAATGTGTTTAGACTACATTTTATACTGGCCGCTGGGTATTGTGGCTCACTACAGCTGCATCACATCTTCCATGGTATGACCTCTTCTTGCAATAACTTATTCGATTACCCCAATGTATTTTGCTCCACACTATTGTTGACCTCATCATGAATTAAACTCACTGCATTCGTAATTGAAAGGGTCGCATATGACCCTTTATTGTCCATTATCAGCCTTGATAAAAAAAGGCACTCAAGAACAATCACACCAACAACAATTCAACAAAACAATATCGACGAACAGTAACAAGGGGAGAAAAATACTAAATGATCACATGCTGAGTACCAAAATAAGAAGCGGTTTACTTCTAGATCGCTAATCGAAATCCGACTCTGTTATCATAAAAATTTACCTTGGTATGCACCCGCAGTCATCCTTTCCTCTTTTAAAGTAGCGCCGATGACCGTCTAGGCCCAACCCACCCTCGTTTACTTTTCACCCCCCCGTTACCTCAGCAGATAGTGCTCGTGATTGTAGGAGCCCCGTTAAATGTGCCATCAACAAGGTAAAGTTGTAAATTTTTACCCCACTGATGAGAGCGAATAAAGATAAAGTATTTGTACGAATATCGTTTAAAAAACGCCATGCCTCCCGCTAAGCACAACTATCAGTGACTCACTTGCAAACTTACTGAATTCAGTGTATTTGCAAGGTAGAAAGCATCGAAGTTATTTGTACATTATATCTCATCATCAAACCAATTTTGCCCTGGATTGAAATTTAATTTTGGTATAGAACTGTTTGTCTCAAAAACAGCTAAGGAATCGTCCTGTGAAGCATCGGACACTTATTAAGAAACACTTTTTATTGGACAGAGATAATTTCACGATGCTTAAAATGAAAACAGCTGCAACACACTTGAAAACAGGAAATGCAAGTGCTATGGTCCGAACATTGAAGCTGTTTTATTGACGACGGTAAAGAGGAGGAACTGGTACTGATTCTAAATGCGGTAGAAGTTCATACAAAAGTAAACAAAATACTGAGTGGTCATTAGAGGCATCTGGGGGGAAATCATGTTTTGCAAACATTGAGAAAAGCGTCTTCTTGATCCCGGTCACCCCGAATGTATCTCCATTTAGATTTGTCCAATATGCGAAATGTCTATCACGTACATGATCTGATTCTCAACGAATCATAGGTGATTTTTCACAAAAGTGAATAATAGTTCATTGATACTTTGCGTATTCACTGTATTATCCAATACGATCCACTACTTTCTGGGAATCAGGAATTCCGGTACCGAGGGCAATTAACTTGAACAATGTTTGCCTATCCTCTAAGGCAGAAGCTATCCATCTGTTACAGTTGGCATGAAATATATTCACCAGGTCTGTTGATTTTTAATTTTCCAACGCAATTTCTATTTGGGAAAAAAATTGGTTGGATTTTTAGAGAGAGTATACACGCCCGACAAAATACTCTACCGTATCATCGTTAACAGAAACCATTATAGCATTTACGGGCCTCGTTATGAGTTCATTTAATGAAACAGTTGTGAGCTTCTTTTTTAAAATGGATGATTATTTAAATGAAGCTACTGGTTACAGAACATATTCGAGAAGACGTGTTGAATACCTCTAATTCACGTGGAGCACAAAATAGTAGTGACAAGTTTCTATACAGGGTGTCCCGAAAAATTTTTACCAGCGGTTTCTAGAGCTTAAAGTAGGAAGAAAAGTTCATATAAACATAGGTCGACAAACTTCCCCTAAGCGCGCTACGGTCTTTTAAAGGGGCTCCCCTGAAGATGGTTTTTCCTTAATATTTCCGAAACGTGTTGAGATAAAGACATAAAATTTGGTAATCTAGCCTAGTTTTTTATGCTGAATTTAAAAATATTAACAATTTTAGACAATTTTATTTGGAAGCGTATGTAACAGGGAGGGACTGAGGTTATTTTAGCCCCAACATTTTTGTGTGATTCTATTTTTGAAATTCAATTTTAGAATTTGAAAATCTAGGGTTTTCTTCATAAAAAAGGGACTCTCATTGAATATCGATAAATTGTCCCATTTTTGAATAAAATCAAACTAAAGAATTTGTCACATGATAGGAAATGTACTGCGAATTTAAATGAATTGTTGATTATGCATAGTTAGCCATGACTGCAAAACAAAAGTTGTTTTGATTTGTTATGATTTATTTCGACGTTAAGCTGACATTGTTAGCAGTGTAAAATTACTAGATTAAATGCCAAGATTTACAGACAGAGAACTGACTGACATGCATTTTGTGTACGGGTTTTGCAATGGCACTTCATTGGCAGCCGTAAGAGAATAGTAAAGAAGATTTACCAATCGCACAGTACCTGGACGTCGGATGTTTACTGATATTCACCGGAATTTGTCAAACCGTGGAAGTTTTCAGTGCCCGCAGGGCTCAGGAAGGCCACTGGGAAATCATCGTATGGATATTGATTTAAATATGTTTGAAAATAGTCCGCAAATAAGTATACGAAATGTTTCAGAAATGATGGATATACCTCGATCAATAGTAACAAAAATTTATGAATACCTATTTGATAGCTATCCTAAAAATAATAATTCTAGACTGGAAGAATGACAAGAATGCGCGGATTACATCCTTATCATTTTAAACGGATGCAGCATGTAAGGGAGGCAGATTTTCTACCTCGAATCGAGTTTTGCCAGTGGATATTAGCAAATGAAAACACTATTCCTAGAATGTTATGGTCAGATGAGTCAATATTTACTAGGAATGGTGCTTTTAATTTCCTTAACATGCACCACTGCTCAGATGAAAATCCAAAAGTTGTTTGCCGTACAAATTTCCAACTTTAATTTTCATTGAACTTATGGGCAGGAGTAATTGGGGATCAAGTAATTGGGCCTATAGTACTTCCCAATCGTCTTAATTCAGAGGTGTATCTGAACTTTCTTCAGAATGACCTCATGGATATAATACGATTGGATGTGCGCCAGCAGTTTCAAGAAAATATGTTTTTTCAACATGATGGCGCCCCTGCACATTTTGGACGCAATGTTCGAAATTGGTTGAATGTCAATTTTCCAGACAGGCGGTTAGGCCGAGGAGGTCCTATAGCGTGGCCGCCACGTTCACCTGACCTAAATCCATTGGATTTCTATTTTTGGGGGTCATTAAAACACCTAGTTTACTGGACTGAAGTAAATACTTAAGAAGATTTACTTCAAAGAATCCATCAGGCTGCAAATGAAATAAATGAAATAAGAAGAAAAAGGTTTTCCACTTTTCGGGCTACACAACCATTAGTTCGTCGAGCAAGACTCTGTATCCAACAAAATGGGAATTTATTTGGACACTTATTGTAAAGCTAGTTTCAAGTACATCCAACTGTATGTCTTCTTTTTTAAACAAATGTCAATTTCGTTCGTAGAAAAAATTTATTTCTCTTGTTTTTGCCTAAATGTTCGCTATGTTTCAATAGAAATACGTATTTATGTAATATTTACCAATTATTAAATTAGTTCTTTCGTTGCCATGGCTAATTATTCATTTAAATTCGCAGTACATTTCCTATCATGTCACAAATTCTTTAGTTTGATTTTATTCAAAAATGGGACAATTTATCGATATTCAGTAAGAGTACCCTTTTTATGTAGAAAACCCTAAACTTTCAAATTCTAAAATTGAATTTCAAAAATAGAATTAATCAAAAATTTTGGGGCTAAAATATTCTGAGTCTGTCCCTGTTAAATACTTCCAAACAAAACTGTCTGAAATTGTTAATATTTTTAAATCCAGCATAAAAAACTAGGCTAAAGTACCAAATTTTATGTCTTTATCTCAACACGTTTCGGAAATGTTAAGGAAAAACCATCTTCATGGGAGCCCCTTTAAAAGACCGTAACGCCCTTAGGGGACGTTTGTCGACCCATGTCGACCTATGTCTTAAGCTCTAGAAACCGCTGGTAGAATATTGCACACTTTTTTCGGGACACCCTGTATAAAGGGGAGTAATTAAGCATGTAATATAAATTGAACAGACGATTCTTTGAGAAAATTCAAGACAAAAAGTTCATATAAACATGGGTCTGGAAAATTTTCGTTCTCAAGATACAGGTTGTTAAAATAAAAAAAAATGGTTTTTCGTAAATTTCCTAAATACCCCTTACCTATTTTTTTTTAAATTTGGGAGTGATATTTATAGCATCATGGAGCTAACTTAATTAAATTTATTAAGCCCAGTGGCATCTAGAGCGAGATCCGAACGAATATTTGTCACAAAAAAATATACGCCACTAACTTTTGTGCAATTTTATTCATATGGATTAAGGAAATAGAAATACAACTTTTTTGTCTTTTGATATTTTTTCATATCTTACTTAATTTTCGAGAAAAAAAAGTCGCTTTAATTGCATATCCTTGGGCCGCACAAGGAATGTGGGGAAAATTTCTTTAGGAAATTATTATTTCTTTTATAATTCTTTATTACCAATTAGGTAACAACAACAAATGAACACTAAATCAAATTTCATAATATTAACATCTAAGCGAATAAATATGACTAAACTAAGGAATAGTAAATAATAATCAAGGGTTGCCTTGGAAAACGATTGCAGCATTTAGGGCCTATTTCACAATTTAACAAACCATTATTCTGCACCAATAGGGTACGAGTACTAAACAGTCCGTCAAATATATACAATCAGCCTTAAGATCTCTCCGTCAAATTTTTCGCAGCAAATAGCATCAAAGTATTCAAAACAAGACACTGTAAAATATGAAGTAACAGCTTGCCATTGAATTGATTCCAGTTTATTAAATATTATGAAATTATATAAAACTGAGCCAAAATAAAAAAAAATGCTTGACGGCTGAGTAAAATCCATTTTTAAGGTTTCTTCATGTTTATTGCAACTTTTGTAATCCATATGTGATTATATTAACTCAACAACACCTACTGGGTGTTAATAGTTTATCCTACATTTGCAAACTTGCACTTCCAAATTCTTACATGAAAAAGCCTATTCACTAAAATTTTTGTTAGGTGTTGCATTTCAATACATTCATACACTTCTTTCCAATTCCTCAACGACAAATTGACACCACTGGTCCGAAACTGTTCAAGATTTCATTCATCCAGTCAATTGCAGTTGCAATGCTTTGTTTTGATTTCGGCGATGGTACATGGTACACTCAACATAACCACGTATTTGGGGGTTGGTGCAGATTTAACGTGTACACGACAGTGCAATATGTAATTCTGCACAAGAAAGATCTTGGAGGGAGCACTTTTTATACCGACAATCCATTTTTCAGAAATAACACAAGATCAAAACAATAAGTGACAAGTGACCACAAAACATAGAGTACAGTAACGTTGGAGAAAAAGAATAGACCAAATAAGAATTGACATTTGAAATTAGTGTCTCGCAATGTTAGTGATGGGAGAATACATTTGCGATCAGTGCAATGCATTGGAACGGTTAAAAGATATGAATTGAATCGTTTTTACGTTATCTCGACTGACAGACTGGAATATCTGCTCTGTTTCTGTTCATAAATTTTTTGTGGTATTGTTGCATAAAGTAGGTTGTTCACGAGCCATTTCCTAGAACTGGACGCAACCTAATGAAACGAACTAGAAAGCACATCACTATATCAAGTAATCCAAGGAGGGACAAATTGTCATTTCATCACACTAGTGATGGGAGAATCGAAAGCCTGAGATTCGCTTTGCTGAGATATAGTGTTTTCTTCAGATAAAACTAGCGCAGTTTTTGTGTTTAAAACACTCTACCTTAGTTAGTACCTTTGATCCTAAAGTTGCTCCCAACACAACATTAAACAACTCTCATGTCGTGGCGCGTGCAGTAATCTGTCAATGAAGCATATTTTTCTTTTTTTTGTCCTTTTCCGTGTTCCTATGATGAATCATCGGAAAAAAATAATGGTAAACCACGAGCAAACAGCACGGCTGCACAAAGATGGAAATCGAAGCAGAAGACAGTAGACAACACTAGCCCAAGTTGATTCAAGTTCTGTATGTTTCTACACTGAGTGAAAAACTAGTTCAAAATGCGCACAAAAAATACATGAATATATAAATTGGTTCTGTTATAAGAATTTGAAATATGCACCAGTCCAACACTGGCTTCACTGAAAGAAAACGCGATTGAATATCTTGGTAATATTTGACAGTTTAGACCAGACAAGGCTGGTTTCAGTAGTTTCTATTTTGACCACTTTCTCAATTATAATCTCATCTCACTTCAAGCTGACTCACATGTCAGAGATTTTCCACTTTCCCCCGCGCCCCTGGAGCCTGTAGTTCTCGATACTTGCTTCCGAAAGATTTTTGACTCGCTTGACTGTTGGCTATGTTTATATATCTTCTGGAGATATTCAAATCTTTCAAAGATTTTTCAGACCTTTGGATGATCTAGAAATTCATCGATATCAATTAAACGTTTCCATACATCACTTAAACCTGATTTCGACAGATGTTTCATGCGTGTCAGATGGAATTCCTATTTGACTGTTCCTTAGTTCCTTTTGGTACCTGAGAAAAATCACATTCCCCACTTGCAGTGTGCTGTGTCATTTAGTTATTTTCGTGCACCGATCAGTATGAATAAAATATCCCATCACTATCCTAGTCGCGACTGAGTGACGTGTCATTTGGACAGAACAACACTGTTGCCAGACTTAGCGGTTTTCTGTATTTTTTCTCCACTTGCCCGCTGGCTATTTCCAGCATTTTTGGCTACATCGGTAATTCCATTAAAGTTCGCCTTTTTTACACCTCAAGCATTTTCAAGTGCCGAACGCAGCTAGTGATTCTGCTACGCTATTTTCCCAGCCAACATACAATGGAAGTAGGAAGCGTTTACTGTAGTCATTTTTTTGTACCGAAGCAGCCCGGTCGCATTTTAACACTATGGTATAGGATTCGGCACCAGCCTTAATTTTATTGGTCAATTTCAATTTATTCAACCAATAACAAGCCGGGTGCCGAAATCACTACCGGAATGTTAAACAGTGCTGAGCATGGGGTCAGAATGTTATCAATTTAAATTTAAATTTACTTACCTTCCGCTAAAAATACGTAAGATAATAATCAACGCACGTTGTTTCCTATTACGATATTTAATGATTTTAAAATTAATAATTTTGTTTAGCAATAAGAAAAATTACATGAAAAATTTATATATATATATATATATATATATATATATATATTTATATAGGTGAAACATTAAAGCTTCCGCCTTTTGTTGGGTACTTGGGTACACAAAATGGTGGGCATGTGCAATCATCAAGTGGCTTCACGATGTAATGTTTAACTTTCAATTTTTTAAAATTTTTTTAATCTGTTTTTAACTTGTTCTTGTCATACAGCTGTGTGTATTTTATATAATTTTGATCATTGTACCATTTATCCAGCTTTCACCATGTTACTGGGTGTTTCCCTCATCCTTAACGTAGACAACAATTAACATACTATTCTCCTGATGATGATGGCAAAGACCATTGAAAGCTAGAGAAAATAAAAAAAGTATAAAGAGTCTTCCTTGCTTAAATTTTGTCGAAGTACCCAACAAAAGGCGGAAGCTTTAATTTTTCAGCTAACTGGTCTAGACGACAATGACCACGTCTCAAGTTATATTTATATATATATTAGTAGAAGCAGTTTATTGATAACATTCTGACACTGTTTTCAGCTCTGTTTAACATTGCGGTAGTGATTTCGGCACCCAGCTTGTTATTGGTTAAATAAATTGAAATTGACCAATAAAATTAAGGCTGGTGCCGAATCCTATACCATAGTGTTAAAATGCAGCCCGGTCTGTATGGCAGGCACATCGCGCGGCCGCATCATGGAAGAGAACTCTGAGGAGCAAAGCCCGTTGGTGTAGCGGTAGAAGAGAACAAGAGAACTTGATCGCCGACGGACGCCGGTGTGAAAGGGTCCCGAGACTGTTTGTTAGAGAAGAGTCATCGATCAGTCGGGGCGGCGGCACACCAAACGTGTGAGAAATACTCGAGGCTAGGCCTGTGCTAGGTCTTGCATAGAGTGAGAAGGTTTTTACCAGCAGCTGCCGCTATTGACAAGATGCGTTCGTGCCAGATCAAGTCCTCGGTGATCTGGACTACGACCGGCCTAAATGAACGGCTCTTTGGCGGAACCCGGCTATCCATCTAAACCGTATGTGCGCTAGGACGCTTTTTGTCCGTTACGGTACAGTACTGTGTTTTGGAAGCATTACCCTGTACCAGATTGTTGCATTCCCAAGCAGTGACAACCTCCAGGTCTCTCGTCAGTGAGGAAGTCGTCGCTAATCTTCTTTTTTCCAACTCAGCTGCAGAGATCGGCTTGTCACTCTGAATTCCTGCATGTAGAGTGCTGTCATTAGCAAAGCTGTGGATTAGGTTGATCGTACAGGAAAGGAGGTCATTACAATCGTTCCATCCTGACACGTAAGTGGTGGAAGGCTGCTTTGTCAGGAGTTCTTTTCAATCTGCTTGGTCAGCGTCCAGAAAGACCGACTGCCATTTGGCTGCGACATTACCTTGCCAAATCAGACATATCTTTCATCATTTTCGAAGAAATTGTACAAAATCTTCAAATTTGTGAAGCTGGCGAGTTGCTGCCGTGATATTCATCCCGACCACTGCATCTCCACGGCTAGGCGACTTGCATGTTAAATTTGTATTGATAGGGCAGCGGGTTATGCTATAAA
Source organism: Acanthoscelides obtectus (assembly GCA_963669975.1). Taxonomy (NCBI): domain Eukaryota; kingdom Metazoa; phylum Arthropoda; class Insecta; order Coleoptera; family Chrysomelidae; genus Acanthoscelides; species Acanthoscelides obtectus. The sequence goes on along the minus strand of CAVLJG010000005.1, from coordinate 107,571,376 downwards.
TCATAAGTCACAGTGTTTGTGCACTGATTGCAACGGTTAGATTATATTATAAATATTTTCATAAATAGGAGATCTGTCCCATTCCGGATAGAACAATCTACCAAACATGCTTATAATCATGATACCTAGTAAATTTTCACGAAAAGAATTCAAAACACGCAAATGCAAAAGATTCATTTCGCACCCTTCACCACGGGACGTGTTCGTCGTTAGACTTGGCAATCCTGCGAGTGAGAGATAGATATCCCTGCCAGTCAAAAGGACAAACATTACTAGTTTTTATGATTTTTTTACTTAAAAGACATTATTTGTGAAACATTTTTCATAATAAGACGACAGTGATATTGATTCAGATGCCGAATTCATTTACAGTGATCATGAGAGCGGATCGGAACAAGATATGGACGCAGATTGTGAAAGACTTTCTACTGAAGACGATGAGACATCGATCGGCGCTTCTACAGGAAGCTATTTCTATGGAAAAAACCGTTTCAAATGGTCCAAAGTACCCCCATATTCTAAAAATACACGTACTTTGCAACACAATATTGTAATCAAGTGTCCGGGTGTAAAAAGTATGAATCTTCACAAAGCCGATCCAGAAGAGGTTTGGAATCTTTTCTTTGATGACCGCCAAATTCAGATTATTCTTCAGTACGTATGGCAAAATTGAGAGAAAAGTATAAAAACAAAAACTCAAGTGATACTCGTGACTTAGATGTTATTGAGCTGAAGGCTTTTATTGGACTGCTTATGCTTACAGCTATCTTTAAATCTAATCACGAAGACATTCGTTCAATTTTTGCGACGGATGGATCGGGTAGAAATATATTCAGATGTGTGATGAATTCAAATCGTTTTGCTATTATTTTTGTATGGTTACGATTCGATGACCCAGAAACTAGACTCGAACGTAAAAAGAATGACCCATTAGCTCCAATCTCTGAGATATTCAATGCTTTCATTAAAAATTGTCAAAACGCTTACACTCTAGGTACAAAGATGTGTATAGATGAAATGTTAGTTTCATTTAGAGGACGCTCAAAATTTAAAATGTACATGCCAGCAAAGCCTTGTAAATATGGATTAAAAGTTATGGCTTTGACCGACGCTAGAACTGGATATCTATATAATGCATATATACTAAGTGACATATAAATCCGAACACCCAGTTTAAATTGTTTTATTTTAATAAAATTTTGTATACGTATAAGTACTTAATGAAGCATAATAAGTAAATGATAAACATTACAAAATGATTGCACTGCTTTAAAGCCCTTTGACCTTTAATAATGTGTGGATACACCCTGATGTGTTACGCATTCTCCAACGCGACTAGGCATGCTTCTGATCAGGTGGTCAATGTCCACCTGTGGTATCTCAACTCCTCTCGAAGTGCTTCTAGAGTCTGAGGAGGACGTTGCAAATTGAGCAATCTTCTACCCATCATATCCCACACGTGCTCAATTGGGGATAAGTCGGGAGATCTTGGTGGCCATGGTAACAATGTGACATCATTATGTTGAAAGAAGTCTATTGTGACTCTTGCAACATGTGGTCGGGCATTATCTTGTTGGAAAGTTGGATCTGCCAGGGCGTCAAGACAGGGTAAAAGATGGGGTTCTAGAACTTCGTGGATATAACGCTGCGCGTTCATGTTACCTCTGATGAAGATTAAAGGTGACCTGGAACCATAAGCTATAGCACCCCAAACCATCACTCCAACAGTGTGAAGAACATGTCTTTCAACAAAAAACTGTGGATTCCTCCTTTCACCACGTCGCCTTCTAACCCTGGCACGACCATCGTGCATGCCTAAACAAAATCGAGACTCGTCACTAAAGACAATACTGTTCCATTCCTGATCCCAGATTGACCGTTGTCTGCACCACCCAAGGCGATTACGTCGGTGTTCTCGAGTTAAAGGGAGGACCCAATGTGGCCGGTATGAAAACAAGCCAAAACTTCTCATTCGTCGGTAAACACTTCGCATGCCAATAGGTCTTCCGTGTTCTGCAAACCATTCATTTGCAATGGACCTGGTAGTGGAAAAACGGTCCCTTAAGGCCAATAATCTTAGGCGGCGGTCTGTTGTTCTACGGCGGCGTCCAGTGCCCCTTGCTCTTTGCGTACGGCGTACGGCCTTCTCGAAGCCATGCCTGACAACACCTAACCACAGTGTCTACACTTCTTTGCACTCTAACTGCAATTGCCCGAAAGAAAGTCCAGCTTCCCGAAGTCCCACTATACGGCCCCTATCAAACTCACTACGTTGACGAAATCGTACAGGTCTCCGTACTCTAGGCATCGTAACCGATCGTAAAGGATGTCAAGAACCAAAATCCGCGAACGTTGATTCTTTACTGCGGCTGAAATATTCATTTTTAGAGCGTTAGTGAATTACAAAAAAGCAGTATAAAAACTGGAATGTCCAACTGATAAGGCTGAAAATTTTTTCACTTGTTATTTACAGTAAGATAAATACATTCACCAACTTTTATTAAAATAAAACCATTTAAACTGGGTGTTCGGATTTATATGTCACTTAGTATATTTATTGTGGCAAAGATTCGGATGGTTTCGACTTGTCTGATACTGAAAAACTATATTCCAAGCCCACGCAAGCAGTGCTCAAACTTGCTAAGCCAATTTTCGGCACGCACAGAAACATAACTGCCGATAATTGGTTTACTTCCATAGAATTAGTAGATTTACTAAAAAGTAAAGGCCTGACCTACGTTGGAACGATAAAAAAAAAATAAAGGTGAAATTCCAGTTAGTTTTCTACCAAACAAACAAAGATCTATAGGTTCTAGTTTGTACGGTATTACCAGTGACATTACCCTACTCTCTTACGTTCCAAAGAAGTACAAGGCTGATTTATTGGTCTCCTCAATGCACCATAATGAAGGAAAGGTAGGGGAATCCGGCAAACCAGAAATAATTGACTTTTACAATCTAACAAAAGGGGGGGTAGATAGCATAGATGAAAAGTGTAGTGTTTATTCGACGGGTCGAAGAACGCGGCGTTGGCCAATGGCACTTTTTTATAGAATGCTGGATATTTCCACTGTCAATTCTTTTTTGGTTCATCAGTCATGCCGAGATAATGTCGAAATGAAACGTTTCAATTTCAATAAACATCTTGCAATGCTGCTAGTGGAACCAGTAATGAGACGTCGTTCAAAATATGCGCATCAGTCGGGAAGTCAGAATATGTATTGGTCGGGTTTTAAAAATAGAAGACCATACTGCTAACCAGGAAGAAAAATTTGAGGTCAGAAAATATTGCAAACGTTGTCCAGCTAAAAAAAGACGAAAAACAGTACAGTCCTGCATAATTTGTAAAATCCCAATATGTATGGATTGCACTAGAAGAGTTTGCGTGGACTGTGCAAAATGAAAAAATAACTTGGTAAAACTTACTGCACGTTTCGAGAATATTACTTTCACGTTAATTTATAATCATTGTAAATATTCTGTTTTACGTTTTTAACGAGTTTTGTATGAAAAGTACTTCGCATTTCATTTTTTTTTATCCTAAAAAGGTACCAAAGATGTTATTGTAAATATTCAGGAAAATTGTGTGCAATAAATATATTTCTTCAAAACTTGGTTGCTTTTTACTGACGAAAATTGTTATTAAAAACAATATTAAAACAATTCTATTAAAGTAATATAAGATAGAGGTAAACTTGTTTTTATTTTTCAAATAGGCTTTCCATGGGTTCCAATATACGAGTCAATTTGACTCCACGTCTGTGGTAATGTTCAATTGATTAGACGTCTGTGGTTACGGGTTAATTCTTAGTTGACCATGAAAAGTAACTGCAACAATGGATTCCACATCATTTAGCTTGCCCTTCACTTCTTGCATTAGGTCTGTAAAGCGAAAGGATGTTCTGGTTCTACCGGACTATGTCCGCTCAGAATCGAGGCATAATTCCTTGCTCAAAATTTAATCCAACCGCTCCCCTCTTCGGATCTTTGATAGCCATGTTTGATGAATAAGTAAACTTCAGCTACCTTGAGTGGTGATTGAGCCCGTAATGTTCATGTTGGGGGCCGTCCAGAAAATATGATCGACGACCTGCTTGCATTTTCAGATAAACGATAACATGATGAAGCTCCGAAAAATGAAGTTCTCGCTTTATTCTTGAACGCAGTGTGAGAATATGATCAATTCATTTTTGCAGCTTTTAAATATACATTCCAGATTACAGTGCACTTTACATTATAGTCTCATAAGGTGATGGACCAGAAAGTGGTAAACGCAAACATAGCTTTTGATATACGAGCCCCTTCCCACTTCAGTTGGCCCAAATATTGAAATCTTAGTTTTTTTCTTATCAAACACAAATAATAAAAATGTAGCAGGGTGTTACAGGTTTAAAATATTAACAATGAATGTTGCAGCATAAAAATAACACATGTTGCAATTACAGCATATCAACCTATTTTCATTTCAATGCAAAATAAGTCTATAACGCATAGGTGGCTGTGAAAAATGAAAGCCATGGCAATTGTTTTTATTAATCACAGCTGTCAGAATACGTTTAAAATAGTTTTGGGTAGTTAAGGATTTCAAAATGGGTAGAGGAAAGGTTATTAGTGAGAAAATTCGGCTACTGATGATTAAATTTTTTACTTCTGGGAAATCAAACTCAGAAATTGCAACATTGTTAGACTTATCGCGGTACAGTGTGAGAAATATTGTTAGAAGATATAACGTAACTGGTTCAGTTAATATTAAGCCACGATAAGTGAAAAATGTAATATCACAAATGCCGACCGAAGAGCATTAAGAAGAAAAATCGTGAAAAACAGGCGTGCCAATTATTTACAATTAAGTGCTCTGTGGAGTGACGCTATTGGAAGGAGAATTTCTTGGTCCACAACTCATAGAGAGGCCCACAAACTGGGATTTAGCACTTGCAAGGTAAACTTTCTTATAAAAAAAGTGAAGTAAAAATCCGAAAGTTGCACAACGTGTTTATAGGCCAAAGAAAATCCACTATTAACTCCACTGCAAAAGAAAAATCGGCTTAGATGGGCTAAAGAACATAGACAATGGACACCTCAACAATGGTGTGCAATACAATGGAGTGAAGAGGCCCGATTTGAAGTTTGTGTTGGTGACAGTTATTCGCAAAAAAAATGAAGCATTCCATGTTGACCGTCTGAAGAGAAAAGTGAAATTTCCAGCATCCACTATGGTCTGGGGCAGTATGTCATCAAAAGGAGTAGGAAAACTTTTTTATTGAAAAAATGTGGATACAAACAAATATTTGGCAATTTTAGAAGAATCGCTTTTACCAGTGATGGAAGAATATTTGACATCCGGCCAAGATTTTGTGTTTCAGCAAGACGGTGCAACGTGCCATACCTCAGAAAAGCCTATAAAATGGATGGAAGAAAATAATGTACCACTTTTGAAATGGGTTTCTAGCAGTCCAGATCTGTCACCTATTGAAACTTTGTGGCACGAGGTGACAAAGGTTCTGCGACAACATCCTGCTCGTACAATCACCGAACTAAGACAAAAGCTTCAAGAAATATGGGATTGTTTTACTCCGAATTTTTGCCAAAACTTGGTTAACACTATGCCCCAAAGAATTTCAGTCGTAATAAAAAATAAAAGTGATGTTACCCATGGTAATCTTTCAATTGTTGCTTTGTTAACTTCGCGCATTTATTCGCACATTGTTTATTTGTTCAGATGTTCTATTAGTTGTAGGTCTAAGTGATTTAAAATATGTATTTTTTACGACTAGAGTGTTTCTAAAATGTTTTTGAGAAAATAAATTGTTTTAGAAGTAAATAGTTTCGTCATGTTTAGTTTATAAAGGCATATTTTGGTACAAATCTTGAAGTGGGCCAACTGAAGTGGGAAGGGTCTCGTAGTGTATATGTTATTCGCAACGCGTTACGGGTATAGAAATTGCTCCACGATGCGGTCAGGGACTTATTTTCGAGCATTGAGTAAACCTAATTATCCAGAACGCATATTCGGTAAGTTACGTCACCCACAACGCGAATGATGGCTTCTTCCGCCGTGGTTGTGCTTTGTGGAGTATTTCTTTTGCCCACGTCGCGCTGTACTCAGAATACGTTTCAAGTAAAACAATGAACTACAATAATAAACGTTTATTAAAAGGTACACAGCTATTACATTATATGATATTACATTGAAAACAAAAACTAAACGAAATGCAGAAATAGGAAAATAGCAATTTTAAAAACATTATTTGTTTTTACAAGAATTACTCTTGTGGCATTTTATATTTAATTCTGCACATGCGCATGCCTTAGTTTGACATCCTTTCAAAGAGTTTAACATTTAACAAAACCTTGTTTAGACCCCGAAGACAACATGGCTTCCTGGCACACACTGATAGAAGAATCTGCAGCGACCTCAGATAAGGATAAAAATACTGAAGGCGATGATTAAAACTCATTTCTGCTGTATATTCGTGTCAATTTTCCATTTTTGGTGCCCAGAATGTACAATACTTGATACGTTTATTCCATAATAAGTGATAATAAGTTTCGAGGAGCTAAACATCCGCGATCTGCCTCTGGTACGTTTGCCAAAACACTGTCACCTACATTAACAGGTGGAAATTTGCTTGCCTAAACATTTTATCACCTTGTTGTTCAACCTCTTCCCTCCGTATCAATTACCTTTTTATTACCATAAAGTTTGCATAATGGTAAATATAAATCAGTGACGCAGGCCATATGAAACGACTCATTACATTCAATTATTGTATGGGACGTACTAGATGCTATCGCAAATAAAACATTTCATCATATCGACATTTCCATTTATCAACCTTCCATCGTTCGTATTATTTTCTACTTCTATATCTAATTCGGTTTCCATATCAAATTGCGTTTTGTTTTCTCGTTCCTTTTCGATATTAAATTCGGTCTCGTTTTCTTGTTTTTTTCTGAAGATTCTTTTAATAATTTCAGATGCTCTTCAAGTTCTTGTTCAGTCTTAATTTCATTTGCTACACAGGTGTTCAAGCATGAATCCAAAAGTCCATTTCTCTATGGAGTTCCAAACATGGCGTCATAAGGTGTGTTTCCTAAGACTTTTTGCCCAATTCTGACAGTTAGTATCTGTCATCCAAGCTACAAGGCTATCGCGAACTGGTAGTGTCGTGGTATAGCGTGACCGATTTTTACAGCCGACCAACTGGTCGCCTATTGTTCAATGACCTAAAATTTACTCAAATGATGAAAAGCTTGTGTACAACGCAATCAAATTTACCTGGTTGCTGAATTCTCTTCCACTGTCACTATGCAAAATATTTGGGACCCCAAACAAACAGAAAATATCGAGAATAACATCTGGCACTTAATAGTGGTCGTAGTATTACAAATTTAGTTAGGTGAACTTGATAATTGAGAATAAATTTATATTCCCCATCAGGCTCACTTTGCATATCGATAGGGTCAACAAAAAAAAAACATTAAATTAGTGGTACTGTGATATCTTTAAAAATAATAGTGTAACAGCAAATCACAATATCATCAAGGTGAATTGATTTCACACAGTATAATATTTCGGGAAATATTAGCTTGCAATTTCACTCATAATCATAGGTTTCACAACTAATCCTTTAAGTTTTGACTTCTTCTTCAGAGCACACGATTGACACAGATCTAAATACATATACAGGGTGTTTCAGTTTATTGTTGCATAACTTTAAGATTCGATAGAACTTTTGAAATTAATGCATAAAGTCTATATAAACATGGGTCGAAAAATGCGTCGCTTCCGAAATACAGGGTGTTTAAATTTACTTTCTAAAATAGTTTTTTTTAAATATTTCGAACAATATTTGATGTATAATAGTGAAAATTGGTATACAACGGGCATAGTTTCACTGTAGCCGCTAGAGGGCGCTCTCTACTGTACCTGTAGTGTATTAAAATGACCGTTCTTGAGATATTTCGATTTTTAAAGTTCGATGCATTTTTAATTATTTATGATAAAATAACGTTAAAAAGTCAGTATCTCGATAATTTTTAGAAGTAGGCTGTGCCTGCAAATATTTTTGAAATTCAAAGCAGAATAAAGTTAAACGTCAATTAGTTGACAGTTAGTTTTGTTGTCTGTTGAAACCTGAAACGTTTTTTTGCAATTGTGAATGCACGAAATTTAGTTTCTTTTATATGTTTTTTTTGTAAGTTTTATAAAAACGCCATTTTTATTCTCCAATCAGGAGTTAGCGGATATTCATTTTGTGTATGGCTTTGTAAATGGAAACGCAGCAGAAGCAGCCAGAGAATACGCACGAAGATTTCCAAACAGACGACATCCAACTCGCTCAGTATTTGTAAGAGTGCATCGCGAAATAATTGAAAATGGTTTTGGAAATCTCCAAAGGGATCAAAACATAAATTTTCGTCAGCGCAGATTTACCCGCATGATTCTGCGTGAGTTTGATAGAGATCCGACCACAAGTGTTAGGAGAGTTTCTGGTGCCTTGGGAATTTCAGCAAGCCATGTTCACCGTGTTCTTAGAAATGACCATAGACGTCCTTACCATTCGCAACCTGTGCAAGGACTACAGCCAGGGGACGGAGAACGAAGAATCACATTTTGTCAGTGGATTCTTGATAGAACTGATAATAATAGGGAGTTTTTAAGTAACGCTTTATGGACCGATGAGTCATGCTTCACTAGACGTGGAGTGGTAAATTTTCATAATCAACATATTTGGTCGCATGAAAATCCGCATGCAGTTCGGGAAAGAAATTTTCAGCATGAATTTAGTGTGAACGTGTGGATTGGTATCTACCGTAATCGACTATTTGGACCCTACCTTTTGCCTGCAAGGTTAAATGCTGCGACCTTCTTGGAATTTTTAAAGGCTGAACATACAAATATGTGGGATGATGTTATGTTAGATTTAAGAAGATTGGCCTGGTTCCAGCTTGATGGTTGTCCAGCTCATTATTCGAGAATAGTTAGAAACTGTTTTTTGTGTTTCTTTGGAGTTCTTTGGAGTTAGGAATTATTGCTGTGTTTAAAAACACAATCTAAACGACCATCTTAATTACTTGTAATGCCCAAATCGAAAATGTAAAAAAAATATTCGAACCTTCAATATCGAAATATCTCAGAAACGCCTAACTATAACGAAAACTCACAGGAGAGCTTTTTTATGCAGAAAAGTGCGAAGAATCAGTTTTTTTTATTCAAGAAACAAAAAATTGCACTAAGAAAAAATTTTCGTTAATTTCAATACACTACAGGTACAGTAGAGAGCGCCCTCTAGCGGCTACAGTAAAACTATGCCAATGGTTCGTTTTGTCCTACCATAAAACCCTTGTAGACTAATTTTCACTGTTAGATATCAAATATTGCTCGAAATATTTAAACAAAACTATTTTAGAAAGTAAATTTAAACACCCTGTATTTCGGAAACCACGCATTTTTCGACCCATGTTTATATAGACTTTATGCATTAATTTTAAAAGTTCTATCGAATCTTAAAGTTATGCAACAATAAACTGAAACACCCTATATACAGGGTGACTTTGAAGTTGAGTCATTAATTTTCAGATAATGATTGTAGAAGGAAGATAAACCAAAATATGTGTGTAAAAATAAAAAAAAAATAAAAAAAAAATTTTACCTTGTTTTATAAAGTATCCTCCCGACAAGTATTTCAGTGCGGACCTGTATTTGATCGTGAGGTCCCCTGTGAGGTCTTAAGTCACCTGATTCACGAGCCCGTTGTACTACATTAACAAAGGCACGAGGGTTTGGTTGCACTCGATTGGGAAACCGATCCGCATAAACATGTGCCATTTTTTATTTCGTTTGAGTCACGAAACAGATACCACTATTCACTGACACTGACTGTATACAAATGAATGAAATAATTGTAAAAACATCGTTCCAAATTCTTTCGCTTTTGTTTCCGATGCGATGAACCGATAAGGTGGATTATATCCGTTGTTGCCAAACACGAGCACATAATATTATTATTGAGACAGGGCGGTACTCAAACTTCCAAAGGGCTATAACTTTGTTACTTTAATTTTACCAGAAAAATGGTAAAGGGAAAAAACATTTCTTTTGATCAGATCTACTCACTGTTGAAATAAATGACTCAACTTCGAAGTCACCCTATATATACATGTATGTATATGTGATTTACCTCTCCAGTAACATTGTAGTATTTCTTTTTTCATTTCATTTTCAATTGCCTTTTCCCTTTCGTGTCCTATTTGTAAAATAGCTAGGGCTGATTCCAGTTGAAACCTTCAAGAATCCTTTTCACTTTTGTAAAATTTTCTAGAGCCATATCTTTGGCAAGAACAGTATTGCTTAAATAATTCGTCTCTAGGATAAACAATTAACTGTTTACATAAACTATTAAACCGAACCGGCTGAAATTTAGCACACATATCAACACAAATGATGCCCTCATTCTCACACTTTATAGCCATTTACAATTGTTATTGGAATAGTTATGAACATTTATTCAATACTGCTAAAAAGCTCCGTATTTAGATTAATTGTGTTTCGATTTTGTTTCTTAAAAAGTAAAATTGATGATCTTTTTGTGCTCTAAAATATCCATTTTAGCGATTATTAATGAAATTTAATCTCAAAATTTAACAAGGAAAATACTGAAAATTGGACTTATCCCATTGTTTATAAAAAACAACGCAAGTCTGGCTGTATCTTTTTATGTATTTATCATTCCTTCTATTTAAAACTTTCAGGTACCTGCTAAACTTTTTTACAGGAAATACCTAGTTTTTTCTCTACAGCCTGCGCTAGTACGAATGGATCAAAGAATAGAGGAAATGAATGAATCTGTTCGAGTCGATCCAGAGGTCTCCACTCCAAGACGTTCAGCGAGTATGAGTACTGCTCGTACGAGTTTAAGACGAATGTTGAAACGTGACTTGAAACTTATCCATATAAGATTCAAATCGTCCAAGAATTAAAGGACAGTGACCTCACAAATAAATTAGAATTATCAGTGTTGGTGCTTGAGCGTTAGACAAGAAATAGTGACAATCTCAAGAGCAACGTGCAGGCGAGTGTTCGACAACTTGAGGTTCCGTTTGAAAGAGTGTTCTCTGAGATCTGGAGGACATCTTGATGATATTATTTTCAAAACGGAAATTGCCGATGCCCTTTTATCACAAAAAAATAGCTAACTCTTCTAGGTATAACCTGGTTTCATTTACGTTGTTTTGAAAAGTGAATTTCATTATGGCCCACCCTGTGCTTAAAAAATGTAATATGTCATGCTACCTGTCCCAGAAGTCGACATCAAGCCGAAACCGGGTGATAGGCAAAGTCATCAGAAAAATATTTAAAAAAAATTTATGTATGTGTTCTGAAAATTATAGGTCTTTGAAAAAGATATAGAAATTTCACACCCTACGGCAGTCTGTCAACTCCTGTTACTACAAATATTAACTTTTTTTGGATTTCATTTTTACAATGTAATGATGAATAATGCATCTTCAAACTGGTGTCTCAACCTTACTGCCAACTTTTCTCGTTCAGGAAAAATTGCCACTTATTTCCCAACCAAGTATTCCAAAGTAAAACTTTGCTCAACTTTAACTGGCTGTACTGGAAAAAAATGTACTACGAGAGTTTGGCAAGTAACCTTAAAGGTTGGCGAATTTAATAAGGATTCCAAAATAGTATAACACTTATAAAGATTACTCGTTAACTTATGCACAATTTTTATTTGAAGAAAAATGAAATTTTTTTAAAATTTCCTAATTAAACAGCGATTATGAAAACGCACAAGGACCCTTAAGGATATAACTGTTTGCACAACAGTGGGCGTCAAAATGCTGCTGATGATGATTTACCTTTACAGCAAATGCTCAAACTGTTTTCCTTCAGCCGGAATACACGCTCGACATCTTCTTAAAAAAGATCGGGTTATTGAACGAGCGAATCCACGGTTATTAACAAACTCAGCTGCTTCCAATAGTTTTTGCCGTAGCTCAGCTACATTTTGAATCGGCTTGAAATACACTTTTTCTTTTACAGTTCCCCAGTAAAAAAATCTAAGGGATTCAAATCAGGTGATCGGGCTGGCCACGGTATTGTACCAGACCGCCTTATCCATCTGCCTGTAAAGTTTTGATCGAGATACTCTCTCACTGAGAGTGCATAGTGCGCTGGGCAGCCATCATGCTGAAGCCACATGTCCCTGTAAATACTCAGTGGCACGTCCACCAATAAATTTTGTACATGATTTTTCAAAAAATCCAAATAAACTTCAGCAGTCAAAGTCTCTGGGAACTCAAACGGACCGATTATTTTACCATTTAAAATTCCTGTCCAATGGTTTATCTTGAAGTGATATTGAGATTTATCTTCTCCCATCAAATGTGGGTTTGCTACGTGCCACTCGTGTAAGTTATGCAGGTTCATGTACCCATCTTTCTTAAATGTGGTCTCATCCGACCATAACATTTTTTTGTCGAAGAAGACCCGAGTACTTCAGTGCGTGCAATAGAACTAAAAACACGTGTGCCCAAAAGTACAGCCCATAGAATCTTGCAAAAAAACGTGCTCCAGCCATACCACGTACAGCGTGCTCAAGCTCTTCTGCCCCGGGATTATGAGCCCCGAGTTGCTTTTTGTCGCACAATGTTAGAAAGACACAGGGAAGATCCACGGTTCTTTGAAAAAATTTTATGGTCAGATGAGACCACATTTAAGAAAGATGGGTACATGAACCTGCATAACTTACACGAGTGGCACGTAGCAAACTCACATTTGATGAGAGAATATAAATCTCAATATCGCTTCAAGATAAACCATTGGACAGGAATTTTGAATGGTAAAAAAATCGGTCCGTTTGAGTTCCCAGAGACTTTGACTGCTGAGGTTTATTTAGGTTTTTTACAAAATCATTTAGAAAATTTATTGGAGGACGTGCCACTGAGTATTTACAGGGACATGTGGTTTCAGCATGATGGCTGCCCAGCGCACTATGCACTCTCAGTGAGAGAGTATCTCGATCAAAACTTTCCAGGCAGATGGATAGAGCGGTCTGATACAATACCGTGGCCAGCCCGGTCACCAGATTTGAATCCGTTAAATTTTTTTTACTGGGGAACTGTAAAAGAAAAAGTGTATTTCAAGCCGATTCAAAATGTAGCTGAGCTACGGCAAAGACTATTGGAAGCAGCTGAGTTTGTTAATAACCGTGGATTCGCTCGTTTAACAACTCGATCTTTTTTAAGGAGATGTCGAGCGTGTATTGCGGCTGAAGGAAAACAGTTTGAGCATTTGCTGTAAAGGTAAATCATCATCAGCAGCATTTTGACGCCCACTGTTATGCAAACAGTTATCCTTAAGGGACCTTGTGCGTTTTCATAATCGCTGTTTAATTAGGAAATTTTGAAAAATTTTCATCAGTTTTTTTTTCAAATAAAAATTGTGCATAAGTTAACTAGTAATCTTCTAAGTGTTATACCATTTTGGAATCCTTATTAAATGCGCCAACTTTTAAGGTTACTTGCCAAACTCTCGTAGTACATTTTTTTCCAGTACAGCCAGTTAAAGTTGAGCAAAGTTTTACTTTGGAATACTTGGTTGGGAAATAAGCGGCAATTTTTCCTGAACGAGAAAAGTTGGCAGTAAGGTTGACACACCAGTTTGAAGATGCGTTATTCATCATTACATTGTAAAAATAAAATGCAAAAAAAGTTAATATTTGTAGTAACAGGAGTTGACAGACTGCCGTAGGGTGTGAAATTTCTATATTTTTTTCAAAGACCTATAATTTTCAAAACACATACATAAAATTTTTTTAAATATTTTTCTGATAGCTGTTTTGACTTTGCCTATCTCCCGGTTTCGGCTTGACGTCGACTTCTGGGACACCCTATAATTGAATTTGTGATTACTTTGCTACATTTCAGTTTTGTTGTCTTTAGCATTTTGCCCAAATTACGTGCTACACATTATTTCATTTACTACTCACTTGATGTTATCCTCCGGCGTTTTTGACAAAGTCGAAAACTTTGACTTCTCCATGACCTTGATGAAGGATGGGTTACCGTTGTTGGAAGGAGACCGGCAACAACGTCCTTCCTCTTCTTTCAGGACATGTTGCGATTGGGGAGATCCATCGCCATCCCCGACGTACTGTTCGAAGTTGTTATCAGAGTGCTGGCTTGCTGTGCTTATTATAAGGCTCTCATCCAATCTGCAAGCATACTCAGTATGTTAGGAACTGAAGACTATATCGCAGTAATTTGAGCGTAGTATGCATCCATTTGTTCTGCTCTGCTCGTGTTTCACCAGTACTGGTGAGTGTGCAAGGATTATGGTACCGAGCACATTCATCGTTTATTGAATTTTTACAATAGCTTCTGCGCTTTTGTTTCCTTGTAATAGCTATTTATGTATTAAGGCCGTCAAGCACCCTGGACACTGATACTGCAAGAGACATGATAGTACATTACATACCTTGCTGAAGAAGTATGCCGTAACTGACCGCAACACCTATTTGTGACTCTCCTGGGGCCTGATTCGGAATGAGTTTCGATGGAGCCTTTTGACGATATGCTTGATTCGCTATGATAATTTTGACACTCTCATGATTACTTGAAAATATAAGATCGATATTATCAGATGCCAAAATTATTTTTGCGGTTCAAGAATATTGTCACAATGCGCTATCGAAATTAATTTCAACGGGCAAAGCTCATATCGAATCAGGCCCTTGGCACATTTTGAAAAAAAATCTCAGAAAAGTCATTTTTGATTTCTAGCGGGATCATCTATAGTCGTAAAATACAGTGTGATCCAAAAATAAGATATTGAGTTACACCTCTGATATTTTAATGGAAACCCCATTTTTTTGAGTTTTAGTTGAAGTTTCTAAACTCTGGGCGCTGAAGAAAGACATTAAACGTAAACAGTGATCAGCACATGAACAGATCCCTCGAAAGCATCCACGGATATACTCCAGTCACTTTAGGTCTAAACATCCTCGGCAGTGTATTTCTAGTGAATCCACAGACCCTTTTTCGTGTCATCTTGAGACTAGAAAAAGGATGACTGTTAAAATAAGTTACCTTGATCTTTCATGAGCTCCCAGTACAAAACATCAACGATATATTTTTGATGTAGGAACAACAAATTGGTTTAGAAAACATCCACTTTGAACCTAAATTGACTGGAGTAACATCGATCTACAGACAAATTCAAGGTCACTAGCAGTCGTCGGCGCTCTACGAATCTGCACAGGTTTGGACTTGTAAACGTGATTGTAGATGACACGACAGGCATCTAACAGTTAATTCACGCACAGGATTGCATTGCATACGCATTACGCATTCAGTAGCGCATACTCGTTTTTCGCGAGTGGAACGTTTTGTTTATGTATTGCCTAAGATACGATGTCTGACACAGATACAGCCGACGAAGTGGTTGACATCAGCGCAACCCCACCCAAAAAAAGGGCTAAGAAGCTACATTTAAGTGCAAATGAAAAACAAATAATATTAAATATATACAAAAACCAAATTCAAGAAAAACCCGATTTGGTCGTGGACGAAGTTATATGTAAGGTAGCACATATTTCTGGAGTATGTCGGTCCAGTGTTTATAGGATCATTAAGGAATATAGGAGCACTCACTCACTTTCTGAGCCAAAACCGTATCCTGCAAGAAAAAGGATAACGGACGGAGTAGATGACTTTGACAGAACTGCCATCAGGAGGAAAGTGCATAATTTTTTCTTCCGAAATGAGATACCTACAGTAGATAAGATATTAAGATTAGTTAATGCTGATGACGATCTTCCATCATTTAAAAGAACCACATTCCGAAAACTTTTGAAGGAACTTAATTTTAGATTCTTGAAACGGGGAAGAAACAGTATGTTAATAGAGAAAGAAGAAATTGTTGTGTGGAGAAGGGAATACCTTAGGAAGATTCGGAAGTTTCGCGATGAAAAAAGAAAAATTTACTATTTGGACGAAACGTGGGTGAATGCTGGACATACTCAAGCGAAAGTTTGGGTCGACAAATCAGTAACATCATCAAGGCAGGCTTTTCTAGACGGTCTTTCGGCTGGATTGAAAAATCCTGCAGGTAAGCTCCTTCATCTATCCGGCAATTTAATTTTGATAAATTCGGGCAAATAATATGCTGTGATAGCAGATAATGTGTGATATTCTCCAAAAATGGTGCATTCGCAGTGTAGTCATTAGGAAAAAAACTTCGACCCTCTTTTAAGCGTTATTTTGAAATTTATTATCATTTTTGGGTGCAGTCAATTTGCTTTGAATGGGTTTTGAGAAGTTGCAAACTTCAATTTTCTACGTTTTTCAGTTTTTGATCAGCATTCCGTGACTCTTAAATTCAGCTAAATGAACTCAATTGCCTCATTCCTTCAAATTTAATCAATCCATAGTGTAAGGAATAATTTATTTCCAGGAAAAGGCAAACGGCTGATCATTTGTCACGTAGGTAGTGAAGACGGCTTTGTTCCCGAAGCACTGTGGGCCTTTGAATCAAAAAAGACAGGGGACTATCATGAGGAGATGGACGGCAATTCCTTTGAAAATTGGTTCTCCAAAATGTTACTAAAGCTGGAGAATAACGCTGTTATTGTACTGGATAATGCCCCGTACCATTCTAGAAAAATAGAAAAAATTCCCACAATGGCAACTAAAAAAGCAAACATACAACAATGGCTGGCCTCAAAACAGATCGATTTTGATGAAACAATGGTCAAGGGTGAATTGATAAGTATAGTCAATAGACATAAATACAAATACGATTTTAAAATGATCGACGAAATGGCCAAAAAACAAAATAAAACTGTCTTGAGACTGCCACCCTACCATTGTGAGCTGAACCCTATTGAGCTGATTTGGGCCAACATAAAGCAATACGTGGCGTCGAATAATAATACTTATAAATTTTCTGATGTTAAAAATCTCTTTCACATCGCAGTCAATAGAGTTACGGCAGAGGAATGGAAAAACTGTATCCGCCACGTTCGGGAGAAGGTTGAGGTCAAAATGTGGGATTTGGACAATGTCATCGATACCCAAATTGAACCTCTAATAATTCATTTAAACGATTCAGAAGATTCAAGTTCCTCTTCTGAATGAGTGCGCGCAGCTTACTTACTAATAACTAAAAAGTGTAGTTAACTCATTTGTGAATCTCTAACTGAAATTTACTGTAAAAGATAATAATTATCTTGTATGAAATTTTTGATGACTACCCATAATATCTTGATGCGGTCCTGTAATGTCTCCTGCGCCTAAACACTCACTCACGAGCAATATGCGTGTATTTGTTTGGGTTCAGTTTCTTTCTTCAGCGCCTAGAGTATAGTTCCTTTTGTAAATTAAAGTTTATACTTATCTTCAATCATTGTGAAGCTATTTGAGTTTATAGTAAAGTTCCAGAACTTGTGCTAATAAGGGATTACGAGTATATCGTAAAAGCCATAAGCAATATAGTACCCATAGTAACAAGACCTCTTTAAAATTAAAAACAAGTCGCCGAGTATTAGAAAAACAAAAAACAACAACGCGCACATTAAAGTTAAAGTCGAAATTAATTTGCTATAAAGAGGTAGGTCAATGTGGTAATAAGTGCTGAAATGTCCATTTACCTCGATGCAATAATAAAGATATTCTTCGAATCTATTCCTCAGATTTTCAAGCATGTCTTGAGTTATTTGACTACATTCGGCCGTAATCCGCTAACGAAGATCTTGAATGGAATCTGGCTTCGTACTGAGATCTTTACGTGTCAAATTTCCCAAAGAAGAAAGTAATCTAAGCGATTTAGATCCGGAGATCTCGGCGGCCACTCGATGGGGCCTCGTCTGCCAATCCATTAATTCGAGAAATGAATGTAATTTTCAGTATAAATAACGTTATTGTCTATTATTTCGGTATTCGTGGCTCTACGGTATTTTCTAACATGTCCAAGTACGTCTCGCCTGTCATGTTTCCCGGAGTAAAGAAAGGACATACAATACGATTCCCGAAAATATCGGCCAACATATTTACTTTTTCCGGATATTGCGAGTGTACCTCTCGAAACAAATGTGGATGTGAGTCACTTCAATATCGACAATTACGTCTATTGACAGCACCATGTAAATAGAACATACAGTCATCTATCAAAATCGTCTTCATTAAGTTCATGGACAAGTTTTATCTTATACGGGTGAAATTTATTGTCCTTCAAAATTCTTAGTACTGTTGAGCCTGTGAATCCTGAAGAAGTAGCCAGTCCACCAGTGCTTTTGGTGTTGTCAAGTGCTCTTGAATTGAATAAGTTATTGTTCAATATTTATCACAACTAGATGGATAATTTAATTTGAAATGAAAGACAAAGTATTTCTATGACTATTCATACTGTGACACTGACTGATGACATTGTTTGACGCGCATTCCATTATTATCAGTATTAAGTCAAATTATATATTTTAAACTGAAATAGCTTCACAACGATTAGATTAGATTAGACAGGTATAAACCTTATAATACAAAAGTTACTAAATACTTCATCGAAGATCTAAAAAATAAAAAATAATATATAATAAAAAACTTAAGAATATCAAGGGTAACGCAGTATCTAATTTTTGGATCACCCTGTATTGTACGACTATAGATGAAAAGACGTCCCCTTCGAAATTAAAATTTACCTTTTCGTTGGGCCACCCTGTATATTCTAAGTTTGTATTGCCACATTTAGCTTGATGAACTTTGAAAATAGCAAATCTAAGAATTTTCTGAACGTCTGGCAACCCTGTCCGCATAAAGCACACGAAATATCCAGATGACAGAATGGTGCTCCAATAAAGGTAAAAGGTACTACGTACAGCGTGTCCGCCTATAAATTGACACGCTCCAAATTTTTCGTATAAAAAAAATGTTTTGTACTAAAGTTATATGGTCTACAATAAAGTTTTTCAAGTAATATCTTAGAAAAGTGGTATCCAAAGAAGTATTATTCTTTCAAATGGAAGACCCTGTATAATTGTAGTGAAAATAATAGATTTATTTTCAGTTGCCAAATGTATATCATATTTATTACGATTGGTTTGGTCAAAAACTTAAATTTTGTGCTCCCCATTGTGACTATAAATAGTACTGTTGGCGCCATCTGTTGGGAGTGTCTCCTACTCACCAGAGCTTCATGGCCGATCTCTGCTTTTACGCGGACCACGACCTCACAAGCCGCCTGGCGGCGTCTGTGAGGACCGTGGCAGGGACCCGCCTTCAGCATCGACGCGAAGTAACCTCGAATATTCTAGAAGGCTTCTATGTGGCTCTCGATTCGTTTCGACTCAACGATGCGGACTATACAGGGTGACTTGTAATGTCACGTATTCCTGATAAGGGGTGATAGATTAGGTCAAAAGCAACCGATTGTGTCCTATCATGTGTTGTGTCTTGTCCAAAAGTTAACCATTTTTGAGTTATTTCAATTTTAAATTTTTTATTATTACTCCGATTTCAGACGGTTAAAATTGAAATCCAAAAAAGCTGCTTGATTGATTTTGAGTTTTTTGTTATTGTCGCATAGCAGACATTCCAATAGTTCATAATAAGTAATAAAATGTTGAAAAGCTACAAACGTTTTAAAATTACGTTTTTTAAATGTATCATTTTCTTTTTTTTTTTTTTATTAACTTATTCGATAAAAAATGAAATTTTCTGTAAAAAATGTCCTAGTAATGAAATGTGCAAATTATGTAAATAATATCTCCATCTAACAAGCTTTCATTTGAGGTATTAAGCGTTCAATTATCTGAAGTACATGCAGAGAAACAACAATGACACCCACAGAGGCTGGATTTTTAAGGAATTTGTATTGCCTTGAATAAGTCGTTATTGTCCTCAAAGGACTCGCATGCAATGATTGTTTTATGGCATCGACTCGACGAGGAAGCGAGCGAGAAGAGCTGACTTAGTGGAGGAGTGAGAGAGAGGGAGAGAGAGAGCTGTTATTATTCATCATTGCAGTCACGCCATCGCCGCACGCCGAGTGAGAATTAGGTTTAGTTGGTATCAACTACTGCGTACACGCACACGTTTTACGCACGATTATTATTATCGAGTTTCCCAGTTCATTTCGAGTGGTTTCTTTATCATCATGGCAGACGTAGAAGATCCGCCAGGACCTCGCCATAGCGAGCACTGGCAAACTACAAATGAAGAATACGCAGACATAATGTTCTGTTATGGACACCTCATGTTACTGTGTTTGACTATGTGTATCGGCGCATCCGTCACACCAGACGTGTTTAAAGGCAAGGTAGTGATGCTGGTCGACCCCGAGTCTATCCTCCTGAAAATGAAGAGGAAATCCTTCGTGTGTTTCAGGAAGACCCTACTACGTCTACGCGCATTGTGGCTGCTCAGTTGGGTATATCACAATACAAAGTATGGTTTACTGTGCATACTGCAAGATTATACCCTTATCACTACACGCCTGTGCATGTGATTGAAGAGGGCGATCCTGCAAGACGATTACATTTCTGCAGGTACATGTTACATGACGACGAGACAAAATATGCGGTTCCAGCACGACGGCTGTCCCGCACACTACAGTAGATTAGTACGGTCGTATTTAGACTCTAAATTTCCAAATCAATGGATTGGCAGAGGCGGGCCCATTGCCTGGCCAGCAACAAGCCCAGATCTCACACCGATGGATTACTATGTGTAGGGACATATGAAAAGCCTGGTGTACGATGTTTCGCTCGTACCAACGCGCGATGAATTAATTACTAGGATAATCAGTGCAGCTGACCAAATAAAAAGCCGCTTAACAACTAGAGTTACCAAAAGTAAATTACGTAAGAGAATGCGGGCGTGTATTCGTAACAGGGGATTACAATTTGAGCAGAATCTGTAAGATACTAAAGGAAATGTAATTAAATAAAACTGTAATTAAAATAAAAGCCTTTTATTTATCCTACATAATTATCGTTCGTACAACTTTACTCATCTTCTTTTAATTTTATGTCTTTGCACTTGAGTTAGTTGTAACTTTTATGCCTCAAATGAAAGCTTGTTAGATAGAGGTATTACTTACATAATTTGCACATTTTATAACTAGGAGATTTTTTACAGAAAATTGTATTTTTATCGAATAAGTTAGTAAAAAGATAAGAAAATCATACATTTCAAAAGCGTAATTTTAAAACTTTTGTAAGTTTTCAACATTTTATTACTTATTATGAACTATTGGAATATCTGCTATGCTAACTCAAAATCAATCATGAAGTTTTTTTGTATTTCAAATTTAACCGTCTGAAAGCGGAATAGAAAATAAAAAAAATAAAATTCAAATAACTCAAAAACGGTTAACTTCTGGATAGGACATTATAGGACAAAATCGGTTGCTTTTGACCTAATCTATCACCCCTTAACAGGAATACGTGACATTACAAGTCACCCTGTATAACTCGGCGGCCGAGATGTACAGTGGAGTAGAGCGGATTGGAGTATAGTTCAGTCAATGGCGCGACATAAGGATTAGTCAGACATAAATAGTGGTGTACATAGATGTTTCATCAAGTTAAACAAATAAGTGCATTTCTTTTTGTGGAATCCAGTGTTTTAATCCACACCCAAAAGAACCCACAAAAATGCTACACTATATTCATCTAGCTGCCTATACAATTTTACAAAGCGTCGGATACATAAAATTCAATGGCACATACATAAGAATTTGGTTTTTGGTCAAAGTAATGAAAACAAGCAAATGAGCCATCTCGTGAGCCACATATATATTTAGAATAAAAAAAGCGGCTAACATCTTTACTAAAAATATACAGGATGCTTTGAAAAATCTACTTTATTCGATAGAACTTTTCTGAGACGCCCTTCGCTGTATATAAAAACGAGACGGCCTGATTTTTCTAAAAGGTCATGCTAGAAGTTTAAGATACCGGGGATCAGTGTATAACGGGATACTCCGTACGTCGACATATGATACGTTTCATATTTATTTTCAAATGTATACTGCAATTCAACATGTAGCATGAGATCCGCAAGCTGACGAAATAATAAATAAATACAACCAACAACAATTTCGGTTATAAAATAGACTTGTATTCAATAACAATTATTAGAAATGTTCAAAAATGGATGAAGGATTTAATTGCAGTGACGAGTCTTCGACCAGCAAGCTAAAGAAGCTGAGCATTAATGCACTCATTTAATATTTATGAAGGGATTTTTTTAGACCGAAGCAGCCGCGCAGGCAGAAGCCCTAAACATATAGCGTAGCTTTTTACCGGCAGCTGCCGCTTTTGATGAGATGTGTTAGTGGCAGATGAAGTCCTCGGTGATCTGGACACCGACCAGCCGGAATGGACGGCTCTTTGGCAGAACTCGGCTATCCTTTGAAACCGGATGAGCGCTACGACACTTTTTGTTTGTCAATGTACAGTATACTGTATTTTGAAAGCATTCAACCGTATATGATTGTTGCGTACCCAAACAGTTATTACCTCCAGATATTTCGTCAAGTTATCGATAAACAGACAGCCCACGCATCCGCGAAACAAACATCTCTCCAACGAAAAACGGAGAAAAAGTCTCTGAGCCCCTCCCAGTCGGTATGTACGTAACCTAACCTCCACGACACCATGACTGAGTTATCCAGGGGAGAAAGGACGTCAGTGCTACATGGGACAGGATGCGTGGTCAGAAAGAGATCCACCAGGCTATAGGCATGTGACGAAACGCGGGGGAAAAAGTAGGGCTTGTCAGTCTTGGGTAATAGCGAACGCTTCAACTGCACGACCTGCTGCGTCGGTCTTGTTTGAGCCCAACCAAAGCTCATTATGGGCATTGAAATCACCTAGGAGAACTACCTCTGAAGCGGAGTGTTTGATGTTCAGGAAGACGATCTTGAAAGCGAGTTATGCAACTAGGTCATCACATTTACGGTCCGAGAGGGAGCGATAAAGGCAGCGAATAAAATTGGGGGATGTTTTGGAGTTGAGGCGAAGCCACAGAATGTCTTTCTGGTCTGATTCTAAAGAAACGGACTGGAGCAGGAAATACTTCTGCGGACAAAAGTGACAGCTCCCCCGTTGCACCTTGTAATCTGGGAGGCTAAGCTGATTAACCGGTACGGACTCTGAGATTTCTGTCTCCGTCAAGAAAAACATGACCGGACGGTAAGATTGCAGGTAGTGATGAACAGCATCAGTGTTGCTATTAATCCCGCAGATATTCGTGAAACAAATTTTATCATCGATGGTGCTCTCTCGCGTCCACCCTCCACCCAGACATTCCGAGGGTGGAGTGAGTTTACGTCCGGAATTCTTAGTACTCGAGGATTCATCAACTTAGTTTCTTTGTTAAGGAAGATAACTGACTGCATAGGTGTAGAAACGTGCGGACATTTATAAGACACCCTGGAAAAAGCTAGCGGGTGGTACCGGATCGGTAGACTGGTCCTTGTCTACCACCTCCTTTTTGCGTGTTAATGATGTTAGACAGACATAGAGTGACCCGTTGGCGGACTTGTATCGCCAACCGGCAGTCGATACTGAGGTATTCCTTAACGCGTGTACAATCACAATAACGGAAGGGGGTCTGGTTGAACAAGCCGTGCTACACTGCACGTCAGCAGAAGATCGAAGCACACAGAACCTTCTTACAAAACTCCTACTGCAGAGAACAGACAAGCCGACGCGTCGTCGAGACCAGAAACAACCATAAAGCGATCCGCAGCACCAAAGACCAGAACGATATAACAGTTACGCACAGGGTAATGGCAGTCAGTCTTTGTGGACGCAGGCCAAGCAGATTGAAAAGAACTTCTCGCAGAGTAGCCTTTCACCACTTACGTATCAGAATGGAATAATTGTAACCGCCTCAAAGGCTAAGGCGGAAGTGCTTGCCAAGATCTTTGCTGTAAACTCCACCATGGACGTCCCTCTAATGCCCGTCGATTCAAAGAGTTTACTATACTATGCGGGAAGTAACATTCATTTGTCGCTAGAGATTAATAAACTTCTGGTCCAGACTTGATTCCTGCCGTTGCATTGTAGAGGTTTGCAGCGGAGCTTGTTCTAGTTCTTTCAGATATCTTACGAATCCGGCACCTTCCCTGAAAACTGCAAACTTCCTCATATCCAATCCATTCCAAAAAAGGGATCTAAGAACGACCCTGACAACTACAGGCCTATAGTTCTGCTTTCTGTTATTAAGTAAGGTGATGGAGAGGTGCTTAAATCGCGAGCTTCTGGATTACTCCGAGCGTCGCGGCTTGACTAGTGACAGGCAGTGTGGTTTCCTGCACCAAATGTCCACAGGGGACCTTCTAGCTTACGTCACGCAATTATGGAGTAAACTCATCCAGTCTTATGGTGAGGCTCGTGCCGTTACTCTTGATATTGAGGAGCTTTGCAGATGTGTAGGTGACTTCCTCTCTGGCCACAATATATCCGTCGTAACTGATGGGACTCTCCTCTTCATCCCACAACGTCAACACGGGTACTCCTCAGGGATCGGTATCGGCTCCGACACTATTCCGCTAAAGCCGCGTACAGACCGAACATCCAACGCCAAGCAAACGAATGCAAGCACATGTGCCGTTGGCGTTTGTTGTTGGAAGGTATTGGAATGCGCTCATCTACACCTAAATTTAGTTTCGAGCTGGTTTAAGTTCGGTGCTACTGTCGAACGACGGATCTCCTCTCATCGAATGCAGACAAACGGCTAAATACTAAAAGCGCAACAAATCCTGTCCAGGCCAAATCAAACCTCCATTTGATATACCGATCAAAGAACGAAGGCAATCGAACGCCAACGCCGACCTTGGAAACCGCTGGCCTATGTTGGCTGGAGCCGTACACACCGATTCGAACACCTCCAAATCTGTAACCACATGTGCCTTGGCTTGCGCTGGAATCTCGGCATGTACGCGGCTTTACACGTCAACGACGTCCTTTCCCGTACGATCAACCCAGTCCAGAGCATTGCTGATGACATCACTCTACATGCAGGGATTCAGAGCGAGAAGCCGCTTTCTGCCGGTGAGCTAAAAAATGAAGATTATCAGCGAATTCCTCTCTGACTAGAGAGCTGGAGATTATACTGCTTGGGGACGTCACAATCTTGTACAGTTTAATACTTCCAAAACACAGTACTGTACCTTGATGGACAAAAAGCTTCCTAGCGCTCATCTGGTTTCGATGGATGGCCGGGATCTGTTGAAGTGCCGTTTATTGTGGCTGGCCGAAGTCCAGATCACCAAGGACTTGATATGGTACCCTACACATGATATCATTAGACCCAGATAAGCCCTAGACTGGAGTACTGCTCTCACGTATGGGGTGCTGCATTATTTATGCTCGGTGCTGACCAAAGGAGGGCGGTCTGACTGATCGATATCGATGCCTTTTTTCTAACAGACAGTCTCGGAACCCATTCGGAATGGCGGACCGACGGCGATTTAGCTCTCTTCTATCGCTACACCAACGGGCATTGCTGCACAGAGCTCTCTTCCATGATGCCGTCGCGCGATGTGCCTGCCAGTCAGACTCGCCTGACTTTGGCCTCCCTCCTAACCGTGTCGAACTTCAATCATCCAGAACTGGCTGACACGATTGCTCCTTTGTCCCGTTGGTGTCGAGATTGTGGAACAATCTACAAGAGGAAGCTTTTCCCAGTTCTACTAACCTCAGTCAGTTCAAAAGTCGGATTAACAAAATTTCTTTGGGATCCTCATAACATCCGCGGTGTCCCGGCATTTAGGCTTCTGCCTGCGCGGCTGCTTCGTTATGAAAAAAAATTACACTTTTTGATTTTGATTTTGTAATTTTTCATAAGGATAGTTATACATATTGCAAACTCAAAAATTTAACTAATTAAGTAACCTACTTTATTTGAAAAAACAGACGAGATATAAAGACATCCATTTGGCCTTGTTTGTACTTAATTCATCTAAGCAGAACATATCGGATTGTTTGAATGTTATCTAATCAAGAAGAGGACCAAGTGAATTGTTATTTCTGGGGTGGGGTTTCGTAGTTTAATGGGTTTATCGTCTCGCGGTTAAGTTGAGGGTTGCAGGGTGATTTACTCCAAGAACAGTATCCAGGAGAATATACGATGAAGCGTAATCCGTATAACGAATCTCGCTCTTTAGGGATGAACCTCTTTGTTTGCGATGACGAACAAGGGGATGATCTTTCCCTATTTGAAACTTTAATGGAATATTGCTGGTCCTGTATTTTTAAGTCGGTCGAGGATTACCCATTTCTAAGAATAAGTCTTGGAAAAAAGGTGGAAGTACCTGTAAAGGTGCAGCGCAATAACCAAAAGCAGACCTGATTCGGAAATATTTAACAATAGACATTAAATCTTCTGTGAGAATTTGGATCCGTTCACATTTTCGACATTTACAATAGCATCCGAAAAGTCGGGAATGTAATCACTCATGCTTCTGGCCAATAAAACCGCATGTATTGGCAGATTCTCAATACCTTAGCAAACGTCTCAATGATAAATGTGATCTTCTTCAGTACAATGACAATATTTGCTTTATTGGTCTTGCAGATGACAGTTTGTTTATTTTTTATTTAACTACATGTACCTAAGCAGTGGATTACTACAAAGAGAAGCCAAGAAAAAATTAGTTACTATAAAAATCAATCAATAATAATAATAATAAAACATATATTGCCCACGTCGGTGTTCTCGAGTTAAAGGGAGGACCCAGTGTGGCCGATATGAAAACAAGCCAAAACTTCTCATTCGTCGGTATACACTTCGCATGCCAATAGGCCTTCCATGTTCTGCAAACCATTAATTTGCTATGGACCTGGTAGTGGAGAAACGGTCCCTTAAGGCCAATAATCTTTGGCGGCGATCTTCACGGTCTGTTGTTCTACGGCGGCGTCCAGTGCCCCTTGCTCTTTGCGTACGGCCTTCTCGAAGCCATGCCTGACAACACCTAACCACAGTGTCTACACCTCTTTGCACTCTAACTGCAATTGCCCGAAAAGAAAGTCCAGCTTCCCGAAGTCCCACTATACGGCCCCTATCAAACTCACTAAGTTGACGAAATTGTACAGGTCTCCGTACTCTAGGCATCGTAACCGATCGTAAAGGATGTTGATGAAATGTTCATTTTTAGAGCGTTAGTAAATTAAAAAAAGCAGTATAAAAACCGGAATGTCCAACTGATAAGGCTGAACATTTTTTCACTTGTTATTTACATTAAGATAATTATTACGTTCACCAACTTTTATTAAAATAAAACCATTTAAACTGGGTGTTCGGATTTATATGTCACTTAGTATACGTTGTCCCTCAAGGAACTGTTCTTGCATCAATATCCCTATTATACAGGGTGTTTTCAAAGTTGAGTCATTTATTATAACAGCTTGTAGAACTCGTGAAAAGAAATCGATATACCAAAACTCACATATAGAAAAGTTGCATAATGAGAAAGTTAGCTTAAATTATTAAAAATTAATTAAAAAAATCCTTAACAAGTTAAATAGATGCCGTTTTTAAAAAAACTGTTCAAAATTGTCCCCGTTTGTTCGATTAACGCAAAATCAAAAGCTTCGAAAATAAAATCCTATTGTCCACAAAATAAATCACAAACATTTTCAGTGCGCTGCTGAAGTTCTTCCAGAGTATTTACTGCTCCATCATGATACACCAACTCTTTCAAATAGCCCAACAGAAAAAAATCGGGGGACCTTAAATCTGGGGGGCGAGCAGGCCAAGAAATGGGTACATTGCGTCCTACCCATCTATTCGGAAACTCATTATTTAGATGTTCATGAACGTCTTGTCTAAAATATGGTGTCATCTAGAAACCACATATTCTGTCTCAAATTTGGAGGAACATCTTCTCCGAAGAGAACCTAAATAAGTTTCACCTAACAATCGAGGTGGAAAATAGTAGGGTCCAATAGGCATGCCATTTACCACGTCAGCCCAAACATTTAATGAAAATGTATGTTGAAAATTAGTTTTTTTCACAGCATACGGAATTTCTGCTGCCCAATCATGATTGTTGTGGAAATTGTGCACTCCATTACGTGTAAATGTGGCCTCATCTGTACAGAAAATTTATTTTCTAAAATCTTTATTCCTGCCGAACTCTTCTAGAAGCCACCAGTAAAATGCAACTCTTCTAGGATGAACTTCAGATTGTAGCGCTTATAGTCATTGATAATGATAAGGATAATAATGTTCTTGTTGTATTGTCTTCCACATTTTACTATGCGAAACTTCAACTTGAGCTACTATGGCTCTAGTAGTCATTGATGGGTCGCTTTCGACCATTTCTAAAATGTTTTCCTCAATTTGTAACATTTCAGGTTGAGCAGGTCTCATTGTTTTTTTAAACATCCGGTGTCACGAAGTCTAATAACTAAAACAAACACCCGTGGGGCCGGATGATTATTTAAAGGAAATCTTTTCGCATACAACCTGCTTGCTGCGGCTGCATTATGTTGGCACCCTCCGTATGTCAGTATTATGTCCACTAGTTGATTGTATTCGTAAACATAGGCCATGTTTTCGAACAAAATAATCAGGCAAATGAAAGTATACGCTCTATTTAAAGACTGATACAACTGATCTAACCAAAGACTCGTACTGAAAACCATACTATAACACAAAAAGTTTGCCAAATCTAGATCAACGATAAGAGTACGAGGGATGTCTTTTAAGTTTTGCATATAGAAACATAGTAGGCCGCGCGGATTGAACGTCAGTACTGAATCTTAACCTCACCCTTCAGTAAACTTGAATTCAAAGTTTCACAACAATACGTGCAGTGTTCTCACTACAGTGAATTTTTAAGTGTCACCAAGTCATTAGAAAAATGGAACTCAACCGAGAACATTTTCGCGCCATGATTTATTACAACTTTCAGAGACAATTGTCGCAACATGAATGCCTTGCTGAGTTACTGTCTGTTTTCGGCAACGAAGCGCCACATCAGTCGACAATTTCCCGTTGGTATGGAGAATTCAAACGTGGACGGGTGAGTCTTAGCGACGATCCCAGGGTGGGTGCACCAAAAACGGCAGTCACCCAGGAAAACGTCGATTCTGTGCGCAAACTCATCATTGAAGATAGACATGTGACATGTCGCGAGATTGAGGCGTCCTTGAAGAGCTCGAAGACCTAAATTCAAAAAAAATTACATGAAGAATTAGGAGTAAGAAAATTAGTTTTTCGTTGGATACCCTACCTGTTGACTGAAGAGCAGAAAGCCGCCAGGGTTAATTGGTGTCAAAAAACATTTGACCGTTTCAATTCTGGAAACTCAAAAAATGTGTACAGCATTGTTAGTGGTGATGAATCGTGGATTTACTGTTATGTACCAGAAAATAAACGACAGTCGGCTGTTTGGGTGTTCCAAGGTGAAGAAAATCCAACAAAAGTCATCCGTTCTCGAAGTGTTTCGAAAAAGATGGTCGCGACATTTCTGTCAAAAGCGGGTCATATTGCAACAATTCCTCTTAATGAGCAAAGAGCTGTTACTGCGGAATGGTATACCACCATTTGTTTGCCAAAAGTCATCACCGAGCTTCGAAAAATCAACCCCGAAAGAAGAATTATCCTCCACCAAGACAATGCAAGCTCCACACAGCAAAAAAAACAAGGCAGTATTTAACGGAAGAAAACTTGGAATTATTGGACCATCTGCATGTAGTCCCGATCTAAGTCCTAACGATTTCTTTACTTTCCCGAAAATTAAAAACAAACTGGGTGGTCATAGGTTCCAGTCACCAGAAGAAGCAGTTGACGCATTCAAAACTGCTGAATAAGTGCTTCGAAAATTGGTTCGAGCGCATGCAGATGTGTATCAATCTTCATAGAGAATACTTCGAAAAACAATAAAGTCATTTAAAAGTACCTACCGTGTTGTTTTATTTCCATATGCAAAACTTAAAAGACATCCCTAGTAGTAAACAAGATTTTACACGGTAATGTTTGAATATATCAAAAAGTCTGTTTTATAGCATTCTTATTTTTTAAATAGTTATTCTTTCACTATTTTTTGTTTGTTATGCGACTTCTATATAGGTGATTATTGGTATATCAACGAGTCTTACAAGCAGTTAAAATGAATGACCCATTTTTAAGAACACCCTGTATATTTAAATGACATTTCGGTATTGGATGTGTGGGCAAAATCGTATGTTTCGTGGATGATACTGTAATTCTCTATAAAGCAAATGACTGGCATACACGATAAAATAGGATTTCGTGAAAATTATACAGTGGTTTCCCAGTAGATTACTCATTATAAATTATAGCAATATTCACTTTGTTGCCTTCATATCACATACCACATGTTAAACACTAGCGCCTGCTTCTTGAAGAAAGTCACATTGCCTTGAACAAAGAGAATGGGTGATCGGCAATAGCCCCCGCCTTTACTCCACCAGTCCTGTGTACATGCCTATCAACAGAAAATCCAATATAACGCCGTTCTCCACGGCGACCTCTTACCTTTCTACGACCATCGTGCGTACCTAAACAGAATAGCGATTTATCCCTGAAGATGACATTATGTCTTTCTGCCTCCCAATGTTACCGTTCTCTGCTCCAGTTCAAACGTTGACGACAGTGGTCCGCAGTCAGAGGAAGCACTAATCGTGGACGGTATGAAAAATGTCCAAAAGCTCGAATGCGGCAGAGTGTAAAGTAGCACCTTCTTCTCCAAACTATTGGTCAGCGATTTGACTCGTTGCAGCAAGACGGTCATTTTATGTTTTTTATTCATAGTTTATTCAAATTCAAATTCAAAAACCAATATAACTTACAAATTAAAAACAACCTTCAGTACAATTTAAATAAGAAAAAGCTTAAAAAAAAGCCGTTGCATACTCTTGCTACCCTGAATAACCAAGATTGCAACAGAAATCTGAGCAAAGATACTAGCATCAGATCTAGAACCAGCAAGTAACGGTATATGAATTGTGAAAATTCTGTATACTTTCGTAAAGGGTAAATGTCTGAATCTTGTCGTCACAAATCCTAAATTACGTGTCTGCATAAACAAATCTAAAATTCAATAACAATAGTACAGAAGCATACTAAAAACACTCAGAAGTGTAAATATAGAGTACATAAAATATGAATATCTGAAATATGATAATATAGGGATATTTCGAGTAAGGTCAAACTATGTTGTTTAAACAATAAAAATTTTGCGTAAAGGTTAAGCAGAGAAACAAGAGTACTACAATTTACTACAAGATTTACTACAAAAGAATAGACACCTAAGCTATAAGCTTGTGTGTGTCATACAATATACAAATTCAATGCATGGCTAATGGTCATAAGGTATATTATGAGCAAAATGTATATAAAAAAAAGAAATAAAAAAAAACATTAGATAGAAATGAAATTACTGAGTTGAGTCAAGCTACCGTCGATGCAAGCATGTCAAAGTTATTTAAGATGAACTTTTTAATTCTTTTTTTGAAACTATACTTCGAGAGGATTTTATATTCTAGGAGTAATTTATTATACAACCTAATACCATCAAACTTTATGCATTTTTGGCAAACAGATTTATTCACTCTGGTATAGGTGTAACTTATATTTATTTTAGTTCTTGTTTCATGAGCGTGGCTGGTTGGAACATTGTTTCGGGAGTGAACAAATTTTAGAGCAGCAAAAATATATAAACCTCTAACATTCAAAAGATCATTTTCAATGTAAACAAATCTGCAACCTGACCTACATGGGATACAAAAAATAGTCCTGACAATATAATTTTGCGTGGTTTGTAGTATTTTTAAAGTACTAGTGTATGCGGCTCCCCAAATACTTATCCCGTAAGTTAGTTAGAGACCCCACAAACGAGTTATATATTGAGTGAAGACTCTTTCTGCTTAAAATATTCCTAAGAATGAAAAACTTATGAATAATTCTCCTTAATTTCGATGGCAAAAGCTCGGCATGACTCTGCCATTTCAAATTACTGTCAATAGTGATTCCTAAGTATCTAATAACTTCAACTCTTTCGACAGTGTCAGCACTATCATTTATAATTAATGTGCGGTGGTGTAATGGCATGCCTGCTTTGGTTGGAGAAAACGTTACATACTTAGCTTTAGAGATATTAAGTTTAAGTAAATTGTTATCCAACCAGCATTTGACTTTATTTAATGACAACTCGGCATTCCGTATTGCGTCATCCCATGAATGACCAGTGCAAACTAAAACAGTATCGTCTGCATATGATATCATTTTACAGTTGAAATTACATTGAAGTAGTTCATTTATGTTTTTGAGGAACAGTGTTGGTCCCAAAACCGTCCCCTGAGGCACACCTATTTTGATCTTTTGAATGTTGCTAAAATCTGACCCTACCTTAACTTGTTGTAATCGATCAGCCAAATAGTTCTCAAATAAGTTCAGAACTCCGCTACGCACTCCAACACCTTCTAGTTTCTTTAATAAAATTGTATGAGATACTGAATCGAAAGCCTTTTGAAGATCTAGGAAAACTGCAACAGTCTTATTTCCATCTTGAAAATTTTCAAGCACTTGTCCTGTAAGTTCTTGTAGAGATTGCTCTGTATTGCAATTTTTGCGGAACCCAAATTGATAGTTCGATATTATGTCATATTTCTCAAGCACTTCTCAAAAATCTCCCCACATGCCGGGATAGTTGTCAGAAGTGCCGACCTTGACGCTCTTTGGTTGGCCTTCTTCGTGCTCCTCTGTCTTCTTCTATCCACACACGACACACACACATTACAGTCATTGCAGAACATTTAACACGGTGGCCAATTTCGCGTTAGGGCAAACCAACATCTCGATAGGCAATAATTCTACCCCTGTGAAATTCGCTAACATGGTGATAATTTAACACTAGTAAATGAAAGGGCAATAACTAAAAATATCTGCACTACTGAGCTCTCACAAACTGCTTTCTTCACAAAAACTAAGAGATAACATTTTAACGAAGGTAAACGGAAACAAAGATAAAACGTTGACATTGTTGCCAGAGCATGTTTTAAATATAGTCATTATGTTACCAAAAAAACAAGTTGAAGAAATTATTTTTTCTGGGTGTCACTGAGTATATTTTTCATACTGAGCTTTGATCATAGCGTGACGAAGCTGCGAAGATTATATCGCATTGCTTATGCTTTCTCCGATGCAAGCTCGCGTTCGACATTCCAGTTTACTGCAGAACAAAGCATTGTCCAGAGGAGCTTTCTATAAAACAGTGCCCTTTTCTAAGACCATAACAAACGTTTTACCATATAGACGTCAAGGTATATAACCTAACTTCTGAAACTGGCTTCCAGGCTTACTTCGCGGTTGTCTCCTGATCCATCTCATATTCCCTGGTCCATTATCAGGCCACAACTATTTCAGTAGTTACGTACCGGTAGGTAAGCTTTGACCCTAATTAAAGTAATTAATGAACTAAGTTATATTATGGTCTAATGCTGGTTCGTCCACATTTCCACTTAAGCGTTGATCCTTTACCTTGTCTTAATGGAGCCGGAAATATGCACACGGGTCCGCATACGCGACCAAATAGAGACCGGAAACCGGTAGGAATACAACAGCACTTCCACAACTAACGTAATGAATTTAAGACTTTGTACGCCATGCAAACTACCGGACCAGGATACACACAAATTAATGTCTACGCCATTACGTAGCCTTAACTGCATAGACGATCCCAGCTTATATGGATAGAGTTACAATGAATGTTGTTTGGAATTCTCAGGGCCGATTTCACCAACATTAATATTATGGACCAATGGGACCTTATCGAAATGCAATTTGACAGAAGCTGTCAAAGGTCTCTGAATATTAGTGATTTCTATTGAAATATTGAATAAAATCGTGAAAATTCGACTGTATTATAAAAAAGACCACTTTTTGATTCCAACATGATGCTTTTGTACAAAAAAAACAGGACAACTTTCATGTATTTTGATATCTGATATAGGTTTACATTTAACAATCCGTTATCCCCCTCAGCGAATGGGAATGCGGCAAATAGTAGGTCGATTTTCTAGCTGTTAAAGTTGGCAGCGGATTTGGATGTTTGTTAATGCATGGCACTCTCGAATTTACCAACTTCAATATACTGAAAGTTATCATTACATACCTGTTGAATAGTGTGGATTTGTCTGTATTTTGCAAGAAAATAGAATATAAAATACATTCCATCCAATTCCTCATCTTCCTTTACATCATAATTTATGGGTTAATGGATTTCTTCAAAGCAATAAAAGCATTATGTCCTCTCCATCCTAAAACACAGATAATATGTATAAGACGTGTCGATCCTTACATCTCCCTGATGCATAATGCAATTACTGTGGACATAGGCAAAAAATTATGAAAAATGTTTCACAAATAATGTCTTTTAAGTCCAAAAATCATAAAAACTAGTAATGTTTATTGTTTGCGTTTTTGACTGGCGGTCGTTGACTTTCGGGGATATCTATCTGTCACTCGAGGGTTGCCAAGTCTAACGACGATCACGTCCCGTGGTGGAGGGTGCGAAATGAATCTTTTACATTTGCTGTTTTTGCATTTTTATCATCTAGCCGTTGCAATCAGTGCACAAACACTGTGACATATGATTTATAGCATAACCCGCTGCCCTATCAATACAAATTTAACATACAGGTCGCTTAGCCGTGGGGATGCAGTGGTCGGGATGAATATCACGGCAGCAACTGATGATTTGGGCATGTCTGGTAACAACGTATGAAGTGAAACTCACTAACTTCACAAATTTGAAGATTTTGTACAATTTCTTTGAAAATGATGAAAGATATGTCTGATTTGGCAGGGTAATGTCGCAGCCAAATGGCAGTCACTCTTTCTGACACAGTCCGGATCGCAAGATGATGATACTCGTGAAATGTATTGATACTTCTAAATATAGGATCCTATCGAACATCCCTACTGTCAAGATGTATAACCCAAGGTACCGACGGAGCTATTTTGCGGCGTCAAGGTAATAATTTTAAATTTGCATTTGCATTTTTTCAAGTGTGGTGCAATGATTTTGGGAAAAATGTCACGAATGGTCTTATAAAGCATAGTAGAGTATATTTCAACAGTTGGCGGAACTTTACTCCACTGGGACCAGGAGGGTGAAACGGGATATTAATGCACAATCTGGCAACCCTGTTGCACCCTCACAAAATGGCCGCTGACAACTACACAAGTCACCGTGTTATGATTGAATAGCATGGA
Source organism: Acanthoscelides obtectus (assembly GCA_963669975.1). Taxonomy (NCBI): domain Eukaryota; kingdom Metazoa; phylum Arthropoda; class Insecta; order Coleoptera; family Chrysomelidae; genus Acanthoscelides; species Acanthoscelides obtectus. The sequence continues at coordinate 107,536,111 of CAVLJG010000005.1, read as the reverse complement.
ATTAAACCTTCAGAGTATATGTTTTGTGACTGGTACCAAGACTTGACAGATCCCACACATGTGTCACTCCTTGAAATGCAAGAATCAGCTGTATTCAAATAATGTCTAATATAAATATAACCCAGATTGTGTACTCGTGAAAAAAGAAAAATATGGCAAATTTGCAATTTTTTTTGCAGGTCTTAGGTTTGATGGTAGCTTTAAGGCGTAGATTTGGGAATTTATTAATCGCTATGAATATAGTGTGGATTTTTATTCAGTTCCTGAACAACGAAGAATATTCAACTTTATGGATGTATGGATATCAAAAAACCTGAACGGTTTTGTGGGAATATCAATCTTCTAAGGTGCCACAATGGTTCTGATGAATGGCAAGTACATGAATGAATGTTTGGAAACGACCAATATCTTTTGGTAGAGCCTGTCATCAAGTAGATGCTTAATGACTATCTGCACGAGGTTTATAGGAAATAACACCCAGTATCACATATCAATTGAAGAAAATAATATAAACATGAATAAAAAATCAACAATAGAAATTAAAACATGAATTGAATTTCTTAAAATTTTGACTGAATTATATGTAATTTCTTAATATTCAATAAGCTGGTGATGTTTCAATGACAACTTGTCATCTCATACTTTGACAGTATTTTGTTTTCAACATTTCATAACTATTGGTTGCTAAAATTTGTTGATTGGAACTTGAAGCTCATTCGCTGTATCTGACGGTCTGTTACCCTATAGGTGGAGATTAACGGACTGTTGTTGGTGAAATTGGTCTTTTCTGTATCATTGAACACTTGCAATGCGTATTGGATGTCGTTCCATCTGTTGCTCTCTTTTGAGTCCATAAATAATGACTTTGAATTTCCTCAGCCTCCGGTCAACAACGTCAAGTTGATATCTTAGTTCTTTGTTTTCCTGCTTCAATTTTGAGAGTTCTACATTAAAATCCATTTCTTGGGTTGCGACCGTTTGTTACCGATGATTTCTCACCTCATCTCGATATTTTTTTCTAATAAATTCATCAGTATCTCATAGACCCGCTGGTTTGTTACTTCACCCTCTGGGATACTCATTGCAAACAAGAAAATCTTGCTACACAAATTGGTATTTCACAGGAATACTGCTAACCGACCGCACTAATCATTACGGGTATCAACACATACTGTTTACGTTTTGGCTAGAAAATCCAGTCAGGTGAGGTTTTTGTCCCGAATTTCCCAAGCGCTTCCAGTTTTACCTATTCGTCTTTCACACATTGAATTATCACACACTTATACACATTTTTACAGAATTCTACAATAGTTCTTCATTTCTTTACGAATTTAATAGTCAAATTTCGTAGGAGCACGCTTTGTCATACACATTTTTCACATACGCACCGCCATTGTAATCTGGTTCTGGTTCTTCAAAACACAACGTTTCAGTTTGCAAATACACTCGGTGACATTAGAAGTGTTACAACCAGAACAAAATTTCTTCGACTTCCATGTTTTACCTTTGCTAAAATGTTATCTCTTAGTTTTTGTCAAGAAAGCAGTTAATGAGAGCTGCGTAGTACAGATATTTGAGGAGCGATCAGCCAAAACCAGATAAATCCATTTCATAAAGTTTCGAGATAATGGCAAAAAACCGTCCATTAGGGCGTCCGTAAATTTAACCAAGAAAATAAATGGTGTATCTGAAATATATGGTGATGTAGACCTCTTAAATACTGCTTTTGTTTTTTTTTTATGATTAACATAGTAATTATTGCAAATTACAAAATGGATTTATCTGTTTTTGCTTGAGTTAACTAACTTTATAATGTAAAAAGTGTTTATTTTAATATAAATATGTTTAATAGCAAATCTTTTACGTTAATAAGGCATTTTTTAATTTTATTTATCTTTATTTTTTTTATTTTATTCCTTTTTATTTATTTTTTATTTTTTTATTATTGTCTAAGTATAATATCTTTTTAAAACTTTGTTGTACTTTTGAAATAAAGCAAAGTTATATTTTTAAACGTTTATTATAAATCAAAAAAGTTAAAAAAATAATGAACGATTTAAATATGTATTCCTTGGTCATCCTCGAGGCAATCGCAAAGTTCGTGCTCATTTTGTTCTTGAACTTCGACGGCACCTGCTTCAAGTGGAGCTTCACGCAATATATTTTTGTACCACGCTAGATTTTCATTATTCTCCCAGGTTGTACCAAACTGTTGAGCCATCAGATGAGCTAGGGATTTTTTCTTTTTCTCGGGAAGAGATCGCGTTAAAGGAATTTCTTCTAATACTATTGGAACTTCTTTTCGTTTTTTAAGAATTTGTTGGGGCACTTCATTTAAAATTTCCATTCTAAAATTTTGATGACATTGTACTTTCACGATATCTTGTCCTATTTTATTAAGGGATTTCTTGATAAGGATTCGCTTGTAGTCGGAAATACCTACAATTTTCTTAAGACAATCTTGCAGATTTTTAATGTCGTAAAGATTCCACTCAATGCCAAGTTCTTTCACAGTTCCAAACTCAGAATATTTTTCAAAGTATTCCTCCTTGCTTAATATTGTTGGGTTTTTTCTTAAAGATTTTTCCACACGGCCAAAAACCTGGTGGAAGGAAGCTATGTCCTCGAACTGGGAAAGTCAACTGGATTTCTTTTAAAGTGCCGGGGGCCTATTTTTGAGCCAAAAATAAAGGGCATGTACAATATGCGAGTTTTTGTTCTGGCCCCCACAACCGTCACAAAATAGTCTTAATACTTCAATGTCTTCGAGTTCCAGTGAATCCAAATAATTTAATAGAGCTGAACCTATCTGAACTGACCCACTACCAGCTTGTATCTCAGTCCAGGTGTAAAATGTAGGGTGCCTTGAGTTCATGTTGACGCAACAAAATATGTAGAGACTCACTTGGTGAGAGTAAAAGGCATCTGAAATGGGGGTGCGAGGCAATGGTTGCACCTGCTGCATATCAAAGCAAAAAGTTATTGAATTTGGAGAATCTTCTTTTGGAAGTTTGTAGAAAGCGTCTGCCCTCTTTCTATGTATTCGACGTTCGATCATCAGGTCAGATTTTTTTTTGGGATCTTTTTCATTTCTTATATTGTCTTTAAGACGTATGCATAGCAGTCTGCTGCAGGTGATGAAAAACCTATATTAAATTCTCCACAAAAAATTCTAGAAAACATGGATAAACTCGATTTATATTGTGCAGGTTGCTGTGAGTTAAAAATCTTATGCAATTTGGCAATACTCAAATTAGCTTGCAAGTATATTCGGACAGACTTTTTTCTGTTGTAATGGCTTTCGGTACCCCTTAAATTTCCAATAAACTCTCTTATTTTATTTTTTTATCTTCTGTTTTTCTGGAAACATGGTCGCCCCCACGAGCTTCCTTTGGCACTCCTCCATCGTGAATAACTTTTGCAACGGTATTGACTCGATTTTTTGATATTCCCAAACTTTTAGTAAAAAAAGCTTGACATACTCTTACGGATTTCTTTTTAGTTCTTGATTTGAGGTAATAAGTAATATTAAGGAGGCGTTTTTTTGGATTTACTTTGTTGGAGCGTTTCCTTAATTTTTCACAAACACCCAGCATGTGACATAACCTCATATCCTGCGTAACTTTATCAGGAACAGCATAAAGCGTTCGTCGAATAAGTCTAATATCAGCCAAGGCAACAGTACTGCACTTATAACTAGTAGTGTTATGATTCCATGGTCTCGTAAACTTTAATAGTCCAGGATCCTTATCAACATATTTTTGTTGCTTGTTTAACCTTTGTTTCTCGGGAGTTTTGGGCTGTTTAACGCGGCTGCCAGAATTTCCTAAAAAAAGGCGTACTTGTAAAAATAAAATAAGCAATCTAATAGAAATTTAGTTACCTCCTCGAACAGATATATCAATGTCTCTGTCGTGCTCGTCCATTCTCTATCACTGTAGGCGCACAGGCATATAGGGTGGAGCTGGACAGTGTTATATAGGTTCCGGTCACTCGCGTGTTTCAGCTACTCGGAGTATCGGTACTCGACTAGCGACGGACTGAAGAATATTATAATAATAATATTAATGAAGAAACTTGTCAGAAAACTACTCATACAGCGTATATTCGCGGAAGTGCACTGGTTTCCGTATCGCACAACGTTCCAAACGGTTACGATAGCAGAACTAAACTGAATGAATCATATTATTTTCCTATAACCGCCCGATATTCGTACGCGAGTTACGCGACCTTGGCGTAGGAAAGAGACGAAAATAGATTGGTAGGAATGTGCAAAACATCAAGAATACCATAAAAGAAATGCTTTCGCAAACGGATTTATCCCTTTTTGTTCGAAACAAGCCTATGCCATTTAATTTTCTGGATTTATCTGGTTTTGCTTGAATTGCTCGACTTTGAGGTCGATTTTGAATGGGATTTAACGAGTTTTCGTTGAAACTGATTGCGCCATCGGATTTATCGCACCAAAAGAAATAGAAATCGATCATAAAATTATTTTTGCCCAAAAGTGGATTTATCTGGTTTTGGCTGATCGCTCCTCATTTTTAGTTATTGCCTTTTTATTTATTAGTGTTAAGCATAAAAAAATGCCTCGAGTTCGAAGACGTCCAAATCATCACCATGTTAGTAACTTTGACAGAGGGTATTGCCTATCGAGTTTTTGGTTTGTCCTATCGCGAAACTGCCCGCCGTGCTAATTGTACTGCAATGACGGTAATGCGTGTGTGTCGCGTGTGGATAAAAGGAGGTAGAGGAACTAAAAGAAGGCCAACCGGTCCATCGAGACATACCACGGAGCATCCGGATAAGCGCTTTCGGCAATTAGCCCTACGAGACCGTTTTGCTCCTATGCGTCAGATCGCTGACCAATGGTTTGGAGAAGAAGTTAGACCTGTTACTATACGTACACTCTATCGCCGCATTTGACTTTTTTCATACCGTCCACGGTTAGTGCTTCCTTTGACTGTGGACCAATGTCGTCACCATTTGAACTGGAGCAGAGAACGGCGACCTTGGGAGACAGAATGACAAAATGTCTCTTCAGAGACGAATCGCGATTCTGTCTAGGTACGCACGATCGTCATAGAAGCGTAAGACGCCGCTGTGGAGAATCGCGCGATATTAGATTTGCTGTTGAGATACAGGTACACAGGACTGTTGGAGTAATGGTTAGGGGGCCTATCGCCTATGGTAGCCGATCACCTCTTGATGAGACTGCTGCGAATCCTCATCGAATCGTTGTTAGGGTTCGCCTTGTATTATACTGGTGCGAGACATAGAGATCTTTATGTAAGTGGGTTTGTTGGTGTTTGTTTGATTGTATTGTTTCTCCCATCATCCTGACAGACTGAGATTCCCATGCTACTGGATAAATTGGAGTATTAGAAAGGGAGTAGGAAACGAATGAGTCGACGAATCTTCTATAATTGTCGGACTCTATCATGTAGCGTCTCTTTCTCTCTCTCCTACGTACCGTTCTGTGATGCAGACGTCTCTTGTTCTTTATTCGGGCAGGGTTGCCAGATGATCAGAAAATTCTTAGATACGCTATATATATATATATACCACAAACTTTCTGTCACTTGTCAAATGCTTCATCCAACTTGTGATCCTGTGGCCACCATCTTGTGCAGCATCAGGTGGGTCACGATGTAATTTCTAACTTTTGTTTTAAATATTTTTAATCCATTTTAATTTGTTCCTGACATACAGCTGCTATGTGTAGTTTATATTCATTTTGACGAATGTACCATGTATCCAGCATTCACCACGTTATTGGTTGTTTCCCTTAACCTAAACGTTAATAACATTTAGCAACAATCTCACACACGACTGTAAGTTGATTTAAAATCATTTTGCGCTATAGTTGCCGTTTCTTCTCAATGTTATTGCAGCTCCTGATGAAGATGGCAAAGTTCATTGAAAGGTAGAGATTAATAAGATATCTTTGCTTGAATTTTGTCGAAGTACCCAACAAAAGGCGGAAGCTCTATTTTTCACCTAAGTGGTCTAAACGGCAATGACCATGTCGCAAGAAAATATATATATATATATATATATATATAACTTCCGCCTTTTGTTGGGTACTTCGACAAAATTTGAGCAAAGAGGACTCTTTATACTTTTTTTAATTCTCTCTAGCTTTCAATGGACTTTGCCATCATCATCAGGAGAGTAGTATGTGAGGATGTTGCTAATTGTTGTTTACGTATAGGATGAGGGAAACGTCCAGTAACATGGTGAGAGCTGGATAGATTGTACAATGGTCAAAATTATATAAAATATGACAAGAACAAGTTAAAAGCAGGTTAAAAATTATTTAAAAAACATTAGAGCATTACATCGTGAAGCCACTTGATGATTGCACAAAATGGTGGTCATGGAATAATGAGTGAGATGAACCCTTTGACAGAAGGCCGAAGGTTGTCAATGTCTGTGTTGAAAGATGGAACGAATTGTGGGCGTGTGCCAAACGTTGGCAAATCACTTCAGATGATGTGATTTTCAGAATGTTATGTAAGAAATTGTTAAACCGACCAGAGTCAGTTGAATAAACTATATTTTAATTAATGGGAATTTAAATTAACAATTATTAATAAATCGTGAGAAGAGAATTATTATATTTTGAGTGGAATGAAATTTACTGGTGGAATCGGCCAAAACACAGATTCTATTTATGGTTGTGAAGAGTCGAAATTTGGGGAGATATGTAGGTTCTCCAATTTTTCGCAGTTTAGCAAATATGAGTAAATGACACTCAGTTGTTTAACATCTGTCTTTTTGTTGATACAGTTGTTATTCATGAAAATGTGGGACATTTCCAGGAATAAACGTTTGGAAAGGTGTTTTTCTTTATCAAGAACTTTGATTCTATGAATTACACAAGTATCAAGTTGAGTCAATTTAAATTCATTTTACACTTTTGTTGCTACTGTTATCATTGTAATTGCAGCTCCTGATGATGATGGCAAAGTCCATTGAAAGCTAGAGAGAATTAAAAAAGTATAAAGAGTCCTCTTTGCTTAAATTTTGTCGAAGTACCCAACAAAAGGCGGAAGCTTTAATTTTTCACATATATATATACAATCAATTGTTAATTTGGAAATTGTAAAAATCTTTTAGACTTTAGTAAACTCTTTTAATGGTAATCTCGAACTTTCGGCTTTTCTTTGGAGCCATCTTCTTCAGCGACAACTCCTGAAGATGGCTCCAAATAGAAGCCGGAAGCTCGAGATTACCGTTAAAAGAGTTTACTAATTGCTCAACAGGTCGTTGGCAATGGCAATAACTACTGCTCGTATATATATATATATATATATACAGGGTGTCCGCAAAGTTGGGGTTTTCCTTTTCAGAAACAACTACCCTTGAAATAACAAAGGTAATCTGTAGTGAAACGAGGGCGACCAAGTAAAAAAAATAAAGGAAAAAGTACTCACTCTCCAGTTGACGAGAAGGGCTAACTACGTCTCTGCCCGAAATCATACCGCTCCAACAGAAAATGAAATCAGCTGAAGCGCTACCGAGCAGACGCAGAAACCACATTGATTGTCTTACACTTAATGGCACATCTAACAAGGAAGGCAAAATGTTGCGTGAAAGGTCTAGGTATTGCATCCCGTCCAATCGATTTGGGAGAATAAATGGTCCAATGAGCATACCGTTCACCATGCCAGCCCAAACATTCACCGACAATGTTTGTTGAAAATGACCAAACATGAGTGTTGCGAAAGTTATTCACCCCATTACGCGTGAACGTAGATTCGTCTGTCACCAATATGCACTTCAAAAAGTCCGGATTATTGTCATGTTGATGCAACAACGACTCACAAAACCGCACTCTTGCTGGAAAATCGTCAGGTTGAAGGGCTTGTACACGTTGGACGTGAAACGGATACAGACCCTCTTCACGCAGCGTTTGCCACACTTTAGTTTTTGATACTTGCACTTCTCTAGCCACGTCTCTAGTGCTTGTTGTTTTTTGAAACGCAATCGATTATACGAGTTCATATACCTCTACACGCGTGACTGTAACCGTCGGTTGAAGGTTGCATACTAACCTGACACACTGACCCCGACCCAGTTCTGCCGTCGGGTTGAGACTTTGTACCAGTCGGGGTGTCGGGGTTATCCCGGCGGGTCGCGGCTACAGGACGGCATTCAGATATTTTTGATGTTGCAGAGCCCTTTATCTCGGTTCCCTTAAGACATTGGTGTATATGGTACTAAGAAAAATTGCTTATGTTTTCAAGATCTATACGTCGTGTAAAGGAAAACCCCAACTTTGCGGACACCCTGTATATAAATATGGTAATACATCAGATTAATTTAAAAAATCTATACATAACTACTATTTGTGCATCCGTATTGACGTTTCGATTAACGAGGTTAAGATGTATATGCAGTGAGTGGTCGATTTTGTTGCTGCTACGTTGTTATGACAAACAGCCACTTATAAGGATATAGCCAGCTGTTATAAGGCACCTCAAGTTATAATAGGGATAATAAGTGTAGTTAAATTAGTTTTCATGTAATTTTCAACACTGAAAACCAAATTTGTCTGAGTTGAGGTCAATGTGTATAGACACATATGTCAGAAAGAGATAGAATCCGGCTGGATAGCAAGCGAAGCTCATCATCGCGTCGCCAATATGTTACGCCAGTTCCTTGAATTAAGAAGCAGATTGAAAATATGCCTCAATTTATTCTCTACGCCCAAAATAATGGTTCCATTTTGAGCGTACACATTTTTGAATTGTGGATTGTGTCGAATCTGTTTAGGCTCGATTCCGGATCGGTCCTTCAAGTCGGAATGAGAGGTTAGGATCGCCAGAAATTCGGCAACGTTACAGCATTGGTTCGCTTGGCAACACTGCACCTCGTATATTCCAAAGCGAGGTTTTCACCTCCATGATCATACATGAGCGATTTTGGTGAGTACCCTTCTAGCGCCCATTGAGGGAGTTTAGTTCTCCTTCGAAACTGTTTTCACCTGCCTACACGTAGGCAGTGATAATTTGTATTACATAATGGTATTTGTTACATTTTACGACCGTGCTCTGTCGCAGAATGTAACAATAACTCAGGATGTCTTGGTTTTGTCAGCATCGATGAAAGTCAAAGATAATTCTAAAATAAACGAAAACACCAAGTCAGATCAAAATTGAAATGAATAATGATATTCAAAATGGAACAAAATATTAAATCAAGTGTTCGAACCGACCTCCTTATTGGGTTTGATAGTAACCTAACCTATTGTAGAAGTGCGAACATTTTCTGCTGTAGCATATTGGCAATGCTGCAGATTGCACGATCTTCTGCGTCACCGTTGCTAGGCGATGTGGTGATGACCTTCGCTATTCAGCCGGCTTCTATCTCTGTCTCACGTGTCGATATACACTACTCGGTGTATGTCTGACCTCGAGCTACCTCCACCAAACAGCACTTGCACAAGCAATAAAATGAATTCAAGTTTACTTACCCGTGTGACTCCCTAAGTGCAGCAAGGAAGCAACAATAACAATTATTATTATCTCTCTGCAACAAAAAAATTTTCTTTCATCGATTGATATATTATACGAGCCCCTTCCCACTTCAGTTGGCGCAACTATTGAAATCTTAGTTTTTTTCTTATAAAACACAAATAATAAAAATGTAGCAGGGTGTTATAGGTTTAAAATATTAACAATGAATATTTCGATAATATACAGTAGAGACATCAACTTTATCACTCCATAATCAAATTTGCAGCATAAAAATAACACATGGTGCAATTACAGCATATCAACCTATTTTCATTTCAATGCAAAATAAGTCTATAACGCATAGGTGGCTGTGAAAAATAAAAGCCATGACAATTGTTTTGTTTTTATTAATCACAGCTGTCAGAATATGTTTAAAATAGTTTTGGGTAGTTAAGGTTTTCAAAATGGGTAGAGGAAAGGTTATTAGTGAGAAAATTCGGTTACTGATAATTAAATTTTTTAATTCCGGGAAATCAAACTCAGAAATTGCAACTTTGTTAGACTTATCGCGGTACAATGTGAGAAATATTGTTAGAAGATATAACGTAACTGGTTCGGTTAATATTAAGCCACGATATGTGAAAAAAAGTAAGATCACAAATGCTGACCGAAGAGCATCAAGAAGAATAATCGTGAAAAACAGGCGTGCCAATTAGTTACAATTAAGTGCTCCGTGGAGTGACGCTCTTGAAAGGAGAATTTCGAGGTCCACAACTCATAGATAGGCCCACAAACTGGGATTTAGCACTTGCAAGGTAAGTTTTCTTATATAAAGAAAAGTTAAGTAAAAACACTAAAGTTGCACAACTTGTTTATAGGCCAAAGAAAAGCCACAATTAACTCCTCTGCAAGAGAAAAATTGGCTTAGATGGTCTATAGGACATAGACAATGGACACCTCAACAATGGTGTGCAATACAATGGAGTGATGAGGCCCGATTCGAAATTTGTGTTGGTGACAGTCGCAGTAGAGTTATTCGCAAAAAAACGAAGCATTCCATGTTGACTGTCTGAAGAGAAAAGTGAAATTTCCAGCATCCATTATGGTCTGGGGCAGTGTATCATCAAAAGGAATAGGAAAATTTCATTTTATTGATGGAAATGTGGATACAAACAAATATTTTACCAGTGATGGAAGAATGTTTGACATCCGGCCAAGATTTTGTGTTTCAGTAAGATGGTGCAGCGTGCCGTACCTCAAAAAAGGCTATAAAATGAATGGAAGAAAATAATGTACCACTTTTCAAATGGGTTTCTAGCAGTCCAGATCTGTCACCTATTGAAACTTTGTGGCACGATATGAAAAAGGTTCTACGACAACATCCTGCTCGTACAATCAGCGAACTGAGACAAAAGCTTCAAGAAATATTGGATTGTTTTACACCAAATTTTTGCCAAAACTTGGTTAACACTATGCCCCAAATAATTTCTGCCATAATAAAGAATAAAGGTGATGTTACCCACTGGTAATCTTTCAACTGTTGCTTTGTTAACTTCGCGCATTTATTCGCACATTGTTTATTTGTTCAGATGTTCTATTAGTTATACGTCTAAGTGATTACAAATATGTATGTTTTACGACTAGAGTGTATCCAAAATATTTTTGAGATAACAAATTGTTTTAGACGTAAATAGTTTCGTCATGTTTAGTTTATAAATGCATATTTTGGTACAAATCTTTCGGCCATGAGATTTTTGCTACTAGTAGGATCTTTTTGCGTGTGGTCTCATTTTGTAGGCCTCATAAATACCTAAAAATCTTATATGAGGAGTTTTTTCGTTCCTGCCAACTCTTTCGATTGAATCCCAAAAAACACGTTCTCACATTCTTTGTTGTCGAATGAAAAGTTTGCCCACAAAAATGGGTGTACCCATTTTATGCGTCCATGTTTTGAATACCCCCTTGAACAGATTGCAGCAATAAAACTAGACTATACAATTATTTCGCAAACCAGGGGTATTTTCGTCTAATATGATTATATTAATATGAATAAAGGCGAACTTAAACTATGTAACATATTTTAACAAAGTTGGCTTTGAAATAGTCATGCCTAAATCTCTACCGACATATCTTGTGCTGTGCTGTTATTCACGTAGCATAACACTGCTATTACGTTTTCTGAGCTCCGAGCCCTTTTCTGGCAATAGCGGGACGGCGGATACTTCCCGCATTCCTTAGTCGCTGGGCAAGCCTGCTGAACAGTTATGGTAACGATGCCTATTCAAAACAGACTGCAATCATATCAAACGATTTTTCATTTTCAAGAGGCATTTTAGAAAATTCGAAAGTCAACTTGACAACGCCGCGACCTCAATGGACGGAATGGGTGGATACATCTAAGGATCATTATATGCAGGAAAATATATGTGTAGATATAAAAACAATTAATTCATTATTTACAAAAAATGTTCCCATGTAGCGGTGTACAGACAGGCCGACGGTTTATCGTGATCTAGTAATGGACAAAAGTATATAAACAAATTAATATTGTGCTGTATTTCTTTTTTAACTTGTTTTATTAGTACACCAACTTTTTTTTTTATACTACCACGAAGGCCTAAGGCCTAAGCACCCATTGGGTACCGTGGGGCTATAGGGGGATACATGGAAAAAGGGGGGATGCCACACGGACTCTGGCGAGGGTACACGTGTGCATGCAACATGCACACATTCTGGCTCCGCCTACGAGAACCGCAGGGTGGTACCTCCGCGTTCGACAGTCAGAGACCATCTACCACCTACGGACAATCACAACATGCATAGCCAAGAGAAAAATTTCTCCTGGGACGGGACTCGAACCCGCACAGCGCACGGCGGCTGATCAGGAGACCGAAGAGTCTACTACTGCGGCCACCGCTGCTGCCTAAAACAAACACACAACATCCATGGCGAAGGCGAGATTCGAACTCGCGGCCCGGCCGGCCGGCTGATCAGTAGCACGACACTCTGACCCACGCGGCCAACCGAGGTAACCTGTATACATATATAAATAAATCCATTAGACCCCCTTCAATAAAAAATTAATTGAAAAAAACTGGAACTATGAAGGACAAAAATATATAGACAAATACTTTTCAACATTGGTAAAGTACAGTTTCGTGTCAGAAGAGGATTAGTTTGCGTTCATTAAGTATTGAAGATTTAAATATCCAGATTAGCAAAATACTACCACTGTATTTCAAAAACCACGCATATAAACTTTATTTTTCCAATCAGCTTGTTAGAGATATTTCAGACAAAGACAGACAAAAAGAATTAATCTCTCATCATCATGAAACAAAGACTTGTCACAGAGGAATTAACGAAACGTTACTTTCCCTTAAAAAACTATACTACTGGAAGAATATGCAAAAAATGGTAACAGAATACATAAATAATTGTGAGTTATGTCAAGTAGCAAAGTATGACAGACATCCACCAAAAATAAAATTTTCACTTACACCAACGCCAAAGCAACCCCTAGAAGTCTTACATATGGACACTTTCCAATTTTCTAACACAAAATTTCTTACTGTTGTTGATTCATTTTCAAAATATGCACAAGCCTATCATTTAGATCCAGTTTGTACAGCCACAACAGTGTATGAAAATATTTTGATATTTGTGAATCATCACGGCATTCCTCAGTCAGTTACTACTGATAATGGAAGAGAATTCAATAATTCCTTATTTACTGAATTTTGTAAATTACACAAAATCCAGCTTCACTTTACTACACCATGTAATTCGAATAGCAACAGTCCCATAGAACGATTACATTCAACCCTGCTAGAACTCTTAAGAATTCTAAAAATTAAATTTCCAAAATTATGTCCAAAAGAACTAATGCAAAATGCAATTTTGGCATATAACACGTCAATTCACAGTGTTACAAAACAACTACCATTCGACCTTATAAATGGCCGCTTAGATGTCCTAGATCCATTTGACCTATCAGATGAGATCATTGTTAGCCAATTCATTGATGATAGACGTGAAAGACTAAAATTCATTTACAACAATATACACCAAGCAACAGACGCTCATAAAAAGAATATTATAGAAAAGCGTAATAAAACTAGAGAAGATATATCCAAATTCCCCCAAAGTTCGAAAGCATATGTCAAAGATAAAACCGCTTCTTGGAGTAAATTAAAACCAAGATTCACAAAAACTGAAGTTAAGAAAGAATTAGGTACAAAAGTACGGACTATCAATAAACGCAAAGGTTTAGTACACAAATCTCAAATTCAAAAACCTAAAGCTTATTCTTCTTTTCCGCAGGATCATGAATCTGGAAATCAAGAAGGTTCCGATAGTCATTCTATCCCTTCTACTAGTCGCGACAACCAAAACCAACAATGACGCAGTTGTCACACCCTTAAAAGCCCCGCTTTTCCCTTATTCGCTAGGTAACGCTAGTATTATAGAATCGTATCATACTTTTATTCACTTCGTAGAAACTACTTCATTAACAAGACAGATTACGAATATCCAAAATTATTACGAAAAACTCCAAAATACTCTCAAGCCTTTAAATGCTGATCATTCAGACTTGCACTTTGGATTATCAAATCTCCTTAAGCATACGAAATTTCTGATACAAGAAGCTACGAAAAAATTAGATAACATTGTTCCACGTATTCGTCAGAAACGAGGATTGATTAATCTCGTAGGAAAAACTTCAAAGTTCCTTTTTGGTACAATGGACTCAGATGACGAAATCAAAATTAATAATGCACTTCAAGAATTACAAAAGAACGCAAATTCTGTGCATAGTCAACTAAAACTTCAGACCTCACTAACTAAAGAATTGATAGATAATTACAATTCAACAATTTCATTATTAAGCTCTAATCAGGCACAGATCAAAACGAAATTGTATCATCTGCAAAATGCGATGAATGGAACTGTAGAAAGCTTGACAGCTTATCTTCACGCTGAAAATATTTTACAGCAACTTAATCTAAATTGTCAAAATTTAATTACATTTTTAGACAATTTGGAGGATGCTATAATGTTTTCAAAATTGAACACTTTACATAGTTCTATCATATCAGTTTCAGACTTAGAGAAAAACAAAGTATTTAGTAAAATTATATGGTAAAAAGAAAGTACCAAACTTTCAAAATTTACAATCATACTATTTAGTAGCTGATCCACAAATTACATTTACTGATAATAAAATCTTGTTTTCTATAAGATTTCCTATATTATCTGATGAAAAATTCCAATTTTTCCGTCTATACCCAGTTCCAATTAGAAATTCAACCATTATTCCAACCCATCACTTTTTGGCTCTTGGAACAAGTCATCAACAATTTGAAGAAGAAGAATGTCCAGAAATTGAAAACGTCTACTTCTGCAAGAATCGACAAGAACCCATTCAAGGTTGTCTAAACGAGTTACTGAAGAAAGCAGAATTTTTAAAATGCCAATTCACAAGGTTACAAGTATCCAGTCCTGTTGAAGCAATATCAGCAAAACACATTTTGGTCATACCCGCTGATCAGCCGATCACAGCAGTCAAGTTGTGTGGTACTCAACAACCACTTATTTTAGAAACGCCAAGTTTAGTCGAAATACCCGAAAATTGTGGAATACAAATGAACTCATCCACGTTTTGGAACAAAGAGGATCAAGTCAAAGGAAACCATTTGGTCCTTCCAGAAATAAAGTTTTGGAATGCAAGATCGAACTTTGTATCCAAGAAAGCTTTAAACCTCAAGACTATTGACCTCAGTAAGATTAAGGAAATGCAAGAGAAAGCAAATTTTCTTCAAATGCAAGAAGAAGCCGCTATTGATCCCTTAATTTTGTTTTCTAGCAGCTTAGTTTTTACTATTTTTCTGCTTGTTACAGTAGCAGTAATCTTTTGGTATATCTGGAAAAAACAAATCCAGGAGAAAAATGACCTACCCCAAGACAAGAAAGACGAAGAAAATCCCGAATCCAGTGAAGAAAGGCCCAAGAAAGATGCAACAAGAACAAAATCTACTGAAAACAGAAAACGTTCCTATTCAGTTTTCAGACTAGGTGGGGAGGAGTTATGATGCAGAAAAGGATGCACGTGGAAGAAGAAAATGCTGAGGAAAGCATCCAAGCCGAGATGATAAATAGAGGTTCTTGATGCTTTCCAGAAGATTACTCGTTTGTTCGTCGTATTGTACGTATACATTTATCCATTATAAAATATATCAAGTATATTGTAGTGTCTTGTAAAAGTAAAAATAAAGTTTTTTAAAAACCCGAACGGCCATCTCGGCAACATAACTTACTTAGATAAGCAAATACGACATAAAGATTATTCAAACAAGGATGAACTTTTTGCCGCTTTAGAGCAAAAGTGGAGACATAGATTGATGAATCTTATATCAACAAACTTCTACAATCTATGCCGAGACGATGCCAGGCGGTAATTGATAATAATGGTTATGCTACAAAATATTAACACAAACATAGTTGATTTTCTATAATTCAATGAACTTTGCTTCTTTTTTCTAAAATTGTTTTGCTTTGTCTATATATTTTTGTCCTTCATAGTTCCAGTTTTTTCAATTATTTTTTTACTGAAGGGAGTCTAATGAATTTATTTATGTATAAGTGAGTATTACGCTATAACGAATTATGTATACAAGTTGGTGTATTAATAAAACAAGTTAAAACAGAAATACAGAACAATATTAATTTGTCGATATACTTTTGTCCATTACTGTACATATAACATCCAAAAAAATTTCGAAAAATTTTGCGATTACCAAACTTCCTCACCAATGGGCGTGGGAAGTAAAGACTATTAAATATCAAGTCTAACAAATTAACCAAGAAGAGACCGATTCAACAAAAAAAAGTCGAAATGCGCATGTTTTTTTGATATCTAGGAGCAATTTTTGTCGGACACTTAAGTTTATGTGTGTTTAACATTTATAATGTTCTTAGATGATGATGATCTCACCTTAAATTTCAAACAAACAGTAACGCTTCGTTTTCGTTGTTACACGTTTTCAGAATTTCGATGATTTTCAAAATATTCGAAATTTGCAGGATTTTCGATATATTTGGTTACCAAAACTTTCTAAAATTTTGAAGATTTTCGAAGTTTCAGAATTTCTAAAACTGAAAATTCTGAAAATATTCCAAATTTAGAAAAACTATGATGACAACCGTCACAGCCTATAGTGAAATGCAAATATTAAGCCCTCCCTTTATAGTTTGTCTATAATCCAAGTAGATATCATTGCTTAAACGGTACTCAATTTTCGCGGAACGTCTTCAAATATCTGCCTTAATGTTTTTATTTGAATTCCTCTCAAAAAACTGTAACTGCGCCCATGAACGTCACTGATATACTTACTCGAGCGAAGGCGGCTCAGGCAAGGGCTTATCAAAGCCGGCCTTTCCCAGCAACCAATAAGTGTCCATCGTGCCCTTGCCCTTGATCTCGGTGGGGCCCCTGTACTCGATTTGATAACCACCAGCTTTTTCTAGTCGGCTTTTGGTTGCCTCCGACATGTGAATTCTCCAGGCGGATCCTGCACAAATTGGATATTTGAAACGACATGGAACAGGTTTCACGAAATTATTATTTGATACGTATTGTATTGTTTTTCTGGGTTCTTTTGGGTGTGAACTAAAACACTCGATTCCACATAAAAAAATGCACTAATTTATTTACAATACAACACAACTAGCTTGAACTAAACTCTGGGCGCTGAAGAAAGACATTAAACGTAAACAGTGATCAGCACGTGAACAGATCCCTCGAAAGCATCCACGGATATACTCCAGTCACTTTAGGTCTAAACATCCTCGGCAGTGTATTTCTAGTGAATCCACAGACCCTTTTTCGTGTCATCTTGAGACTAGAAAAAGGATGACTGTTAAAATAAGTTACCTTGATCTTTCATGAGCTCCCAGTACAAAACATCATCGATATATTTTTGATGTAGGAACAACAAATTGGTTTAGAAAACATCCACTTTGAACCTAAATTGACTGGAGTAACATCGATCTACAGACAAATTCAAGGTCACTAGCAGTCGTCGGCGCTCTACGAATCTGCACAGGTTTGGACTTGTAAACGTGATTGTAGATGACACGACAGGCATCTAACAGTTAATTCACGCACAGGATTGCATTGCATACGCATTACGCATTCAGTAGCGTATACTCGTTTTTCGCGAGTGGAACGTTTTGTTTATATATTGCCTAAGATACGATGTCTGACACAGATACAGCCGACGAAGTGGTTGACATCAGCGCAACCCCACCCAAAAAAAGGGCTAAGAAGCTACATTTAAGTGCAAATGAAAAACAAATAATATTAAATATATACAAAAACCAAATTCGAGAAAAACCCGATTTGGTCGTGGACGAAGTTATATGTAAGGTAGCACATATTTCTGGAGTATGTCGGTCCAGTGTTTATAGGATCATTAAGGAATATAGGAGCACTCACTCACTTTCTGAGCCAAAACCGTATCCTGCAAGAAAAAGGATAACGGACGGAGTAGATGACTTTGACAGAACTGCCATCAGGAGGAAAGTGCATAATTTTTTCTTCCGAAATGAGATACCTACAGTAGATAAGATATTAAGATTAGTTAATGCTGATGAGGATCTTCCATCATTTAGAACCACATTCCGAAAACTTTTGAAGGAACTTAATTTTCGATTCTTGAAACGGGGAAGAAACAGTATGTTAATAGAGAAAGAAGAAATTGTTGTGTGGAGAAGGGAATACCTTAGGAAGATTCGGAAGTTTCGCAATGAAAAAAGAAAAATTTACTATTTGGACGAAACGTGGGTGAATGCTGGACATACTCAAGCGAAAGTTTGGGTCGACAAATCAGTAACATCATCAAGGCAGGCTTTTCTAGACGGTCTTTCGGCTGGATTGAAAAATCCTGCAGGTAAGCTCCTTCATCTATCCGGCAATTTAATTTTGATAAATTCGGGCAAATAATATGCTGTGATAGCAGATAATGTGTGATATTCTCCAAAAATGGTGCATTCGCAGTGTAGTCATTAGGAAAAAAAACTTCGACCCTCTTTTAAGCGTTATTTTGAAATTTATTATCATTTTTGGGTGCAGTCAATTTGCTTTGAATGGGTTTTGAGAAGTTGCAAACTTCAATTTTCTACGTTTTTCAGTTTTTGATCAGCATTCCGTGACTCTTAAATTCAGCTAAATGAACTCAATTGCCTCATTCCTTCAAATTTAATCAATCCATAGTGTAAGGAATAATTTATTTCCAGGAAAAGGCAAACAGCTGATCATTTGTCACGTAGGTAGTGAAGACGGCTTTGTTCCCGAAGCACTGTGGGCCTTTGAATCAAAAAAGACAGGGGACTATCATGAGGAGATGGACGGCAATTCCTTTGAAAATTGGTTCTCCAAAATGTTACTAAAGCTGGAGAATAACGCTGTTATTGTACTGGATAATGCCCCGTACCATTCTAGAAAAATAGAAAAAATTCCCACAATGGCAACTAAAAAAGCAAACATACAACAATGGCTGGCCTCAAAACAGATCGATTTTGATGAAACAATGGTCAAGGGTGAATTGATAAGTATAGTCAATAGACATAAATACAAATACGATTTTAAAATGATCGACGAAATGGCCAAAAAACAAAATAAAACTGTCTTGAGACTGCCACCCTACCATTGTGAGCTGAACCCTATTGAGCTGATTTGGGCCAACATAAAGCAATACGTGGCGTCGAATAATGATACCTATAAATTTTCTGATGTTAAAAATCTCTTTCACATCGCAGTCAATAGAGTTACGGCAGAGGAATGGAAAAACTGTATCCGCCACGTTCGGGAGAAGGTTGAGGTCAAAATGTGGGATTTGGACAATGTCATCGATACCCAAATTGAACCTCTAATAATTCATTTAAACGATTCAGAAGATTCAAGTTCCTCTTCTGAATGAGTACGCGCAGCTTACTTACTAATAACTAAAAAGTGTAGTTAACTCATTTGTGAATCTCTAACTGAAATTTACTGTAAAAGATAATAATTATCTTGTATGAAATTTTTGATGACTACCCATAATATCTTGATGCGGTCCTGTAATGTCTCCTGCGCCTAAACACTCACTCACGAGCAATATGCGTGTATTTGTTTGGGTTTAGTTTCTTTCTTCAGCGCCTAGAGTATAGATTGAACATTTATGTACACCACTGTTTATGTCTGACTACTTATTCACGAGTTATAATGCCGCGCTATTCACTTCAACTTCCATTCTCTCAACCAGCCGTCGGTTTATACAGGGTGGCGCATTTACTGGCAGCTAGTTTTTTTTTTTTTGAAAAACGATCAGACCCGAGGATTTTGTTTTCGAGGGGGACACAAGTTTGGCAAAAAATCACGTTAGCACGTGCAGCCCCCTAAGCGGGGGTGACACCACCCCCAAAATCTTAAACGGAAAGGGGGGTCGAGTGATACCTTATTTTAAAGGTCTTTTAATTCCCTTTATAATGATATAAAATTAATGTACTTCAGTTCAGTAGTTTTGAAGATTTACTGATTTAAAGCTTATACATCACCATTAGTGGAGATCAATACATTTGGCAGCAAAGTAATTTAAAAATGAAGAATGAACTGACCCGTTAGGCAAGTAAATGTTGAAAATGGCCACCATGACTCTCCATGCAATAAAAAAGATTTTGCTCAAAACATTGCCGCACATTTTGCAATATTTGAGGAGTAATTTGAAGGCACTCATTCACAACTCCTTGTCGCGGGTCTTCTAATGATATTGGCTGAGTAGCATATATTTTGCTTTTTAAATGACCCCACATAAAGAAATCCAAAGATGATAAATCTGGCGATCTTGGGGGCCAGTCAATGGCACCTCCTCCACCAATCCATCGATCTGGAAACGTCTGATCTAAATATTCTCGAACACGTAACGCGTAATGTGGTGGGGCACCATCCTGTTGGAACATCAACCTATTCGCAATGTACCGCCGATCATTCTGATTTTCACTTATGGCTGTTAATGCAGGATCTATGGCGTCTTCCAGTAATTCCAAATATATTTCAACGGTCAAATTTCCAGGTAAGAAAAAAAGACCAACTAAATGATCGCCAAAAATACCAGTCCAAACATTTAATTTTTGTGGCTGCTGTGTATGAACCTCATGATAAATTCTGGGATTAGAGGCGCACCAATATCGGCAGTTATGACGTTTTACTACGCCATTTAAGAAAAAGGAACATTCGTCGGAAAAGCAAGTGTTGAATAGAAAATGTTCATCGTTTATCATTCGTTCACTCATATCTTCACAAAATTGTAATCGCCGATCAAAATCGTCTTTATTAAGTTCTTGTACCGGGTGAATTTTATACGGATGAAAACTATGGGCCTTTAGAATCCGTTGGACAGTACGTCGACTAACACTACACACAGTCTCCAATTTGCGAGTACTGAAAGTAGGATCTACATAAACTTGCCCTAAAACCCCCACTTCTATTGCTTCGTTCCTTATGGGATTTTCAATGTTGCGTGATTATTTCCGAAAAATATTTCGATAATTTCAACTCTTTCTGCTGTGGAATATACCATGGTTAATTTATGTAATAAAGCGTTACAAGTTATTTTAGCAACAAAGTTTGGTCAAATCAATCGCAAACTATGTACTAAATTCCTATTTAAAATAAGTACGAGATATATCCTTATCTTTCTTCAAGAAATAACTTTTTTTCCACAAAAAAAACGCTCCAATAGCTATTTTCAACGACAAAATGATAAACAAATCATGGGCGTAGTGAAGAAAAGCATTTACTTATTAAGTAAATTCTTCTGAAAGTAGTTCAAACTAATCTATGTACCTAATTAAGTCTACTTTAAGCTTTAAATCAATAAATCTTCAAAACTACTGAACTGCAGCTCATGTATTTTACATCATTATAAAGGGAATTAAAAAACCTTTAAAACAAGGTATCACTCGATCCCCCTTTCCATTTAAGATTTTAGGGTTGGTGTCACCCCCGCCCAGGGGGCTGCACGTGTTAACGTGATTTTTTGCCAAACTTGTGTCCCCCCGAAAACAAAATCGACGGGAAAAAAACTGAGCTACCAGTAAATGCGTCTGTTTCATTTTCTATGCGGCACCCTGTATATTCCGCATCGCAGGTACTCGTTAATTCTAGAAAGTTCCTGTACGCCACATAGCGGCCACTCCAGAACCTTCGGGGTCAGTCTTGCACCGCGCTTCGATGCCGAAGGAGAGTCGCTGGCGAGGTTCCCAACAGATGGCACTAGTAGTGCCATTCATTCTTGTTACACTGCCCCCTTCTTAAGGTCATTCCATCCCTGAATGATCGTACTGGTGGTGGATGTCGAAACTGGCACAACTGCCCTTTCGTGCAGTAGGAGTTCTTGAATATGTAACAATCCACACCCTTTCTAGGTGGTAGCCGTCTTGGACTGTGACAACATACCAGAAATCAGATGCCTGTATACTGGAAGACTACCTCAAGCATGCTTCGGATGATAGTCCAGTCCAAGTTGTCCAGTCCATGTGTCAGCTTAGGTATTGCCAGTTTTCTCAGGTCCTCGGTAAGCAACACTTCTCTAAGAGAACACAAAAATTGCTCGACATCATCGTAATTCGGTTTCTGATACAAAGCCTTCTTGGTAACCAGGTAGAAGATCTTTCGGTTGGTACCCTCTTCAGTTATCTGGAGTACTTCTCCGACTTCCGGGTTAGATTGAAGTAGCTCGGACACTCCTACAAGCTTCCTGAGAAAGACCTTTGCTGTACCCCTCGATATTTGCAAGTCTTGAGCCGCACAGCGTGTCAGGGCATACTCTGATGAAGTGGTAAACAGATCTAACTGAACATATCACGCCATACCGACGCTTACGGTAATTAACATTGGTCAATTATCATATCCGGTTTTAGTTAGACTTGCCGCATCGCCGCATCTTCGTTGTTTCCATGATAAGGAGCAAGTCGATTGAAATGTACAGTTCTGGCTTAACCGTGTGGTGCCTTCTGAGTCCTGTAAAGAACATCGTTGATGGCTTCCAGAACTCTTGCCTCGCCTTCCATGTATAAGTGCAAGGGGGGTAAATTAAGAAGGACCTCAATAGCTGCAGTAAGTGTTGTACGAAAGGCACCAGTGATCAACATACAAGCCTCTCTCTGTATTGCGCTCAGTTTGGCTTAGACAGCTCTTTGCTGCCTTGCCCTACCAAGCTACAAATCCATAGGCTATCATAGGTTTAATAACCATGGTATAAAATCAAAACATTTTTACTAACCCTAACCTCTCAGCTGTCAAATTGTTCTTTTGTCGGGGCTGAATACAATTTACTGCTAACATCGTGGAAAATTTAAATCTTGCGTTAATTATTGGACACACTCTATAAAGGCTCAGGCGATATTAGTGGCTGCTCTTAGACTATTTCAAAGTCCCTGCTCCTTAAAACCAAAATGGATTCCAGCCAGGATGTGACCATTACACTTTCGCAATATAAATTGTAGACTATTTTCCTGGACTTAAGGGAACTCTCGTACTTCGGGCGAATGGGGCCAGAAGCAAACTGCCCATTTCACGTGGAGCTCTTACATGAATAATTTAAATATCTAGAGCGTATGGGAGAATCCAATATATTCTCCGAAAACATGTAAACTTCAGCAGATTCCCAGAAGGATCTCTTTCGAAGTCTTGTCCGCTGGAATGATCAGAATTTTCGAATAATGAATCTGACATGCTCGTACAACTAAAGTAAGTGGGAGTTATTTGTAGTTCATGAGTTTAGTTAAAATAGCTTAAGTACAGCACACAAAGCAGATCTGTACAGCTTTTAGATGAACTTTCAAAAGTGATTCGTACAGGGTGGTTAATTAAGAATGCGGGCTACTGTATCTGGGAATTTATCCGTCCCAGAGGCTTGCGGCAAAAAAGTTCTTACTTAAACGGCCAAGAGAAAAACCGGTAAAATAAGTTTCTGGAACGGTCGCAACTTGGGCTAGTTGAAAAGAGCTAGTCTTGGGCTACAAATTTTATGATATTTGAATTTCTGTTAGTTTCTTATGTGGTAAAAAGGTCCGATTAATAGCAGAAATGTTATTCACGCAACTACTTGAAATTCTTCAAATCCGTGGAATTCATACTAAATATCAACAACAAAATTGGAGTATATCGGCCAAGTAGTTTTTTGAGAATTTCTAATTGTTTTTCGTTCATCACTACTAGTTTATTGAACAATATACAGGGTTCGTATAGCAAAATACACGTGTTTACCTTGCCGATATGAATCCATTCCGAAAGACAAATGTCATTCTTATGCGAAAAACAAAGGTTACGTTTATTTTTTCTAAACAAATTCAAACATTTCGTGTTTATAAATAATTGAACAAATGCTCTACGATATCCCAAAAACATACATTACTTTTCGAAATTACGAAATGTTTGAATTTGTTTAGAAGAAAAAACGTAACCCATCATTTTTTGCATAAAAATAACATTTATCTTCCGGAATGGTTTACAATCCAAATCGGCAAGGTAAACTATTGTATTTTGATATAAAATGCCGTTTGAACTATCCCTATATATTGCTCAATAAACCAGTAGTGATGGCCGGAAGACAGGTGTCTTGGGATAAGCAATTAGAATTTCTCAAAAACAACTTGACCAATCTACTCCAATTTTGTTGCGGATATTTAGAAGTACAAATCCTACGAATTTGAAGAATTTCAAGTATCTGCGAGAAACCATCGTCGCATTACCAAGTGCCAAAACCTTCAGTTTGCGTCGGTTTTCGTCCATAACTTTTTTGCTATTAGTCGGATCGTTTTACGTGGGGTCTCATTTTGTAGGTCTAATTAATACCTAAAAATCTTATATGAAGAGTTTCTTCGTTCCTGCCAACACTATTGATTGCATCCCAAAGAATAAGTTTTCTCATTCTTTGTTGTCGGATAAAAAGTTTTCCCACAAAAATTGGTGTATTCATCTTATGCGTTGATGTTGTGAATACCCTTTTGAACAACTTGCAGCAACAAAACCAAATTTTATAATTATTTCGCAAACGAGGGGTATTTTCGACTAACATGATTAGACTATAGGCACTTGGGTTCCAGGGGTTGTCGGTGATAGTATTAGTGCTATGCCATTGATTCTGTGTGACTGGATTTACTATTTACATCACTCAAAAGAGGTACTTTCAAAGTAATAGGTACAAACTATTTTACACGGCAGAAGGTACAGTCTATAGTTCGCATTTATACTCAGTGACATTAGAAGTAGAAAAAATAATTTCTTCAAATTGTTTTTTTGGCAAATTAATGACTATATTTAAAGCATGCTGTGGTAACAATGTCAAGGTACTATCTTTGTTTTTGTTTACTATTGTTAAAATTTTATCTCTTAGTTTTTGTGAAGGAAGTAGTTTCTGAGAGCTGAGAGGTACAGATATTTTTAGTTATTGCCCTTTCATCTACCAGTGTTAAGCATAACAAAATCCCTAGAGTTCGAAGATGTCCAAATTATCACAATGTAAGCGACTTTGACAGGGGTAGAATTATTGCCTATCGAGATGTCGGTTTATCCTGTCACGAAATTGGCAGCTGTATTAATTGTACTGTAGTGTCAGCAATGCGTGCGTGGATAGAAGGAGGTAGAGGAACACGATGAAGGCCAACTGCTCCATCGATGCGTAACACAAAGCTTTAGGATAGGCACTTCAGACAACTATCCCTACTAAGCGTCAGATTGCTGACCAATGGTTTGGAGAAGCAGGTAGACCTGTTACTATGCATACACTCTATAGCCGCATTCGAGCCGTTGAGCATTTTTCATATCGTGGGGGATATGATGGGAAGGAGGCTATCCACTTTGCACCATCTGCCACAGGCTCTGCTACAGTTGGTCCTCGAAGTTCGCTTGGAATGAGGTGCCACAACCAGACATCGATCATCTCATCTTCTCGATGCCAAGACGTATACCGTGTATTCAGCTGCGGCATCACCCAACACATTATTTTTTTTCTCATTACTCATGAATAAAATTTCGTGAGAATGTTGTCGTTACATTCTTGATGTAACCCTTCCTCATTGCCAAAAAATCAAGTCTAAGAATTTATTTTTTCTGGGTGTAACATTTCTAATGTCACTGAGTATGTTTTGGAGACACTAAGAATATCGTCGTTACCTGTAGATTCCATCCTTGAAGCCGTATTGACCGTATCACCAAACAGGCAATACCTCGGCATCGTCAGACCAACCACTCCCGCGCAGCATGGTCCTGTGTGCAGCCCTATTCGTAAACGCAAAGGAGTACCCGGTAAATGTCGGATGCGAAACCTGCCACTTTGATGGAGCAGGTCCAAGGCCATCGTAGCAACCTGCGGGTAAAATATACCAAGTCATGCAAGGTGTTTACTAAACTGAAGACTTAGGGCTAAGGCAATTTGGACTGTACTTTTTGATATACAGAGCGTTTCAGGAAGACGTGACAATATTTCTGGGATAGAAAGTACAACCGAAAGTAACAAAAAATCTCCTATAAATATGTGTCCAAGACCGAGACCGAGATACAGGATGATGAAGTTTTATTCAAGAAAATTAACAAAATATATATCTCCCGAGCGGGTAAAAAACGTAAAATTTCTGTGTTACTGGCTGTTCAAAATATTTTGTTTTAAAAGCGACTTAAATTTATTGTGATTTGTTGTAATCCTAATATAGAGATAGAAAGCGGCACCGCGCCCGTTCCCCCTACCTTCCTCCCCTCTGGCCGCCTATTAACATGCATTCCTTGTTATCGTGCCAAACCGTTAAGACGTTAATCGGCGCGAATCTTTCCTACCTTTTCAGCAGTGTCGAGGAACTGTTGAACATTTAGAATTAGAGAGCAGGATAAAAGGTTGGCCATTATATAGTCGAAATCATGAAAGATGACGCTTACGTTATCACTTTAGTCTGTAGTAAAGACTAACGACGGCGATTTGTGAATATTTTTAATGAAGTTTCAGATATGTTAGACAGAGACAAACAGAACTTCATTGTCTAAACAAACCGTATTGCTAATTTGAATGTATCCGACAAAGATAGACGATGTTTTCATGTGGCATGATCGATCATGGAAGATGAATAGTTAGGTTATGTTAAAGCAGGTCAGGTTGTTTTCGAATAATACTTTGGTCTTTGGTGTTAATGTCTTAATGTATTCTACTCATAACTTTTTTTTTAAAAACACAAACTCCCCACTAAAATTATTATTAAGGTATCACTCAAAACCATGAAATAAAATGGAAATAAAAATATTCAGTGAAATAACCTAACTTCGCAAAATCATATCATAAAGTTGCTGTCATTATGTTCCCCTGACATCCTGAATTTATTATCGACGTACGTCCATTGATTACTTCAGTACAATTTATGGTATGACGTAATAGTCATCTTTCGTGATTTTGACTGTATGTGCATTGCTGAACGAGATATCGACCGACGGTCGCCTCAGGGTTCTTTCGCCGAGGAGCAAAATTAGAAAGTGGCGTGCAGGACGAACGAAATGTTTGGGATAACGTGAAAGCATTAGACTTGGTTGCTTGGGATAGCAACGTGGACCTGGATTGGGATAGTCAGCTCCACACCAAGGATGAACGAAGAGATTTGGGATAACGTTGTAAAATTGGACTAGGTTGCTTGAGATAGCAACATGGGCATAGCTTGTGATAGCCAGCTCCACACCAAGGACGAATAAAGATGTTTGTTATAAAAACTCAATACTGAACTCCGTTGCACAAATAACAACACTGAAAGCGTTTGGGATAGCAACAAGGTATGGTCAACAACCTCTTCTCAATTGCTTGCGATAGCAAATTTCATTTGGTTTGTGATAACCATGGAACAGGACTGTAAGAGTGAACATAGCAGGTTAGGTATCTTGTGCGAGGTTAGAGTTACACTTTGCTTGTGATGACAAATTCCATCTGGTTTGTGATAACCTTGGAACATCATAATAAGATTGCACCAGACAGTTTAGGAAACCGCCGAAGTACCATTTTTCATTAATAACAAGTAGAGATCTGGTTCATCTATGCGAGACTAGCGTTACATTCTGTTTGAGATAGCAAATTCCATCTGGTTTGTGATAGCAATGTAGCATCATAGCAGGCCGAAGTACCATTTTTCATTAATGAGCGACAGAGATCAGGTATACTTTATCTGAAGTCACTTGAAACACTGTGAAATACCGGGTGCGTTTTATATATCTATATTTAACACGCTCTGTTGCTGCAAAAATCGCCAAATTTCGCAGCAAATATCCCCCGTATAAGATCAAAGGCAGTTTCACCGGTCCACGTGGAGTAAAGCACGCCTATGCGTGGACATAGCCAATGACTGAAAATTAAAACAGTTTATCCAGTACCGTGTAGCGGTGAATAAACGTGTTTTCTTTAGTGTGTCCGTGTTCTTTTAAAGATTTTATTAGTTTGTGTGTTTTTGACTATTGAATACTCAGTTTACTTGTTGATTTAACTGTTGTGTTGATTGTTCTTGTGTGTCCTAAATATGGCTCTTTGGAGACCTTGTGAAAATGCTCCAAGCCACGAGGAGATGGTTGATGAACCTGTGCAGGCAGAATTCTTTCATAAAGATTTAGAGGAACAGACCCAAAGAGTAATCCTAAATATGTATGATTGTCCGAATATCCAGATTCCTCGCAAAATCAAATTTTAAACAGAATTTGTATCCTGACAAAAATCAGTCGGTCTACCATTTATCGGGTTATAAAAAGGAGAGATGTAGTCAACCATTCCTTCCACAGAAAGCGCATAGGGCAAAAATTAAAAAGAATAGACGTGGGTTTTCAGGAAGATATTCGTCGTATAATATACGGATTTTATAAAGAAAATTTGGTGCCCACGTTGGAAATGGATACGGGATAAATCAAAAGATTATCCTGAAGATTTTTATAATTACAAATGCTTAGACTCACTGCACTGTATTGTAAAACTGAGTGGTTTTCAATACAAAAAATTAGATAAAAGAATGGTGATTATGGAGTCGTCTCGAATCGTTGAATTGCGCCAAGAATTCTTGCACAAAGTTAAAATCTATAGAGAGCAGAAAAGAAATCTGATTTACCTGGATGAAACGTGGTATGATACCCATGATGTTGTGCAGTACGGCTGGGTTGACGACAGCAACAAGTGCATTTTAAATGCACCATGCAACCGTGGAAAACGAATCATTATTCTCCATGTTGGCAGTGAAAATGGATTTATACCTAATGCCTTGCTGTTATCTACCAAAAATATCAAAGAATCATGTGCCGACTATCATGAGGACATGACCTCCGACTTATTTGAAAAATGGAGAGAGCAGCAGTAAATACCAAACATTTCCCCAAATTCAGTGATTATTATGGACAATGCGCCATACCATTCCCGACAGAAAAACAAAATTCCGAATACAGGCACAAAAAACCAAGACATTATTGATTTTATGAAGGATAAGGGAATGGAAATACCACAAAAACCAACCAAAGCCATATTATTGGATCTTATTAAAAGACAAAAATTTGAAAAAGAGTATGTTATTGACAATCTGCTTCAGCAAAATGGCCATGAAGTATTACGTCTACCTCCCTATTACTGCATTTTTAACCCGATTGAGTTGGTCTGGGCTGCTTGAAAAAAAAAGTAAGAAAACATAATCAGACCCCTCAATTAAGTGAATCGCTATTGACCACAATAAGAGATGCAGTATCTCATATTGCTGCCACAGACCTATGGAAGCAGTGTTCTAGGCATATTATTGAAAAAGAAAATGAGTATTGTGTTTTGCCTCCTGTAAATCCCGTTGTAATTCCTCTACAAGATGACTCTAGCGACAGCTCCGAAGGCGAGGATGATATATAAATACCTATAATGTAAGTCTTTATATACCTTTTTATATACCTACCCGCTATGTAAATATTTGCCTATGTCAAACGTTGGAATTCTGTAATTTTTCCATTTCTTAACTTTCAGTCAACATAAATTAAACTCCCAATATAAGTATTTTTTATCCCAAATCAAGAAAATAAGAAGATAGTAAAATCCATTTATTGTGATATAAAAACATTATTATTATCGTTCTAAATAAATGACCGCACGCCTATGATACGTCATGAAATTACAAAGGACGCGCCGACCAAAGGTTTTTATGCTATTTCAAGTGACTTCAGATAAAGTAAACATCTATGTGAGACTAGCGTACATTTTGCTTATGATAGCAAATTCCATGTGGTTTGTGATAACCATGGAAAAGGTGTGTAATTATGAACATGTCAGGTTAGAAAACCGCCAATGTATACCTTTTTCTTATCGGCAGATAAAGAATAGGCACCTTATGCGAGATTAGCGTTACGTTTTGCCTGTGATAGCAAATTTCATCTGGTTTGTGATAACTTTGGAACATCTTTGTCAGAATGCACATGACCGTTTAGGAATTTCACTTCTAGAAGTAAAGCAAGGATCTGATGGAGCGACCCAGGACGCCGCTCCCACTAATTCTGAAGCTTACCCTGGTTATCGTATCTGGAAAACTGTCATTCCAATCAGCATCGAGAATACATCACGTATTGTGGGCTTACACTACGGCAGGACCTTTGTCGTGAAGAAATACGTGTCTGATTTTATCTGTTACCCAAAATGTTACTAACGATACAGACATACACTTGTTTTTGAAAGGCATTTACAGGCTGAGGCCATCTGAACTGAAATATGGATACTGGGGTTGTTGTCAAAGAACCAAAGGGGTTGCTGGTAAGCTCTTTAGATATTTGGATGTGGAAATCAGCAACACAGCTAGTTCTAACCTCAGGTCAGAGTGTGCAAACTAATTGAAACAGACAACATCCGGATTGGGTTGAATAATATTGAAATAGGGATTTCTCAGTTTTTGAAAGTCTCGGGGTCACTCATGAGGCAACCACTTAAGTTTTACCGTATTTTACGCTCAAATACCTGTCCAAAGTATTTATTTGTCACTGTACAATAACTTTATCATGGTGCCCCGGCTTCCAGATGGATGAAGTCGGTTTTAGCAGAGAATGTCACAATTGACGACCCACAGTACATGAAATACGTCTACCTCTCCGACTGATAAATTATAGTAGTCTCAGGCTCGCGGCGGGCTGATGTGTGTTTTCTGATATACGTCACAAATCTCTTATGCCAAACAATAGCTTTGCTCAAGCGGCATTTGAGGTAAACCAAGTCTCCACACCTTAAACATAACTGTGTTGTTACATCATTTGCTCATTACCATGAAATGGATGGTAAGTTTTGAACCAGTTACGTCATATTACCTGTTTCTAAAAGCCTTAACTTGAATTGTTACAATGGAAATGTACGTTTAGTTGACACATACATTGCATACAATTTGTGTAGTGGTGTACAACCTATGGTTTACTATTGCAGAGCGTTAGTAGTATGTTGTTGCAACTAACTTTGAACATCTACGATATGTATTCTACATATTTACTTTGACGAGGTCGGAACATAATTACATGATCAAACGAACTTACCTTTAAGTGATGTTTGACCTTAATTATGTGACGTCCTCGTCGAAGTAAATAGCTTCCTTTCTCCATATGTATCACCCATTTTGTGCAACAACTTGCTTTGAAGAAAATAATGTTTATAGGCGGTCAGAGGGGAGGAAGGTAGGTTAAACGGGCGCGGTGCCGCTTTCTTTCGCTGCGTGTGCGCTTTGAAATCCTGGGGTTTGGTACAACTAACGAGGGTACTACGATATGTATTCTAAATATTTACTTCGACGAGGACTTCACATAATTCTCTTACAGGTAAGTTTGTGTGATCATGTAATTATTACATGAAGTTACAAGTATTTATTTTTTCTTGTTTTCACCATTCCTTCTTTTGCGCTCGAATAGTTTCAATGGCTCTCGGTACATTAGAAATACGTAGTACTTTAGACTAGTTCTGACTTACTAACATCAGCACTAGTATATACGTAATATAATACAGTGAAAGCTCCCATAAGCGGACACTCACGGTTCCGTAACATTTGTCCGCTTATGGGAGGTGTCCGTTTAAAAGAGAGTATGTAAGTATAGAGTATAAATAACGGGGTATATAATCATGAGGAAATGAGGTATTATAATCATGAGAAAAATGAAACAGAAACTCGCCACATTTTTAAAGTATGTATTTATGCTATATATCTATATAATATATGTGCATACACGCATACAAAAACATAAATGCTTCAATACATGGTAAGAGAATTTAAAAAAAACATTATTCTTTAGCTTGTTGAAAAAAGTTTAAAATGTTTGTCTGACGAAATTTCACCATCGTTTGCTGAAGGAGACAATTTTCGTAATAACTTTCTAAATTTTTCAAATGTTGAAATGCAGTGAAATCATCTTTAGCAAATTTTTTCAATATAGAAATATGATTTAGAGCTTCCCTATATGAATTTATCGTTTTTGAACCGCTTAGTGAGTCCACCAGTTCCACTTCTTCTTCTGAGTCGTTTGGACTACCATATTCAAGTTGGCCTGGGCTTTCTACATCCAAATTCGAAAAGTTGCCAATGGCATTTTCTTCTGTTGTTATGTTATTGTCTATGGCCAGGAAATCATCTACTTTCTGGGGATCTGCTACTCCTAAATGTTTGGCATGTCGCAGTAACTGAGCAAGTGTCGCTAAGGGCAGATCGTCTTCAGCAACGCAATAATTTTGCTCAGCAAATTCTGAGCTACATTCACTTTTTCTGAATCCAGCTTTGCCAAAACAGTTTTTAATTGTAGAGGAATTTACTTTATTCCATGCTGTTTTTATAAAATACGAAGCTTCTAACACATTGATAGACTTTGTAAGCTCAGATAAGCTTTGACCATCGTCAATTTTTGTTAAAATATGTTTTAAAATCAAGCGCCGATAATAAAATTTAAAGTTCTGTATGACACCTTGATCCATGGGCTGACAAACAGAAGTTGTGTTTGGCGGTAAACATATAATTTTCACATTTTTCATTTTCATATCACGAGGATGAGAGCATGCATTGTCTAAAAATAAAAGAACTTGCCTTTTTTGGATTCTCATTTTCCGGTCGAATTCGACTAACCACTCAGACATGATTTCTCGGGTCATCCATGCCTTTTTGTTGGATTTCCAAGTCGCTGGTAGATCCTTAATAGCAACGTTTTTTAAAGCACGGGGACGAGCCGCTTTCCCGATCAAAATCAAATCGCATTTTTCACCGGCCATATTTGCACAGAATAAAATGGTTAGTCTATCTTTAGACAACTTTCCACCTACACATGTTTCTCCTTTAAAGGACAGAGTTTTGTCGGGCAATGCGCGAAAAAAAAGTCCACTCTCATCTGCGTTGTACACATCTTCTGGTTTGTAGCCAAGCAACATGGACGGAAGTTTCTCCAAAAATTGTGACACATCAACTTGATCTACTGCAGCAGCTTCGCCAGATATGCATTTGAAACTCACACTATGTCTCTTGCGCCACTTTTGCAGCCACCCGTCGGACGCACTGAAATTATTATAGCCCAAAGTAGTGGCGATTTCTTTAGCTTTCATTTTCACTAACGGCCCTGAGATTGGTATGTTCTGACTTCTAGCTTTCACAAACCACTCAAAACATGTTTTGTCTATAGCAAAACCTTCCTTTTTTAAAAAATCCTTCTTTTGATTTATATTAGTTCCTGATTGCCATTTACTCCTGATATCTTCCTTATTTTTGGCAATTTCAGCTGCTTGCGTTTTCCCAATATTAAACCTCTTTGCCAAATGACGAACTGAAACACTTTCTCTGTCTAATACGTTAACAACTTCCATCTTTTCCTTTAACGAGAGCATCCTTTTTTTTGGTGCCATTTTACAGTTACAATAATAAAATACGTAACTCAATCAACTACGAATTTGCCTGAACTGAAGACAAGCCACAAGATTACATACAGGCTACCCAACGAAATGCGTAAATGGGGAATCACCTAATATAAATCGGGGAATTACCGAATTTTATGTATGTAGATATGTGCATTGCAATAAGCGGAACTAAAAATCCGGGTATTAGAGTTTCGCGTCCACTTATGGGAGATTTTTTGATCACATACAGGAAAATCTAGTGTCCGCGTCCGTTTATAAGAGCGTCCGTTTATCGGAATGCATTTAACATTGAAAATTGATGGCTGAAATTCGGTTCCAGGAACTTTGTCCGGTTAAAAGAGATGTCCGCTTATAGGAGCTGTCCGCAAGGAGAGCTTTCACTGTAATTGAATATATGATTTTTAAATTACAATTTCTAAAAGTTGAGGCGTCACGAAAACTTGCTATAGCTGTAGCGATAATATACAGGGTGTTTTCAAGATTGAGTCATTTATCTGAACAGCTTGTCAAAAGAAATTGATGTACCGAAAATGACCTATGTAAAAGTTGCATAATAAGAGAGCTTAACATTATTGAAAATTATTTAAAAAGAAAATCATTGTCAAATTAAATGGATACCGGTTTTACAAAATCTGTTCAAAATTGTCCCGATTTGTTCGATTTCAAAGTCTTTAAAATCTTGCTCGGCGAATGCACGACTCTTTACAAGCTTTGATCTCCACGAATTGAATTACAAGCATTTTCAGTGCGCTGTTGAAGTTCTTTCAAAGTATTTACTGCGACATTATGATACAGCTCTTTCAAATAGCAGCACAGAAAGAAATCGCAACGTAATGTAACTGTATTGTAGGGCTTTAGATGAAAAGAGGTCCCTGTAGAAATCAAGATTGACTTGTCTGAGCGTTTTTCCCAAAATATCCTAGAAGAGTCATCAAATAGGAGTGCGACCTTTTCGTTGGGCCACCCTGTATGTAAACCAAGGTACAGCAAACACGTGCAAGTATGACGGTGATCCCCACATATGTATTAATTACCAAAGAAAGAAACCCTACTCCGTATAATTGTATTAGTCCCAAGGGAGAGCTCAGCTAGCAACAATCGAACGTTTCATTTGTTGAAAGAAGGGATTTGGTATTGGGGGAAAGGCAAAACATTCTCATAAAATCCCGGCATATCTGAAAGCCGTGCTTGTAAACGTCAGAGAGACTTATATAGGGGTAGGGATATTAGCTCACTATATCGTCCAAGGCAGAATGTTACTCCAGTCGGTAGATGGAGGCTATTTCTGATGTTTCTTCGTTTAGAAATTTCGACAATATATTACAGCAATCCATCTTCCATGAATAAGTTTTTCTGGCGTTTAGTCCCGCATTTCAGATCGCGAACTCCTTTATACCCTAAAGTTACATAGCTGGTCGCTACAAATGTATAAATTAAGTTCCTAGGTCTCGTCTTTCAGTCGCTGGGTAACTTTCAAATTTGGTAACTATAACTTGTAAGTTAACTATTTTACTTGTCCGTAAATTCGTTTTTCAATCTCTGGTTAACCAACATGTTGCAGTTGATCTGGCAGCGCCAGCACTACATCTGAAATATCATGTTTTATGGATATTAGTGTGTCGTGTCATCCGCAACAACTCACGTCACTGTCAATCAAAAGAGGTTAGGAATTGCGGTGTAACTACAACTTTCTAGTTAACAAGTAGATGGTCTTCCGGTTAGAGTTAGCTATCGTTTTAGGCCAAACCTGACATTGAGAAATACATTTTAAGAGTTTGCTTCTGCTAAGCTGTAAAATGACAGTTAACCTGCAATTGAAAAGCTGGGCCTAATATACATAATATAACTGCCACAGGAACTATGCTTATACGATCGATTTATTCTCATTTTTAATACTATCGAAAAGCCACTCTAAATTTGTGCCAATTGTAGTTAAAATTCCGTATGCATCTAGGGCGTGATAACTATTACGTGCTTTCGAAGATATGGGTGTAAAGGTTCTGAAATGTATTTGTAGACCAAGAGCTTGTAAAATCCTAAATCCTAACCAATCAAGTAGCAGAATGAAATATGTTTTAAAAAGTTAGTACGTAAGTTTCCTTCATTGTAGAGCACTCATACAGGGAGTAAAGGGAGAAAAGAGCTTTTAGGGCCAATTTCACCAACATTGATATTATGGACCAATGGGAAAATACCTTATCGAAATGCAATTTGACGGAAGCTGTCAAAGGTCTCTGAATATTAATGATTTCTATTGAAATATTGAATAAAATCGTGAAAATTCGACTGTATTGTAAACAAGACCACTTTTTGATTCCAACATGATGCTTTTGTACAGAAACAACAGGACAACTTTCATGTATTTTGATATATGTTATAGGTCTACATTTAACAATCCGTTATCCCCCTCAGCGAATGGGAATGCGGCAAATAATAGGTCGATTTTCTAGCTGTTAAATTTGGCAGCAGATTTGGACGTTTGTTAATGCATGGCACTCTAGAATTTACCAACTTCAATATACTGAAAGTTATCATTACATACCTGTTGAATAGTGTGGGTTTGTCTGTATTTTGCAAGAAAATTGAATACAAAAAACATTCCATCCAATTCCTCATCTTCCTTTACGTCATAATAGTAATCATTTATTAATTTATGGGTTAATGAATTTCTTCAAAGCAATAAAAACATTATGTCCTCTCCATCCTAAAACACAGATAATATGTGTAAGACGTGTCAATCCCTACATCTCCCTGATGCATAATGCAATTACTATGGACATAGACAAAAAATTATGAAAAATGTTTCACAGATAATGGCTTTTAAGTCCAAAAATCAAAAAAACTAGTAATGTTTATTGTTTGTCTATTTTTCTTTTTGGACTGGCGGGGATATCTGGTAACAGCGTATGTATGTCTGATTTGGCAGGGTAATGTCGCAGCCAAATGGCAGTCAATCTTTCTGACACAGTCCGGATCGAAAGATGACGATTCTCGTGAAATGTATTGATACTTCTAAATATAGGATCGTATCGAACATCCCTACTGCCAAGATGTATAACCCAAAGTACTGACGGAGCTATATTGCGGCGTCAAGCAAATAATTTTAAATTTTCATTTGCATTATTTCAAGTGTTGTGCAATGATTTTGGGAAAAAGGTCACGAATAGTCTTATAAAGCATTGTAGAGTATATTTCAACAGTTGCCGGAACTTACTCCACTGGGACCAGGAGGATGAAACGGGATATTAAGGCACAATCTGGCAACCCTGTCGCACCCTCACAGAATGGCCGCTGATAACCACAGAAGTCACCGTGTTGTCATTGAATAGCATGGAATTAAACCTTCAGAGTATAATATATTTTGTGACTGGTACCAAGAGTTGAAAGATCCCACACATGTGTCACTCCTTGAAATGCAATAATCAGCTGTATTCAAATAATGTCTAATATAAATATAACCTAGAATGTGTTCTCGTGAAAAAAGAAAAATATGGCAAGTTTGTAGTTTTTTTGCAGGTTTTAGGTTTGATGGTAGCTTTAAGGCGTATATTTGCGAATTTATTAATCGCTGTGAATATAGTGTGGATGTTTGTTCAGTTCCTGAACAATGACAAATATTCAACTTTATGGATGTATGGATATCAAAAAACCTGAATGGTTTTGTGGGAATATCAAAGGTGCCGTAATGGTTCTGATGAACGGCAGGTAAATGAATGAATGTTTGGAAACGAGCATTATCTTTTGGTAGAGCCTGTCATCAAGTAGGTGCTTAATGGCTATCTGCAAGAGGTTTATAGGAAAAAACACCCAGTATCACATATCAATTGAAGAAAATAATATAAACATGAATAAAAAATCAACAATAGAAATTAAATCATGAATTTAATTCAAAAATCAAACATTTCTTAAAATTTTGACTGAATTATATGTAATTTCTTAATATTCAATAAGCTGGTGATGTTTCAATGACAAGTTGTCATCTCATACTTTGACAGTATTTTGTTTTCAACATTTCATAGCTATTGGTTGCTAAAATTTGTTGATTGAAACTTGAAGCTCATTCGCTGTATTTGACGGTCTGTTGCCCTATAGGTGGAGAATAACGGACTGTTGTTGGTGAAATTGGGCCTAAGTCCTTTATTTAAATGAAATGCTGACGCAACAATATGAATGTATAGGGCGCGAGCGGCCAGGAAAATGTACCCTAAACACGTGTGGAGCATATAAACACTTGGACAGACAGATTATTTAGCAAGGTAGTTAAGTGAACTGTTTATTATCCGTTGTCTGTTAAGGAATAATAATTCTGTCATTTACGTCTTCACAGAATTCATCAAGTAAAAGTTCGTACTGCAATGACAAAAATTGACAATCTCACTTGACTGCTAGAATACATAGACTCGATGCTCATATAGGAAAACATGGTTATAATCGTGCTACTTATATTGCCCACTATATCCAGTACAGAAAGAAAAAAGTGGAGGTTGATTGAAGAATTGTTGAAATCTTCCTTTTGGATATTATATGACACGTATAAGACGAAAAACCATACCACTCATTTCCGTTGGTCTATCTGTCGGTCTGTATGTCTATCGGTCTGTCTGCAAATCCTTGGCCCGTCTATAACTTGGAAAGTACTGCTCGGATTTGGATGGAATTTTCACACAAGGTTAATACTGGCGGCGGCGAATAACGTACGCTCAAACTTGGCTTGTTGACGCTTCAAGAAAAAAAATGTAGGGATTAAAAATTAGGAGTGTCATATATTTCCCCGTAAACTCCCAGACAGCTGAGAACGTCTAAAAGACGTCCATTTCATTCACTAATACTATCTGAATACCTGAGACATTGAAAAGACGTCCTTAAGATGTCCTTAATGCGATGTTTTCAAGAACATCCTGACACGACATAAAGCAAACATCTTCAAAGCATAATCTTGTTTGTCAGAAGACGTGGCTAAAATTTCTAGAATTCAGCTTATGAAAAAGCTAGAAATATTAGTGAACATGTAAGAAACCTCAATCCTGAACATCTAAGTGAACTTTAAAGTAACATATATTTTTTCGTTTACAAGAGTAACAAATGAGGATGGCAACAAAACTAATAAACGGGAATAATAACTACAAAAATTGTTTAAAATGAGCACCACCTTGCCTAACATACCCTCGAGCTCGACGATCTAATCCTTGCTGCACCCTCCAAACCATTTGGATGTTATTTTTCATTTCCTGGCTATGGTGGAAAATTGTTTGTCGAAGATCATCTAGACACACAACGCGTCGTTTTAAATCATCCCAGAAAAAGAAATCCATAGGATTTAAATCTGGTGATCTGGCCGGCCACGATACAGGTCCTGATCGTCCTATCCATTGGTCTGGATAACCTATATACAGGGTGTCCGCAAAGTTGGGGTTTTCCTTTTCAGAAACAACTACCCTTGAAATAACAAAGGTAATGTGTAGTGAAACGAGGGCGACCAAGTAATAAAAAAATTAAAGAAAAAGTACTCACTCTCCAGTTGACGAGAAGGGCTAAATACGTCTCTGCCCGAAATCATACCGCTCCAACGGAAAATGAAATCAGCTGATGCGCTACGGAGCAGACGCAGGCAAACAAGGAAGGCAAAATGTTGCGTAAAAAGTCTAGGTATTGCATCCCGTCCAATCGATTTGGGAGAATAAATGGTCCAATGAGCATACCTTTCACCATGCCAGCCCAAACATTCACCGAAAATGTTTGTTGAAAATGTGCCCGACGGACAGCGTGCGGATTTTCTACTGACCAAACATGAGTGTTGCGAAAGTTATTCACCCCATTACGCGTGAACGTAGATTCGTCTGTCACCAATATGCACTTCCAAAAGTCCGGATTATTGTCATGTTGATGCAACAACCACTCACAAAACCGCACTTTTGCTGGAAAATCGTCAGGTTGAAGGGCTTGTACACGTTGGACGTGAAACGGATACAGCCCCTCTTCACGCAGCGTTTGCCACACTTTGGTTTTTGATACTTGCACTTCTCTAGCCACGTCTCTAGTGCTTGTTGAGGGATTCTCGTCTACGCGATTACCTCTACACGCGTGACCGTAACCGTCGGTTGAAGGTTGCATACTGACCTGACACACTGACCCCGACCCAGTTCTGTTGTCGGGTTGAGCTAGTGTCCTAGTACCACTCGAGGATGTCGCGGCTACAGGACGGTATTTAGATATTTTTGATGTTGCAGAGCCCTTTATCTCGGTTCCTTTAAGACATTGATGTATATGGTACTAAGAAAAATTGCTTATGTTTTCAAGATCTACACGTCGTGTAAAGGAAAACCCCAACTTTGCGGACACCCTGTATAGGTGCTCTTAAGCTAATATAGTAAAATGAGGTGGAACGCCGTCGTCCATAAACCACATTTTCATGCGTGTTTGTAATGGAAGATCTTCCAGCAGAGTGGGTAATTGTTCTTCAAGAAATTGTAAATACTTTGGCCAAAAACATGCAACTTTATTAACTTTCGCCACGTACTAAATATCAGTGAAATATCTGAAGCGGTTCTGAAAATATTAATTAATTTCCATTTTTTTTCTAAAACTTCAACACCCCGAGCTTTTGTAAGGAAATATTTTTGGACAATAGTTTATAAAGCAAACTAACATTAATTTTTCATATAGATTCACACCCTTAAATATTCGCATATCATTAAGGAACACCCTGTATATCACTTTCTTAAGATTCATATACTTTTTAACCAATATCATTATTTCAAACTATGCGAAAGCACAAGTCGCTGGAGTTCTGAGATACCTTTATATCCCGATGAAAACCAATTGTCTTTTTCTGGAACCTTTTAACCTTCCAAATTTATAGCATCATCCTATTTTAAAGCAACAATTCGCCACCAGATGACGATGCGTCGATTGAGGCGAGCACATCTCTATACGTACCTCTGCAATATCGCTAGCTCGGGCTTTGTCAATGACATTTGTTATTTGTGTCAGAGTTTTTTAAGGCATAGGAGTTAGCGGGAAAAGTTCTTGCCTACATATGATTTTCCATGATTTGCCGTTGAAAGAATAAGTAAATTGACAATCGTGTTATCCCCGGATGTTTGTTAACATTAGAAAAAAGTGTTCAGTGTCTTAACAGGTAAGTATAGCCCTTCAATGTTGACTAATTCGAGCAAGATGGGCGCCGTCTTTTAAGAATGTAAAATTGCACAGCTATATCACTTTTCGCGAATATCTGTAATGTAAATTCGCAACAAAAAATCAATCGGAAATCTTAATTGGTATCTTTAAAGAAAGGTACAGTGGTTCGTGTCAACTACTGACTGCGGGCTAGGCAAGAAACAGACACTCAAGAAAGCTGAACATCCAGAAGTGGAAGAAGATTTGTACATGTGGTATCTACAGGAAAGAAATAGGCATGCACCAATTTCAGGACCCATGTTGGCCATGAAAGTTTTTTTATAAGGAAATAACAAAAAAAGATGATTTTGTGGCCAGCAAAGGATGGCTAGAACATTTTAAAAGTCATGGCATGTGTTTAATGACTATTACAGGACAGAAACTTTCGAACGATGTCACCTGCATAGAGCCCTTTAAATTAAGATTTTTGCAAAAGGTAAACGATTTAAATCTTGACCCATCTCAACTGTACAATGCAAACAAATCAGGGCTTTTTTGGGGTGTGATGCCTAACAAAACTTTCGTTTCTTGTAACGAAAAATCCGTACCTGGACGAAAAGTAAGTAAAGTAAAGAGCGTGTAACCATACTACTATGTGCTAACGCTGCGGGCACACACGCGCTTAAGATGACCATCATTGGGAAATCTAATAAACCACGGGCATTCAAGAACATTGATTTACTTGAACACTATAACTGACAAAAAAGTGCATGGATGACAAAAGACATTTTCAAAAAGTGGTTTGATGAATGCTTCGTACTTGAAGTTAGAAAATAGTTAAAAGATCTTAACCCGTAACCACAGACGGCCAATAAATTGAACATTACCACAGAGGTGG
The DNA here is from genome assembly GCA_963669975.1 of Acanthoscelides obtectus. Lineage (NCBI taxonomy): Eukaryota > Metazoa > Arthropoda > Insecta > Coleoptera > Chrysomelidae > Acanthoscelides > Acanthoscelides obtectus. The sequence goes on along the minus strand of CAVLJG010000005.1, from coordinate 107,494,697 downwards.
CGTCAAAATGACTCCTATAATGAAGGCCATGGAAAACATATTTGGAAAATAAAAACAAGTTTACCTCTATGTTATATCACTTAAATAGTGTCTCTTTTAATATCGTTTTTAATAAAAAAAAATCCTCAGTAAAAAGCAACCAGATTTTAAAGAAATGTATTTATTGCACACAATTTTCGTGAATATTTACAATAACATTTTTGGTAACTTTCTAACATAAAAAAATTAACTTGCTAGGTAGTTTTCATACAAAACTCGTTAAAAACATGAAAAAGAATACTTATAACGATTAGAAATTAACGTGAATGTAATATTCTGGAAACGTGCAGTAGGTTTTCCAAAGTAATTTTTTCATTTTGCACAGTTCACGCAAACCATTTGAAATGGTTTTTTTCCATAGAAATAGTTTCTTGTAGAAACGCGGTTCGATGTTTCATCTTCTTCAGTAGAAAGTCTTTCGCAATCTCTGTCCATTCTTGTTCCGGACGCTCTCATTATCACTGTAAATGAATTCGGCATCTGAATCAATACCACTGCCGTTTTCATTTTCCTCATCCACCTCAGCAGCCCATTTCAGCAAAGTTTCTTCGTAGTCCGAATCGCCATATCTAACTATTTTTGAGGGACCAGCTTTGCTATCAAAATCCATCCTAAAAACCTAAACTAAGCCGAGCATGTTCATGAAATACAGAAATTAGAATATAACATTATCACAGACCTGTAGTCCTTTTGACTCCGTCGGAAATTCAAGTCGTAATGAAATGTAAATAACGTACACAATCAACGCAACTGTCTCAGTGCTAGTTCAATACTACTCGATGAAAAGGTACCTCTAGGCCTGGACAGATAGACTGAGGAGAAAACTGGAAATCCCCCTCCACATACTAGCAAGGAGTCAAATTGACTCCACGTCTGTGGCTACGGGTTAATTTTCCTCAAAAAGCGTTGTTGCTTCTTGATAACGCTCCCGGTCATCCGTCTGAAGAAGAACTAACAACTGAGGATAAATGCATCACTGCGAGGTTTCTTCCGCCAAATTGTACTGCACTGATTCACCCAGTGGACCAGAATATCATTCAGTTTGTCAAGCAAGACTATAAGAAAAACCTACTTCTGAGAGCCGTATCAAAAGACCAACCAATAGAAAAAACTTTAAAAGAATTTATTATGAAAGACTTGGTTTTTGCTCTTTGTCAGTCGTGGAATGCGTTACAGTCATCAACTATTAAATTGTCTTGGAAAAAGTTATGGTCAGATATAGTCACCACTCTTAGCAACGTTCCACAAATCAGTGTTACTTCGGAGGTTATAGAACAAGTCGCTACTGAAACACAGACAAGTCCGGAAGATTTGGAAGTCTGGTGCAGTGGAATGGATAAACAGCAAAATGTTTTTCATGAAATGTCTGACGAAGAGATTATAAAAGAGGTTTCTAATTATACAACAAACAATCAGGAAAATAACGACGAAGTGCTTGCAACTGCTCCACAAGTCACAGCACAAGACGCAATTAACGCCTTTGAGGTAGGTCTACAATGGGCTGAAGAGAATGGTACATCCTACAACGAACTTTTACTTTTGAGAAAACTGATGGACAAAGCTCTGATCTCGCGTTATAACAACCTTAAAAAAAAAATTAAGAATATTTCCAAGCTTCATAATTTGATAAATTCATTAATGATTTTGATTAATAATTCTTGATTATTTTGGTACATATGTATGTATTTATGCTTAATTTTATAATAAAACGTAAGCTCTTTATTGTTATTTAATTTACTAAATTCGACATACATAAACTATGTATGATTTGTACTTCAAAGTACATACATACATATACATAACATATATAATCTTACCATTGGATATATAATTTGTCGGATTACAAGGTACTCTTTTGTAAATAATTCTGGACCATAGGGGGTCTTAAGAAGTGCTCTATTATCCGACAAATTCGATAGTCCGACACAGTATCTTCATATCAATGAATATTCAAGAGTGGGGGATGCAATGCGTACGATTTTGTCAAGAGAGTCTTAACTCCCATTATAACAAATTCAACAGCACTTAAATACAGTATCCTCGGCCGAAAGGAAAAGGAACCCTTCAAGGATTGAAAAATAACATTCCTGATTATTAGTAAGTATCTATACGATCATTCGCATATTTCTGTATAGCCAAGAAGAATACTAAAAAGTATAAAAGCAACGTAAAAATTATTTTGGATTACAATAGTAAAAAGTTTATGCAACAACCTGTACCTACCTATTTATTTCAGTGTCTGCTGAAAGGGCTGGTGTATGACAGAGCCACCATGAGGTGGAGGTAACAGTCGGGGCTTGGCCGCCACAAGCTTCAGATTGCCGGATAGCCACTCAGAAAAGGTTTGATTTCACATTTTTTTTTTTATAAAAACGCTTATTAATAATTCGCCTGTTTCTTATTATGTCTTCCCAATGCCGCACTAAAGACCCAACGAATGTATTATAAACACCTCTTTAAGGGTGGATTCCACAAGGATTCTCAAATCAATAGCCGTTATTTTCCACCTATAGGGTAACAATCCATCAAATATATCGAATGAGCTTTAAGATCCCTTCAACAAATTTTTAGCAACCAGTAGCTGTGAAATATTGAAAACAAAATATTGTCAAAGTATAAGACGACAGCTTGTCATTGGAGCATCACCAGCTTATTGAATATTAACAAATTACATATAAATCAGTCAAAATTTAAAAAAGAGTGTTTGATTTTTAAATAAAATTCATGTTTGTTTTTAATATTGTTGATTGTTTATTCATGTTTATATTATTTTCTCCAATTGATACGCGCTTTTATTGACTTAACATCACCTACCGTGTGTTTTTTTTTTCTATAAACCTCTTGCAGATAGCCATTAAGCACCTACTTGATGACAAAGACTCTATCAAACATTTTATAGATATTGCTCGATTTAAAACATTTACTTGCCGTTCATCAGTACCATTATAACACCTTAGATTGATATTCGCACAAAACCATTCAAGATTTTTGATATCCATACAACTCATAAAGTGGAATATTTTTCGTTGTTCAGGAAGTGAACAAACGTCCACACTATATTTACAGCGATCGAGAAATACCTAAATATACCACCTTGATCAAAAAGTTCCCGTGTGGCGCTCGTAGCATTCGGCTGTCAATTGTTTGTCTTGTTATGATGCCTAACTTTCACTGATATTTCCCCCGAATTTTCATAGTCAGTTGTCAAAGCTACGTCGAGTTGAGAACATGTGCCTTTGAGCGTGTTCACGATTTATTAAATTATTATTCTGCATTAAATTTTGTGTTAAAAACAATATTAACGGTACGCAGACCATGGAAATGTTAGAAAAATGCTTCGGAAGCGATGCTTTGAGGAAAACAGCCGTTTCCGACGGGTTACACATGGTCGTCAGTCCATCGCCGATGATGAGCGCAGCGGCAGGCCATCGACATCGAAAGCAGAATAAAAGGTAGACAAAGTGAAGAAAATGTTGACCACCAACCTCAAATTAACTATCAGAGAGATGGCAGAGGACTTGAGCATTGCTTGTGGATCCGTTCAAAGTACTTTGGTCAACGATTTGGGCCTCCGTCGTGTTGCAGCCAAGTTGGTGCCAAAAGACTTTCATGCAAAAGAAGGTAATGCTCACGGTTTATTATCACCTATACCCATTACCTACGACGGCATCCAATCAATTTAAAGTCATATTTCCTTACTCCTTATAATGAGCACACTTATAGCCTTTTTGACAAAAACTGCAAAGAAATTCAGCCTGAACAATATGTTTGCCACGAGCAGAACCCAGTAAAGCTAAGCAAAGGGAATCCATGTGAAGTTCAAATGTTACTGTATGAAAAGAATATTACTAACTGTTTTCAAATGCCGATACAAGTACAACAAGAAAAAGTCAAAAAGCTAGATGCAGAAAACTGGAAGTTAGTTATTCCCAACAGAAAAATTGTCACATATAGGTGTGGTGAAAACCAAGACAAAATTCCACTTCGAGGAACATATCTACTAGAAAATTGCCAAAATTGCGAAGTATATATGGGTTCAACTGTTATAAAAAGTCGCCGGAACCCAAAATCACACTTTAAGTATATTGCACTACCAAAGCTAGTTTTTGAAGGATTCAAGAAAACGCAGACTGCCCATTTGGAACCTCTTCAACTAGAATCCATTAACTTCGAAGAAACGAACTACATTAGAGCCGCCCTGGATTTGAACAAGCACAGACTCCAAGAAATCCCCGATAATCCAATTATTGATCTTCAATCAGTAAGCATCTGGACCATCTTACTGTATTCCCTAATTGCCATCATCTGTGGCTACCTCACTGTTAAATCTTACTTTAAAAGAAAACAAGCCGAAAAGAAGAAAGAAAATAGAAAAACCGAAATTATTGTTTGAAGCTAAGAACGATAAAGATAGAAGATAAGTTATAGAAGATAAACGTTAAGGAGAAAGAAGATAGAAATTATCCAAGATGAATGAAAACTTTCAAACTTCACCGTTGGTTCAGTTTCTACGGCGGGAGGAGTTACAGACACCAGATATGCATAATTGTAGAATTGCATTTCACATAGCTTGCACTTTTTACAGAGTTTATAAATATACCGTAATTTGCATTGTATTCAGTTCTAGCTATTTCTCGGTCCGTTTCACATCAATTTTGTACGTTTTGAAAATAGAAGTTTTTTAAAAACTTACTTCGGAGTCGTACTTCCGTAAGTTGCGTGACTCAAACGTCCCTGATCCACCACTGATCTTGGGACGGCATTTTTTAAGTTTTGTAAATATTTTGGTAAATAGGTATTTTTGATTGTCTTATAATATCTAGATCTAGACGATGAATAATAGGTGGATGCGGATACATTTACAAACCTTGGTGTTTTAGGACTCAGAATGTGCTGTTTGTTTACATTTCGTGTGGATTTCTAGATCATAAATTGGTAACAAATTGTTTTTGGTGTAGCAAAAGATGATGAACCAGTTCGAATACGTTTTATATGCTATTTTGCAAAACAAAAAAAAATCGGTCATTTCTACAGGTACGTATCATGTACAGCACCCTGTATGTGATGTAGGGACAAAACTAGATTGTCATGCATGGACAGTCATCAAAAACAGTGGTAACGTACTATTAAATATAATAGCTAGAAAATCTACCTATTATTTCTTGCATTTTCATTGGTCCATTCAAATAAGTTCCCGTCTTTTATGAAATGATAAAAATTGGCAATTCTATGAAAGTTATCCTAATTGTAAAGCTCAAAGACATGGTATTACATCTAGAATGTACCCTTATTTGTAAAACAATAGCTTTTCACGATTTTATGCAATATTTCAATAGAAATTACTGCTATTGGGAGAGCTTTGACAGCTTCCGTCAAATTGCAACTCAATAAGTTGTTCCCTAATTGGTCGAAGACCCCGTTAGATTTTAATGTTCGACTCTTTGATGCACAGTTCTTGTAAAAAACGTCGTCTTTACAACGTCTTTAAGAAGTCGTTCACAAGACGTCTCTACGACGTCTCTAATATTCCAATCTGACGTTTTTAAAACGTCTTTAATTTAGTTTTATATTTGGACCGTTATAACCATGTTGAGCTTACACCTTTTTGCGTCGGAGATTAATAGTAAGTAATTTGCAACTAGCTATACGGAAGTGGGTTTTTTCGCTAGACCTCTTTTCCCGGTTTCGGGAATATGCTTTCCGGGGTACCAGAATATTCGGATGAGGGGTTCGTGCGCAACGAATTTACTGGAAAGTCTTTGGGGCGGCGTCGGGCGCCGACGTACGGGGGCTTTTTGTCGTCGTTCACTCTTCCGTTATGTATTCGCCTGCTACGTCACCAACGGAGCCTATAAATAAAGACCTCAAATCGTATTAGGGCTAATTCTGGCAAAGGGGTCGGCGGGAATGTAAAGTGCCGACGACACATATAAAGGAACGTAAAGTTTTATTAAATTAAATTTATACTGGATACTCGAGCGGTAGGTGACGAAGTTATACTTAAAAACTGCGCTTCAGCACTGGCCCTACCATTAAGCTTGATATTCACATCGTCTTTTAGATCTCATACTCTACCCTCATGCTGGCTTAGTGCTTCTGTTACCCCTGTATTCAAAAAGGGCGACAAATCCTCCGCTAAAAATTATCGACCAATAAGTCTCGTTCCTATAGCCGCCAAAATAGCTGAAAGAATCATATTAGATAAGCTCCTGTCATTTGCTTTCGAAAATGACCTTATCCCTAAGAATCAGCATGGATTTCTCCCTGGTCGATCAATAATGACCAACCTTCTCCACTCTCTCAACGATTGGACTCAGTATCTGGACTCAAAGACTCCTGTTGATATAATCTACTTAGATTTTTCTAGGGCTTGCGATCGCGTACCACATAGAAGGCTTCTATTTAAGTTGGGATGTATGGGAATAAGGGGCGAGTTGTTACTGTGGATTAAGGCTTTTCTCACCGGGAGGACTTTCTCTGTGCGCGTCAGTGATAGCCAGTCTCACCTTCATCATGTAGCAAGTGGAGTTCGTCAAGGCTCTGTCTTGGGGCCAGTACTGTTCCTTCTGTATACAAGTGACCTGCCCGCATTGATTTCCTCCACATGTTCAGCTTATGCCGACGACACCAAGATTTACAATACTCGTCGTAAATTCTGCTATGCTTCAACGAGATCTTGATATTGTTTGTCAATGGTCAGTCAGTTGGCTTTTACCCTCAAATCTAACTAAGTGTTGTGTCCTTCACCTCGGAAAGACAGATCCGCGATTTACATACAAGATCTCTGACCACAACATCGAAGCAGTTTACCAGCCACACTGATCTGGGCGTTGTAGTCAACGATCGTCTTTCCTGGTCAGAGCATATTCACCACGTTACATCAAAAGCCAAGAAACTTCTATACATGCTGGAGAGGTCTTTCAAAGGATCCGATGTCAACACTTGCGCCTACATTTACAAGGCATTCGTGAGGACAATTCTTGAATTCGCTGGCCCGGTATGGGACACTGTGCTTCTGCGCGATACAAATCTCGTCGAATCAGTACAGCATCGGGCTACTCGTATCCCTTTTGGAGCACGAAGACCAAGTTATGAAGATCGTCTTGAATTATTCAACCTGACCTCATTCTCTGAGCGAAGACTTCGTGGCGATCTTATAGTTACGTTCAGGATACTTCATGGTTTGATGGGCATCAACCTCATGCATCTATACCGTCTGTCGCGCAGCAATCTACGCGGACACAGCTTCAAACTGCATAAGGAGCCATTTAAAACAACAGTCCGACAGTGGTTTCTTCCCATCCGGATATTCAACACCTGGAATAGTTTACCTGAAAGTGTGGTTGGTGCAACTTCAGTTAATAGCTTCAAAGTGGAGTATGCTAGCTGGAGGAGTGTACAAACTTTATAGCTATGAACTGTCTTTTTATTTATTTTTTTCTATTTGATGTATTTGTGTTACGTGTCCGTACACTATATTTACTGCATGACCTTAGAGTACTGTGTACTCTGCTCATCTCAATTATCATAATAACAATAATAATAATATAACGCTTCCCATTTTCACTGTAATCAGACATATCTACGAACCTCAAATAAAACGTTTTTTATGTTTTGTGATGTCCATTTGTCTGTTAATCTGTGTGGCGTTTTTTTGCCCGTGTAATCCCAGAGCGGGCTGCGCTGGCTAGAGTTGTTGAGTCCAGTTACTTCCGAGTATTCGTTACTGATCGTTACACGTTTGTTCAATTGTTACACTGTTGACCAAAATTAAAATAATTGGACACGGACAAAACAAGGTGGTTATTATGTAAAACGTACCCAAAAAGCTGGAAATGGCATTCGATTTTTCCTATCACCCACAGTTTTCTTGAAATAAGGCATTTTATTTGATGCTTATACTCGTAAGATATATGGATATGCGTGTATTTAGACGCTATACTCTGCTTACATTAACTTCCATCTATATCTACAAATGTGCCATTTTCGCATTTGAACATAGCAATAGATTTGTTCTTAACAACGCCATTAATAGTCAAATACAACACTAGAATAGGGCATGATCTAAATATACCGACACATAACTCTGCCCTATTCCAAAAATCTCCCACTCTAGCGTGCACTAAGGTATACAATAATCTGCCGAGTGAGTTGCGGAGAAGCACTAACATCCTTGCGCTGAAAAAACATCTCAGGAAATATCTGGTTGAAAAATGCTATTACTCTCTACATGAGTTTTACTAACACATGAAAGTATCTGTTTTTTAAATTCTTTTAAGCTGTTAACCATTTCGCTATCAGTGAATTGTCTATTATCGTGGAGTAAATGTATTTTAATTTCACTTTTTATTCGAGTTTTAACGAAAGTATGTATGTTTTCTTTTTAAGCTTTTAACCATTTGTCCTCACTGCTCGATGTTTATTGCGTTTATATATCAATGTATTTCTAACAGATTCTCCTACCGCTTTTCTTTTCTTTGTATCAGCTTCAATGATTTTTACCGGCTAGACGAACATTTTTTGTGATAAAAAAAGTCGCTGTATATGTATATATTTTTACCGTTACAGATTGAACACATTACGATTCTTGCACTGTACCTGTACCGATAATATGATTTAACCTTTTAAAATGTTTTGTAATTATAATGTCCTTATTTATTTTATAATTATAAGTATTTTTCTGGCATATTTGCTCAAACGCATATATGACCCTCAAATTGATATTGACAAGTCTTATATCATGTAACATGATCCAATAGGACAATAAACTATCTATCTATCTATCTGTCGTATTGTCTCCCAGACTTTACTTTGAGAAACTTCAACTTGAGCTCATATGGCTCTAATTCTCATTGTTGGGTTGTTTTCCTATTTCTAAAAAGTCTTCCTCAATTTGTGACGTCTCAAGTTGAGCAGATCTTTCTGCGTGACCTCCATGTTGTTCTTTTAAATATTGTCATGAAGTTGTCATAAAGTTTAATAACAAAATTTACAAACATCAGTGGGGCCGGATGATTTCTTGAAGAAAATCTTTCCGCATACTGCCTGTATGCTGCGGCTGCATTTTGTTGGCAGTCTCCGTATGTTAGTATTATGGCCAATATTTCATTGTTTCCGGAAGCATGGGCCATCTTTTCGCATAAAACAATTAGACAAATGGAAGCATACGCACTATTAAGAGACTAATACAGCTGATCGAACCAGATGCTCGTATTGAAAATCATACAATGATACAAAAGGATTGTAAAATTTAGATAAGAGAATAGTAAACAAAAAAGGTTGAGATTTTACACGGCAGTGGTCGAGAGTATCAAAAAATCTGTATAATAATATTCTTGTTTCTTTTTAAATTTGTTGTTCTTTTACTATTTCCTTTATTTTGCAACTCTTATACAGGGTGTCCGCCAAGTTGGGGTTTTCCTTTTCAGAAACAACTACCCTTGAAATAACAAAGGTAATGTGTAGTGAAACGAGGGCGACCAAGTAAAAAAAAATAAAGGAAAGAGTACTCACTCTCCAGTTGACGAGAAGGGCTAAGTACGTCTCTGCCCGAAATCATACCGCTCCAACAGAAAATGAAATCAGCTGAAGCGCTACCGAGCAGACGCAGAAACCACATTGATTGTCTTACACTTAATGGCACATCTTCTAACAAGCAAGGCAAAATGTTGGGTGAAAAGTGTAGGTATTGAATCCCGTCCAATCGATTTGGGAGAATAAATGGTCCAATGAGCATACCGTTCACCATGCCAGCCCAAACATTCACCGAAAATGTTTGTTGAAAATGTGCCCGACGGACAGAGTGCTGATTTTCTACTGACCAAACATGAGTGTTGCGAAAGTTATTCACCCCATTACGCGTGAACGTAGATTCGTCTGTCACCAATATGCTCTTCAAAAAGTCCGGATTATTGTCATGTTGATGCAACAACCACTCACAAAACCGCACTCTTGCTGGAAAATCGTCAGGTTGAAGGGCTTGTACTCGTTGGACGTGAAACGGATACAGCCCCTCTTCACGCAGCGTTTGCCACACTTTGGTTTTTGATACTTGCACTTCTCTAGCCACGTCTCTAGAGCTTGTTGTTTTTTGAAACGCAATCGATTATACGAGTTCGTTTACCACTACACGCGTGACTGTAACCGTCGGTTGAAGGTTGCATACTAACCTGACACACTGACCTTGACCCAGTTCTGCCGTCGGGTTGAGACCTTGTAACAGTCGGAGATATCCCGGCGGGTCGTGGCTACAGGACGGTATTCAGATATTTTTGATGTTGCAGAGCCCTTTATCTTGGTTCCCTTAAGACATTGGTGTATATGGTACTAAGAAAAATTGCTTATGTTTGCAAGATCTACACGTCGGGTAAAGGAAAACCCCAACTTTGCGGACACCCTGTATAGATGAATTTTGGTATATCAACTCCTCCTGACGAGACCTACAAGCAGCTAAAATAAATGACAACTCTGAAAACACCCTGTATGTTGTATTTTACGTCGTTTTTGTTTTCTTGGACGCCCCTCTTTTTTATTAATAAAACCTTTACTTTATGCTGCCTGTCACAAATCAAGCCGTGACGTTCGAGGTAGTCCAGAAGCTCCCGACTTATGCACCACTCCATCACCTTGCTTATAACATAAAGCAGAGCTATAGGCCTGTAGATGTAAGGGTCGGTCTTAGACCCTTTTTTTGACATAGGCTGGACAAATTTCCAATTTTCTGGGAAGGTGCCAAGCTCATAAGTTATCTGCAAGGAACGTGAAAGAACTGAAGCAAGGCTCCGTTGCATACCTCTTTAATACAACGGCAGGACTTCATGCCTGAGTGTTACCTCCCGCATAGTGTAGGGAACCCTTTGAATCGACGGCACGCGGGCGTTGTGGGACGTCCATGGTGAAGATGGCAGCAAAGATCTTGAGAAGCACTACCAGCTTAGCCTCTGGGCAATATGCGCTATTCATTATTATCCATTTGTAGCCAAAATAGAATATACTAATGCTGATGCTGCGTGGTGAACTAATCTGCTTGACTTCGTTCTTTTCTGTGCATTATTCAAACCATTCAGTCGTAATATAAAACTGTCTCCAAACTGAGGTGTATCTCAGGTGTACAGTAAGATCATTATAACGCTACCCTTCGGAGGAGATTCAATTCGTTTCCATTAGGAGGGCTATTCGGATATAGCGAATCTAATTTTGTTTTCTTTATGTTGCCGTCCCCTGTATTTCGTTTCTGAAACTGAGCTGGTATCTGTATTTTTTCTGATAGAAGTACTAAGTTCTCTGGAAACTTTCTTAAGAGTACACACAGACACTATGCGAGCAACGAATCCAATCACAGTAGAAGTTATAAGCTTATTTGGAGCTTCTCAGAATAGATATCTCTTTCCGCTATTGTATTTATTCATTATTATTAGCATAACAGAAGACGTAAGGTTAACATTTAAAATATAACTAGTGAATAAATTACTGCAATGTAGGGAGTTCCTCAAGGAACAGTATTTGCGATTCTTTTTCATTAATATACTCAGAAATAACTTCTTCAACCTGTTTTTTTTGCAACATAATGGCTATATTTAAAGCGTGCTGTAGCAACAATGTCAAAGGGGCCACTTTAGGTCTATTTAATATCACTAACACGTAAAAAGAAGGTGGTAGACAAGGACCAGTCGACCGAGGCGCTATCACCCGCTAGCTTTTCCCAGGGTGACTTATAAATGTCCGCATCTTTCCACACCTAAGCTATGAAGTCTTCCAAAACAAAGAAATTAATGATGATGGATCCCTCGATAACTAAGAACTCCGGACGTAAACTCACTCCACTCTCGGAATGTCCGGGTGGGGGGTTCAACATCGAAGATAAAATTTGTTTTTCGAACATCTGCGGGATTAACAGCAACATTGATGCTGTTCATCACTACCTGCAATCCAATCGTCCCGCCGTGCTTTTCTTGGCGGAGACAAAAAACTCAGAGACTGCACCGATTAACCATCTCAACTTCCCAAACTACGAGGTGCACTCCAATCTGAGAAAGAACGGGAGAGTTGTGGCTTTTGTCCGCAGCAGTCTTTCCTGCTCCAGGGATCTTTCTTTGGAATCAGACCGGAAGGACATTCTGTGGCTTCGCGTCAACTCCAAAACATCACCCAAATTTATTTGCTGCCTTTATCGCTCTCCCTCGAACCACAACTGGGATGACCTGCTCGAATACCTCGCCGTCCAGATCGACTTCCTGAACATCAATCACCCCGCTTCAGAGGTAGTTCTTCTCGATGATTTCAATGCCCATAATGGGCTTTGGTTGGGCTCAAATAAGACCGATGCAGCAGGTCGTGCAGTCGAAGCGTTCGCTCTTACTCAAGGGCTGACCCAGCTGGTGACGAGCCCTACTTTTTTCCCCCGCGTCTCGTCACACGCCAGTAGCCTGCTGGATCTCTTTTTGACCACGCATCCTGCCCCTTACAGCACTGCTGTCCTGTCCCCCCTGGGTAACTCAGATCACGGTGTTGTGGAGGTTAGGTTTCGGTCAGAAGCCGCTGTGGCAGCAGAAACTCGCACAGGCCGCAAAACTTGGCATTACGGACATGCCGACTGGGAGGGGCTCAGAGACTTCTTCTCTAGCTTTCCTTGGAAAGATGTCTGTTTCACTGACGCGGATGCGTCGACTGTCTGTTCTTCAATAACCGAAATTATCCACGTCGGAATGGAGGAATACATCCCTCACACAGTGAAAGTTCCTAAACCAGGGTCCAACGGCTGGTTTAACAAATCGTGTGACACTGCTCGCCAGCAGAAGATCAAGGCACACAGAACCTACTTACAAAACCCCACTGTAGAGAATAGACAAGCCGACTTCGAGTACAGAAACAAATATAACGCAGCGGTTCACAATGCCAAAAACCAGCATGATATAAAAGTTAGGCACAGGGTAATGTCGCAGCGCAATGGCAGTCGGTCTTTCTGGACGCTAGCCAAGCAGATTGAAAAGAACTTCTCACACAGTAGCCTTCCACCACTTACGTGTCAGGATAGAACTATTGTATTCGATTCAAAGGCCAAGGCGGAAGTGCCAGCCAAGATCTTAGCTGTCAACTCCACCATGGACGTCGCCCCAATGCCCAAGCGCTGTCAATTCAAAGGGCTTCCCTACACTATGTGCTCTTGTCATTCGACATCAACAAAGCTTCTGGTCCGGACTTGATTCCTGCCATTGTACTGAAGAGATGTGCAGCGGAGCTTGCTCCAGTTCTTTCGCATCTCTTCCAGATATCTTATGAATCCGGCACCTTCCCAGAAAACTGGAAATTTGCTCATGTCCAGCCCATCCCAAAAAAAGGATCTAAGACCGCCCCTTACAACTATAGGCCTATAGCTCTGCTTTCTGTTATAAGTGAAGTGATGGAGAGGTGCATAAATCGCGAGCTTCTGGACTACCTCGAACGTCACAGCTCGATTAGCGACAGGCAGTACGGTTTCCGGCACCAACGATCCACAGGGGACCTCCTAGCTTACGTCACGCAATTGTGGAGTAAACTCATCCAGTCTCATGGTGAGGCTCATGTCGTTGCTCTTGACATCACGAAAGCGTTCGATCAGCTGTGGCACGCTGCCCTCTCAAGCAAACTTCCATCCTATGGCCTCCCAGAAAAGCTTTGCAGATGGGTGGCTGACTTTATCTCTGGCCGCAAGATATCCGTCGTAATTGACTGATTTTCCTCTTCATCCCACAACGTCAACGTGGGTGTTCCCCAGGGATCGGTCTTGGCTCCAACACTGTTTCCCTTACATACCAACGACCTCATTTCCTGCACGATCAACCCAATCCACAGCTTCGCTGATGACAGCACTCTACATGCAGGAATTCAGAGTGACAAGCCGATCTCTGCCACTGAGCTGGAAAAAAGAAGACTAGTGGTGACTTCTTCTCTGACAAGAGACCTGGAGGCTATCACTGCTTGGGGACGCAACAATCTTGTGCAGTTCAATGCTTCGAAAACACAGTACTGTACTTTGACGAACAAAAAGCGTCCTAGCGCTCATACAGTTTCGATGAACGGCCGAGTTCTACCAAAGAGCCATTCATTTCGGCTGGTCGGAGTCCAGACCACCGAGGACCTGATCTGGCACGAACACATCTTGTCAATAGCTGCAGCTGCTGGGAAAAAGCTAGGCTATTTGTTTAGGGCTAAGAAGTACTTTTTTCCGCATGACCTTCTCGCTCTATACAAGGCCCAGATAGGGCATAGCCTCGAGTATTGCTCACACATCCGCCCCGACTACATTGTCCATGCTCGATGCTGTCCAGAGGAGGGCGGTCCGACTGATCCGACAGACAGTCTCGGGACTCTTTCGCACTGGCGGGCCGTCGGCGATCTAGCTCTTTTCTATCGCTACACCAACGGTCTTTGCTCGTCAGAGCTCTCTTCCATGATGCCGCCGCGCGATGTGCCTGCCAGACAGACCCTCCTGACTTCGGCGTCCCATCCTAACCGTTTCAAACTTCGTACATCCAGAACTGGCCGATACGGCCACTCCTTTGTCCCGAGAGTGTCGAGATTGCCGAACAATCTACAGGGTGGGGCAAAAGTCACGAAGGGATTTGAAAAATTAATAACTTCTTTAAATTTATTTTGTTTTCATTTTTTTTTTCAGGACCGTGTAAAATAAATCCTGGAGATTAATTATGGAGCGTTACAACCTCAATCAACGAACCAAACTTATAGAATTTTATTTTGAATATCACCATTCAATAATTCAAACTCAACGAGCATATCGTCGTCATTTCAATTTGCGGAATTCGCCCTCTGAATCAATGATTCGACGCTTAGTGGCACGATTTCAGCAACAAGGCACAGTTATGGATCTCCCACGAAGCGGAAGGCCACGTTCCGCAAGAAATGAAGGGAACATTCAACGCGTTCAGGAGAGTGTTCAGGAGAATCCGGAAACCTCAACCCGAAGACGTTCTGCTGAGCTGCAGATGTCTCAAAGGTCTTTACGCAGAATATTAAGAGGAAATTTACATCTGTTTCCATATAAAGTGCAGCTAGTGCAAGAACTAAAACCAGCAGATTTTCAAGAACGACTAACTTATGCAGTTCGCTTGCAAAGAATGGCTCGAGAAGATAATGAATTTATTCATTCTCTGATCATGAGCGATGAAGCCCATTTTCATTTGAATGGCTTCGTAAATAAGCAGAACTGCAGAATATGGGGTACCGAGAACCCAAGGGTGGTTCATCAAAGGCAATTACATCCGCTTAAATGTACAGTATGGTGCGCAGTTACGTCTCAACGAATTATTGGACCATTCTTCTTCGAAGACCACGATGGGAATGCTGTATCTGTAGATGGCGACCGATATCGTGATATGATTCAAAATTTCTTAAGACCAGCTCTTGCTGACAATCAAACGATGACTTTCCAACAAGATGGAGCCACTGCGCATACTGCTCGAGCCACTATGCACCTTCTAAGGCAGATTTTTGGCGAACGTTTAATTTCGAGAAATTCAGGATTCAATTGGCCCGCCCGCTCGCCGGACTTAACAGCCCCTGATTATTTCCTTTGGGGATATCTGAAAGGAAAAGTGTATATTAATAAACCCACAACCCTGCAGCAACTAAAAGATGATATTCGAGCAGAAGTAAGTGCTTTGGGGCCAGATATTCTGACTCGGGTAATGGAAAATGCTCTTGCAAGAGCTGCACTTTGCGAGGCTGAAAATGGCGGTCATTTGCGTGATGTAATCTTTCACACTTAAATTGTAAACAAACTCCAAACATTGCATTTTAGTTTTGTGTTAGGGAAAAAAATTAAAATTAAAATTTAAAAAAGTTATTAATTTTTCAAATCCCTTCGCGACTTTTGCCCCACCCTGTACAAGAGGAAGCTTTTCCCAGTTCTATTAACCTTAGGCAGTTCAAAAATCGTTTTTACAAAATTTCTTTGGGATCATCATAGCAGCCGCGGTGTTCCGGCATTTAGGCTTCTGCCTGAGCGGCTGTTTCGATATAAAAAAAAAGTTTTATCTTTTTTTTTGTTTACCTTTGTTAAAATGTTCTCTTAGACGTTGTGAAGAAAGCAGTTTCTGAGAGCTGAGTAGTACAGATATTTTTAGTTATGTCAATTTCATTTACTAGTGTTAAGCATAACAAAATGCATCGAGTTCGAAGACGTCAGAATTATCACCATGTTAGCGACTTTGGCAGAGGTGGAATCATTGCCTATCCAGATGTTGGTTTGTCCTATCGCCAAATTAGCCGCCGTGTTAATTGTACTGCAATGACGGTAATTCGTGTGTGGATAGCAGAAGGTAGAGGAACACGAACCCCCTCTGTCACCCATTCAAATAATGACTATC
Source organism: Acanthoscelides obtectus (assembly GCA_963669975.1). Taxonomy (NCBI): domain Eukaryota; kingdom Metazoa; phylum Arthropoda; class Insecta; order Coleoptera; family Chrysomelidae; genus Acanthoscelides; species Acanthoscelides obtectus. Next base: position 107,478,294 of record CAVLJG010000005.1, on the reverse strand, counting down.
ATAACGCTTACACCCTGTATAACAGACTGGTTCGATAACACTGGACAACAAATTTTAGTTTTTTAATTGTATCTTGTGGGAAAAGTGCACTTCTTTGTTAATTTTGGGGCGCTGAATCCAAAAATGACAATGAAATAAAAAAATTAGTTGCGGTTTAGAAAAAAACTTTTTATTTTTAAGGATATATTAAAAAAAGTAACAAGATTCATATACTTATAAGAATCACTATATGCGCTGTCTTTTTGCTGTTCTTTTATGGATCGTTTCTGGAGCATCTCTACCAAGAGTCCAACAGTAGTCTGCAAGCATGGAAGGATTCCACTTTCCCTGGTACCTTTTTTCCATTGTTGAAATATCCTGATGAAAACGTTCGCCGTGCTCATCACTTACGGCTCCGCAATTGTCAGGAAAAAAGTCCAGGTGTGAGTGTAGGAAATGTATCTTAAGAGACATATTACAGCCCATCTTTTGATACGATGACAGCATATTTTTGACAAGGGTTTTATAGTTGTCAGCTTTTCTATTTCCCAAAAAATTAGTGACCACCAGACGGAAATCATTCCAAGCAGTTTTTTCAATACCTGTTAAAGTGTCTTCAAACTGTATATCTTTCAAAATATTTCGAATCTGTGGCCCAACAAAAATACTTTCTTAAACCTTTGCCTCACTTAGTCTTGGAAATTTCTGACGCAGGTATTGAAAAGCTGACCCACCTCTGTCTAATGCCTTGACAAAGTTTTTCATTAGGCCCAACTTGATATGCAGTGGTGGTAATAAAATTTTTTTCAAATCTACTAATGGCATATGCTGTACATTTGACCTGACTCTAGGAATTGACGAACAGGCCAGTTTTGTCTGGTGTAATGAAGTGCCTTTGCCCGACTGTCCCATTCACACAAAAGACAGCAAAACTTTGTGTAGCCTAGCTGCAGCCCAAGTAAAAATGCAACAACTTTCAAATCGCCACAAATATGCCATTGGTGCTCATCGTATTTTATGCATGTCAATAGGTACTTCATATTGTCATATGATTCTTTCATGTGAACTGCATACCCTACAGGAAGAGATGGTAAAATATTTCCAATATGCAATAACACTGCCTTTAAACTCAATGTTGAACTGTCTTCTGGGTTATAGTTTATATTTAAAGCCACCAGTTAGCCGTTAATGTTACTGCAGAAAACCAAGTTATTCTCCATATTGAAAAATGGTTCTAAGTCTTTGTGGCGTTTACGAAAAACACATACCGAAACATCGTCTTCTAACAAGTTACACTGCTGCAGTCTTGATCCAAGTAACTCTGCCTTACATTTTGGAAGTTCTAAATCTCTTACAAGATCATTTAATTCTGACTGTGTTATTTTGTGCGGTTGGTGGCATGCCGTGCTCGGTATAAAATCAGGATCTCTTGACGTTGATGGCATATCGTCTTCCTGACGAATCACTCGATCGCCATGATCTGATTCGTTTTCTGATTCGCAAGTGTAGGATTCTGGGGGTTTTGGAATAGGATTTTCGTCACTGTGAGGCACAGGTCTCATCGCAGATGGTATGTTTGGGTAGTTAATAACCGATTTTTTTTTCTTGGACATACCTGTGGCTTGTCCAACACAAGGTACCATGCAAAAGTAACAATCATTAATATGATTTGTAGGCTCTCTCCAAACCATTGGAACAGCAAAGCGCATAGACCGTTTTTTGCCATTTAACCAGCTCCTCAGACTTGAAGCACATGTATTACAGCAGATGTGGGGTGCCCAGTGTTTGTCTTGATCACCTAGTTTACAACCGGAATAAAGCTGATATGCCTTTGTTATTAGTGGAGTAATAGACTGTCTCTGAGACGCAAAAGTCACATTACCACACACATAACAAAACTGATCTGGATTGTTTACACACTTTCGAGACATCTTGCATGAACGCTGTCAGCCAACTGAGGAAAAAGTGGCTAATATAAAACAATATAATGTACACGTATGTATAACGTAACACAATTATGCCGATTACATCATCTTTCCTTGCCAAATATAAAAATGTAGCACGTGCATTCTTGTGAATTACAGTATATTAACACTGTTACAGCAGGAACACATATAATTACCGTATCTCTAAAACTTGAACTAATATTGAAAAAATAAGTTTCATTCCGGTTTTAGCACATTAAAAATAGTAATATTTTGTTGATTTTATTTAGGATATTTTTTGGCTGTTGATCAGTGTAATTAATCAATTATTAACTATTAAAATTATAAAAAACCTTCTTTATTCCCGACACGTCTTACATAAATAAACTACCGCTATATGATCAGCTAAATATAACGAAGACAAATCTCCAAAATGCATATATACCACGTAAACTAAATTATAGATATACTGAGTGACAGAAAAAGGTAAACACCTACGTATGTTTATCCGATTTTAATAATTTTGGGCATATACTAGTAGAATGACTGAATTTTCAGCTTGATTCGACAACGGACTGCAGAAGCTGGTTTAATAATGGGTTGAGGATCCACGATTTCTTATACACTCATTGACCTGGCCACCGTGCTGATAAGGTGGTGTCGATATCCTGTTGGGGTATCTCATTCCAGACTACTGCAACTTCGTAAGCAGGAGCTGCTAAAGTCTGTGGAGAGTGTTACAAATTCAAGAGCCGGCGACCCATCATGTCCCAGACATGTTCAATTGGAGATAGGTCATGCGATCGTGGTGGCCAAGGTACACGGTTGATGCGATGTTGATCCATGAAGGCTAACGATGCTCTGGCAACATGCGATTTGGCATTGCCTTTGAAAAATCGGGATTTGGATGGTGTTTAGATATGGAACAAGATGAGGCTCCACTACTTCCTGAATATAGCGTAGCGCTGTCATATTTCCTCTGATGAAAATTAGTGATGATCTGCTACCATAAGCAATAGCACCCCATACCGCAATTCCCACGATGTGGTGAGCGTGACGCTCTCTGTCAAATTGTGAGACACGCCTTTCACCACGTCGCCTTCAAAAGTGGGATTAGTCACAAAAGACCACCTGATTCCGTTCCCACTCCCATAGAATTATTTCTCTACACCAGAGCAAACGGCTACGCCGATGTTCAGCTGAGAGCACCCAATGTGGGCGATAAGAAAAAAGGCCAAACTGTCGAATTCGGCGATATACCGTACGCATACCAAACATCCTTCCATGCTCTTCAAACCACTGATTAGCGATGTTCTGTATCTCAGAGTCAGAGTCAGAAGTCTCAACAGGCGGTCTTGTCGCTCTGTGGTCCATTTGGGACGTCCAGAACCTCTCGCCCGCTGTCCTCGGCCTTCCTGGGTCCATGCTCGTTAACATTGCAGTATACTGCGTAAGGATTTGTTGGTCCTCCTAGAAACTTCTCTTATCGAGAGAAAGGCTTCACGCAACGCAAAAATTCGACCCCTCCCAAAGTCGCTTAGCTGAGACACCCGGCGATTTCTACGCCCTCTAGACATTTTGAGCAATCACAGAAAGGCTTCTGAATAAGCTACACGAAATTTAACATTCAACTGACACCGTAAATGTACGAAAACTGAATGGTTATGTATCACCAAACAATACACGCAACCACCACAAAAAATTAACAGAAAATCCTGACCATTTTATAACTTGTTGTTCATGGCAAGATACATCGATACATGTAAGAAATTCTTGAATTCTATACTAAGTGACATATAAATCCGAACACCCAGTTTAAATGGTTTTATTTTAATAAAAGTTGGTGAATGTATTTATCTTACTGTAAATAACAAGTGAACAAATTTTCAGCCTTATCAGTTGGACATTCCCGTTTTTATACTGCTTTCTTTAATTCACTAACGCTCTAAAAATGAATATTTCAGCCGCAGTAAAGAATCAACGTTGGCGGATTTTCGTTCTTGACATCCTTTACGATCGGTTACGATGCCTAGAGTACGGAGACCTGTACGATTTCGTCAACTTAGTGAGTTTGATAAGGGCCGTATAGTAGGACTTCGGGAAGCTGGACTTTCTTTTCGGGCAATTGCAGTTAGAGTGCAAGGAAGTGTAGACACTGTGGTTTGGTATTGTCAGGCATGGCTTCGAGAAGGCCGTACGCAAAGAGCAACGGGCACTGGACGCCGCCGTCGAACAACAGACCGTGAAGATCGCCGTCTAAGATTATTGGCCTTAAGGGACCGTTTCTCCACTACCAGGTCCATTGCAAATGAATGGTTTGCAGAACACGGAAGACCTATTGGCATGCGAAGTGTTTACCGACGAATGAGAAGCTTTGGCTTGTTTTCATATCGGCCACACTGGGTCCTCCCTTTAACTCGAGAACACCGACGTAATCGCCTTCAGTGGTGCAGACAACGGTCATTCTGGGATGAGGAATGGAACAGTATTGTCTTTATTGACGAGTCTCGATTTTGTTTAGGCATGCACGATGGCCGTGCCAGGGTTAGAAGGCGACGTGGTGAAAGGAGGAATCCACAGTTTGTTGTTGAAAGACATGTTCATCACACTGTTGGAGTTATGGTTTGTGGTGCTATAGCTTATGGTTCCAGGTCACCTTTAATCTTCATCAGAGGTAACATGAACGCGCAGCGTTATATCCACAAAGTTCTAGAACCCCATCTTTTACCCTATCTTGACACCCTGGCAGATCCAACTTTCCAACAAGATAATGCCCGACCACATGTTGCAAGAGTCACAATAGACTTCTTTCAACACAATGATGTCACATTGTTACCATGGCCACCAAGATCTCCCGACTTGTCCCCAATTGAGCACGTGTGGGATATGATGGGTAGGAGATTGCTCAATTTGCAACGTCCTCCTCAGACTCTAGAAGCACTTCGAGAGGAGTTGGTGGTTACCTGGAATGAGATACCACAGGAGGACATTGACCACCTGATCAGAAGCATGCCTAGGCGCGTTGGAGAATGCGTAGCACATCAGGGTGCATCCATACATTATTAAAGGTCAAAGGGCTTTAAAGCAGTGCAATCATTTTGAAATTTTTATCATTTACTTATTATGCTTCATTAAGTACTTATACAAAATTTTATTAAAATAAAACCATTTAAACTGGGTGTTCGGATTTATATGTCACTTAGTATATCTAACATACGTAGGTGTTTACCTTTCTTTGTCACTCAGTATATCTCGGAATTGTTTTGGCATCTTCGTTGGGATGAACAGATCCAATGCATTAAAAGGAAACTTAGATTTCTGTTATAAGAATTCAGATGACAGATAAATTTACAATGAAAATTTTGTATCAAACATCAGTTGAATGCCACATAACCTATGTAATTGTTATCTGGGGATCCACGAGTAATAACCATCTAAATTATTTATTACATTTATAATATATAGATTTCTTTTTTTTTAGTCCTATCAGCTTATTGTAACTGTATGTTGTGTTAGAGTGATATCCAAATACAAGGATATTTTCCTTGTGTGGCATGTCAATTGGTTCCAATTTGTAACTGACGTGAATAAATTATATAATATAATTCAGATTGACGATTAAGTGGTAGCTTGAAGCTAAACTTAGGGTGGACTTCACCAGGATTGTCAAATCAACAGTCCGTTATTCTCCACCTATAGGGTGACAAATTTTAGCAATCAATAGGTAAGAAATGTTGAAAACAAAATACTGTCAAAGTATGAGATGACAGCTTGACATTGAAGCATCACCAGCTTGTTGAATATTAAGAAATTACATATAATTTAGTCAAAATTTAGAAAAGTCGATCTTTGAATAAAACTCATGCTTTTATTTAATATTGTCGATTGTTTATTTAGGTTTATATTATTTTCTTCAATTGATATGCGATTTTATTGATTCAACATCATCCAGCGTGTGTTATTTTCCTATAAGCCTCTTGCAGATAGCCATTAACCACCTACTTGATGAACCGCTGTACCAAAAATTGATATTGCTCGTTTCCAAACATTCATTCATTTACTTGCCGTTCATCAGTACCCTTATAGCACCATCGATTGGCATTCCCACAAAACAAATTCAGGATTTTTTATATCCATACATACATCCATAGTCAAATATTTTTTGATTGTTCAAGAACTGAACAAACATCCACACTATTCAGAGATTAAGAAATACTCAAATATATGTCGTAAAGCTACCGGCAAGCTTAAAACCTGCAAAGAAATAGAATTTGCAATATCTTTTTTGTTTCACTGAGTACACATTCTAGGTTATATTTCTATTAGACATTATTTGACTAACTGCTGATTATTACATTTCAAAACTCCCCAACGAGTAACACATGTGTGGGATCCGTCAACCCTTGGTCCCAGTGGAGTAAGCCCCGCTGACTGTTGAAATATACTCTACTATGCTTTATAAGACTATACGTGGAATTTTTCCCAAAATCGTTGCACAGCACTTGAAAAAATGCAAATTAAAGTTTAAAATTATTTCCATGACGTCGCAAAATAGCTCCGTCGGTACCTCGGGTTATGCATCTTGACAGGTGGGATGTTCGATACGATCCTATATTTAGAAGTGTCGATACTTTTGCTTCCTATACCCGATATTTTGGATCTATTTTTTTATATACGACACTTGGGTGTATCTATACATTTCACAAGTATCGTTATCTTTCGATCCGGACTGTGTCAGAAGGACAGATTACTTTTCTTCTTTGTTTCCTTCCGCTGGATATCGATAATTTTATTCCAATATTTTAGAGTATCGACACTTCCTAAAACGATAAGACTCGATACACAACGATAATTTTCGTAGATCTAAATATCCCTAATCTTGACAGCTTGTCGTTCTTGTCAACTGGGCTGCAGGGTGCGGTGTTGCCTTTACTATCTTACATATTGCTAAAATATTATGACAAATAAGAGCTTCAAATAAAATACTGACGAATGTGAACGGATATGCATATAATTTAGAATATAAATTCATTTTACAAATTTCAGATTGTCTATGCATGGATTTGAACCGGATTTTTTGGTATTCCAGAACACTGGAAAGTAGCCGAAGTGATCAATATACCAAAACCTGGGAAAGACCCATAAGCCTGTTGACGGCACTGACCAAGATTGCGGAAAGGGTAATCGAACGAAGACTCCGAGTAGTTCCAGACGAACAGTTTGGATTCCGAAGCGAACATTCAGCAGAGCACCAGGTCCTAAGGCTGGTCGAGATGGCAACGAAATCGTTCCAGGCTCGGCGGGCCGTGGGAGCTGTGTTCATGGATGCCGCTAAGGCGTTCGACACTGTTTGGTATGGCGGACTGATCTACAAGATGGTAGACCTCGGATACTCAACGGGGATGATCCAACTGGTGAAGTCCTGTTTGAAGCATCGTAAATTCCGAATTAGGATTGGTAAAGCAACTTCGACGACGAGGACTGTGAAGGCCGGAGTACCACAGGGAGCGGTTCTATCACCCCTGCTGTATGCAATCTACAGTTCAGACATCCCGAAGACTCCACAAACGCAACTGTATGTGTATGCGGACGATACAGCATATGCGGCAGAAAGTACGAGACCCCGCATGGTTACGGAATATCTGCAACGAGCGACTACCAACCTAGAGGAATGGTTCATCAAGTGGAAGATCCGTCTCAACCCTGAGAAGACCGAAGCGGTACTGTTCCGAAGAAATCGAAGATTACCTCAAACCAAAATAAAGATGACGACCACCAGAATGGAGAGAGGCTGGAGAAGAGACGAAGAGTCGGTTGGAAGGACTCCAGCACGTACCTTGGTGTCAAGATGGACCAAAAACTCCCTTGGAAGAACCATGTCGAAGGCCAGGTGCAGAAAGTGAAGATGGCACGCTCAAAATTAAGACCTTTAATAGGCAGAAGAAGTAAAGTGTCCTTAAAGAATAAGACCATCATGATTCAGATGGTGCTGCTCCAAATCATGACTTATGCAGCAGTAGCTTGGGGCTACGTTTCCAAAACGTTGAAGAAGAAGCTCCAAGCCCAACAAAACGTAGCACTTCGTGACGCTGTGGATGCACCATGGTATGTACCTAACAGAGTGCTATATGACGAACAGGTACCGGTTGTAATCCAGATGAGAGAGAGGGCCCGAAAGTTGTTTGAAAAGAATGAAAGACACAGAAATGTGCTGATTAAAGACGCCTTGGATTACGACCCAAGAACAATAAGGCGTCATAAAAGACCGAAAAGCCAGCTGCAACAAGAAGAAATTTGGCCCTAGCAGCTGATGAGGCCAAAGAAAACGGGAGAAGACCGACAATATTTGTACACCCAAGAGGGGAAAGAACAGCCCGTGTACAACGGGTGGACAAAAAGAAGCCTGTCGTGGCCAGAGTTAAGCACGGACTCGGGGCTAACCTCAGGAGACGAAGACAAACAGCAAAAGACTGACTGGCTCCAGTCGACGAGGAAAGAGCGAAGGCTCACCAAGCTTAACGCGGGACTTAGGTCAAAGCCCCCAGCGCAGGACACCCAAGAAAGAGGCCGTCCATAAAAGTCGGGAACCGACAGTTGGATGAAACGTCCACCACGTGCTTCCGCGACGCGTGCGCGATCGAGTCCAATTTCTGGAAAAAGGGGCAAAATTGGGAAGGGGGGTAGCTCGCTCGGCAGCACACACTCGGGGAATGCGCAGCGGTCTGGAGCCTGTCGTGGCCAGAGTCAAGCACGGACTCGAGGCTAACCTCAGGAGACGAAGACAAACAACAAATGACTGACTGACTCCAGTCGACGAGGAAAGAGCGAAGGCTCACCAACCTTAATGCGGGGCTTAGGTCAAAGCCCCCAGCGCAGGACCCCCAAGAAAGAGGCCGTCCATAAAAGTCGAGAACCGACAGTTGGATGAAACGTCCACCACGTGCTTCCGTGACGCGTGCGCGTTCGAGTCAAATTTCGGGAAAAAGGGGCAAAATTGGGAAGGAGGGTAGCTCGCTCGGCAGCACACACTCGGGGAATGCGCAGCGGTCTGGACCACGCAGCGCCACGTCAGGCCTTCGGGCGGGAGAGGAGGGAGAAGCAGATTGCTCTTCCCCCCACTCCTCAAGGGTTTGAGGTTGCCTGGAACAGGGGCGGTGGAGGGAACGCACAGGGTAGGAGGGTGTGTGTGTGTGTAGCGTCATTACCTAATCACCGGACAAGCAATAAAGAAACCGAAATCTGTCTGTTTTCAAAATAAATATTTAATCAAAATGAGAGGTGAGTTCAGGGGTAAAAGAGAAAAATATTCACAATCCTGAAAGCAAGAATCGAAAAAGGAGATTCCAGAATGGTTGCAAAGTAGTATAGAACTATGCCCTCAAAAAACATGTTGTGTGCGCGCCCAGTACAATAACAGACGTATTTCATGACTCAAAGGTACTTGATCTATCACTGATCTCTGAACGGCATTTACCTCATACCAAATTCAATGACACTATTTACCGATTCCGTTTTTTTTTGTCGGTTCGTCAACACTGCAGATGTGCAGATCACTTTAAAGGCGATTGATACTCCACATGTGTTAAAATAATAGAAATAATAGGAAAATATAACAATGTTTGGAGATATATTTCCATAAATAGGTATTTTTTCTTCTGACTTATAATATCTAGACGATGAATAATAGGTGGATGCGGATACTTTTATTACAAATATCGACGTTTTAGGACCCACAAATGCAGAATGTGCTTCTTGTTTACATTTGGTGTGGATTTCTAGATCATAAATTGGCAAAAATTGTTTTTGATGTAAGAAAAGATGATGAACCAGTTGGAATACGTGTTATATCCTTTTTTTGGCAAAATAACAAAAATCGGTACACTTCTACAGGTACGTATTATGTACAACAGCCTGTACGTGATATACAGACAAAACTAGATTGCCATGCATGAACAGTCGTCAAAAACAGTGAAAACATCCTACGCATCTTTTGTGAAATGATGAAAAACTGAAATTATATGTTATCCTAATTCTAAAGCACAAAGACATAATATTGCATATATAATGTACCCTTATCTATAAGGCAAACGTTTTTTCACGACTTTATTCAACATTTGAAGAGAAATCACTGATACTCACAGAGCTTTGACAGCTTCCGTCAAATTGCATTTCGATAAGGTATTTTCCCATTGGTCCAAGGGACCGTTAAATATTAATGCTGGTGAAACTGGCCCTTAGCCTGAAATAATTGTTAATGTGAAGTGAGAACATTATCAAACTGGCGGCTTAAGCCCGATCGGCTTAACTGATATGAACTTGTATGCTGACTACGGACTACGTAATATTATCGACAAACAAATCGTAAACTTGCTCCTTCTCTCTAGTCCGAACTCGTTGATATGTACTCAAATAATTGAGATAATTCCAGATTGCAGATTATTCACCAGATCTTCCGGAATAGATTAAAATGAAACGTAGTACCTAATTACATCATTATATACTGTAAGACTTACCTGTTCCGCATGATCAGGTATCCTAACAGGAAGTCCTCCAACCACCATGTACGCATCCCCAATCGTTTCAACTTTGTACACGTTGTAGGCGTTTATAGTGGCATCAAAGCATGTGTAGAGGTCATTGAGCAGATCCACGACTTGGAAGGGTGTCGAATGCGCTGATATGGTTGTGAAACCCACGATATCCGAGAAGTAGATGGTGACCTCTTCGAATTCTTCTGGGTCTACAGGCATGCCTAGCTTCAGCTTTTCTGCTACGTAGCTGCAAATAATTTCAGGTGTCAGTTTTGAAGTTGAAAGTATATCTTATGCTAACAAAGTGAAAGGTATTACTTATATTAACTATGTAAATTACGAGATGCAAGATATGACTGAAATGTTTATTGGTATTGATAGCTACTATGCAAGAATATTGGATAGTGTTGAAGCTTGCGGGAAAGAAAATAGAATCAGGAAAACAATTTCAAAAAGAAAAAATCCAACACCTTGTTATCACCAGACATTTAAGGATTCTAAATTAAAACTTATAATTTTAACAAGTTTATGATTACTGGTAGTGAGAGTGATTGACTGAAATACACAAGATCAATGTGTAGCAGTTCTACGAGATGAAAAGAAAAAATATTACAATACCAAAATTGATGTCAGTAGAAATAATAGCAAACAGATAGAAAACATTGAAAAACATTGTTTCTGCTATTAGAAGTTCGAAAATCGATTTTGGCAGCAGACATAAAATCACGAATAATTAACAAATTAAAATAAACGCCTTTTTGCGATTAGTTGCGATGAATCCACCGACATCGTTAATTGTGCACAGTTGATAGTTTATGTTCGTTACATCGACGGAGATATCATTCAAGAAGTGACTTTGTACCCCAATCTTTGATAGCAAGTACTACATCTGAAGATATATTGAATTCAATATCAAACTTTGTTGAAAAAAATGATTTGGATTGGAAGAAACTCATTGAACTTTGCACGGTTGGCACACCTGCAATGATAGCTGTACGATCGGGCTTAGCTAAAAAGTTCAAGGAACATTATGTTATTCATCGGCAAGCCTTGACTTCCAAAACATTGCCACAGAAATTACGCCAGACTTTGGATTCGGCTATGAGGATTGTAAACTACATCAAGAGCAAGCAGTGGTTTGAACAGTCGGTTATTTACTTTACTTTGCGAGGATTTCGATTCTGATCACAAAGTGCTTCTGTTCCATACAGCAGTACGCTGGCTGTCCAAAGGCAACATGTTGGCTCGCCTTTATGAATGGAACGAAGCGGTAATCCTTTTTCTTGAGTTCAAAGAAAAACACGATTTCTTGACAATGTTCAAAGATGACACATTCAACGGAGGTTGGCTTATTTAACTGAGATAGTTGACTCGATGAATGAGCTAAACTTGAAACTTCAGGGCAGAAACAACACTATAATTAGCAATTATGATTATGTCCAGGGATTCATATCAAAGTTTCAACTAAAAAAAGCGTCTTCTGAAAATTTTATATCTTTTTCTCAGCTGTTCGAAGCGATCAAAAATAACATACTGCACGCAAATTTAAAAGCTGACATAAAAACTCATTTGCATGCGCTGGAACACGAATTTCGCCGATACTATCGAGACATCAATTCAGTCACCAATATAGCATATGACAAGAAATCAATTTGTTGTCGATGGGTCGCAATTATCAGAAGAAGTTTAGGAGGAATTTTTGAAAATGAAAGCTGATTCGTCCATGAAAGATGACTTCCATCTTTTAACATTGGAGAAATTTTTGATCAGAAGATTGCCTGTTAATTCGACACTTGCCTCTCTTGCTTTACGAATACTGGCTCCTTTTTCTTCAACTTACAGGCTTTTCTGCTCTGGTTTTGACTAACACTAAACAGCGAAGTCGTCTTGATGTCGATAGCGACCTGATGATAGCTCTGGCAAAAACATAACATAGAATCTACCAACTGGTGCAGAAGATGCAGTCTCAAGTGTCTCACAAGTACCTACTCTTGTTTTATTCAAGTTTTTCGATAACAAACATTTATTAGTTTTTTTAAACTTTTAAATTTTCTTTATTAGAATTAAAATAAAGCTCTTTGTACCTATATATGTGCGTTTTTTTGTATTTACTGAAAAAGTAAAGTGGGGCATGAAAATATAGCTTATAGTCGGGAGATCCTCAACAAAAAAAAAGATTGGGAGACCCTGATCTAAGCTAACATTAAAGTTGATTTAACTTCGTAGGTTTTATTTCAGATGGACTTACTTATGCCGAACATCACTCTTTATGAACTGATACCATAGCGTTTCGTGGGAACTACAAATTCTTAACGCCATTTTTTCGATGTCTACTGCATCATTTTTTGTAGTTGTGTTATCAAAAGAGCTTGAAAATCGATTTTTATGCACTGCTTTTCCTTCCTAAGCGTACTGGCTAGAAAATGTTGTAATATTACTTGTAAATGAGATACTATGTTTTTTGAATGTTACAGTATATGAAATGTACATCATGGGAAGCAATGTCACTCATTTTCCGGCTGTCTCTCTGTTTTTGTAGAAACAGTCGTTAAATTTAACCGACATTTACCGAAATTAAAATACGCTAACACTGATTTTAACGTCTCATACTAGGAGGCAACTGTCGTTTTCGGAACCTTACTGTTAAACACATGGTCTATACCAGAGTTCCCCAAACTTTTTTGTGTCGTAGACCCCTTGCCATGTTTTTCCGTGTTGGGTAGACCCCCTACTTACCTGATATTGATTTCCTGTTAATTTCTAACTGTAGTGAAGTTTAGTGTTAAAAACTTAAAGTAAAAACACATGTTAATTTATACATTTATTAATTGAATTTAAATTAAAACTACTCAAAATAAAATTTTGTATCTGTTATGTAAAATATATATATAACATTAAATAAACAGGTGTCTGACCAATAAGTGACCGCATTGGGAATAAGTGGCCGCACTGAAAAAAAAATAAGAGGGATAAAATAAAAAAAAAGTGAAAAATAATACATAAAAAAGTTTTTTACTTAAAATAGTACAATAAGCGAGTTCGTTTATTAATTATAACATAAACGTATGTTCTACAATAATTTCACTGTTAGTTTGATTAAATTCCGCTTCTTATACGTTTAAGTTATCTAAAAATAGGCAAAAATTTACGAATTTTAGTGTGTACCTGTCCTTGAACTTTCAGAATAATTAAAAAAAAATATATTTTCTATAAAGGGGGTTCTTTAAAAGAGTCAATGCGGGCACTTATTCCCAATGCGGGCATTTATTGGTCAGACACCAATAAACATAAAATAAACTATAAATAAAATAACATAAGCAATATTTTTAGTGAGATTGATGAACCTGATGCTTTAATAATAAATTATCAACATTTGGCGTCAATTTTGTAAGGGTTAGTCTTAAATCTCCTCGGCTAATGATGTCCAGTCTGCTTCTTTTTTTCGTTAGGAGATTGGTAACAGCGCTGAACCCCCTTTCCACTAGGTATAACGATGGAAAGGAAATTAAAAATTTCCTCGCTATATTCCATAATACGGGATAAGTAACGGGTATCTTGTTTTGCAGCCAGAATTGCTGATATCCGTTTTTAAACTGAACCTTAAGTCGTTTGTACTTAGTTCAGTCAGTTCCTCTTGTATTTTGACATTCGTTTCTTCTATGTCACCATATGGATTAATTATCCACGGTGGTATTACCATAGTCAAAATATCCTCAAACCTAGACTCAAAATCTGAATAGAGGGCATTTAAATGTTGAACGTAAGTTGAAACGTCGTCTTCCTGGCAGCTTGTCTGTGATAAATTGGGGAACTGAGAAAATTCGCCCCATCCAATATTTTGCTTCATCAGTTTAACTATGACAAGAAACGCTGATAAGATGGACTTTGTTTTAATCAAATTTAAACTATCGCCTTGTAATTGCAAATTAACCATATTAAATTTTGTAAACAAATCTGTTAAATAGGCGATGTCTGTTTTCCTCTTCATTAAATTCTAAAATAGTCTCAAAAAGTGCAAAAAATCTTGTCAAACATAAGCCTTTCGACAGCCAGCGTACTTCAGTGTGAAGGAGTAATTGATGAAAGTGTTCGTCATTTTCTTCACACAACTGCGCAAATAACCGCGTATTCAACGCGTTGCTTCTGATTCGGTTTACTGCATCAATGACTAACTGAAGTGATTCATGCAATCTAACACTCAAATTTTTAGCAACAAAATGTTGTCGATGGATGACGCAATGTATTGCTAACACCCCTGGCACATATTGTTTTAAATAGCTTATAAATCCACGATGACGTCCAACCATGGCAGATGCTCCATCTGTAGCTACTGATATTATATTTGATAAAGGAATTGCTTTTTTAATGAAGTAATCCTTCAAAACATGAAATATTGATTCACCTTTAGTGTCGGTTATCAAAGTTCTTGCGAAGAGCAGTTCTTCGTAGATTTCTTGATTCATAATAAAACGAACGTATACCAATAATAATGCTGCATTATCAGGTAAAGTTGACTCGTCCAGTTGTATAGAGAAATGGGTCATTTGCAAATAATTACATAAGAAGCATTCAATATCAGAACTCATTTCATTAATACGTCTTTCAACAGTATTGTTGCTTAAGGGAATTCTTTTAATGATATCAGATGCAGGTTTGTGTAAAACAGTTTTTAAAACCTCTTCTTTGGCTGGCAAAATTAACTTCTCTCCGATAGTATGCGGTTTTCCGGATTTTCCTATAAGTAACGAGATATTGTAAGACGACCGCAAACCATCATCATTTCTTTGTGACGTCGAAGCGAACATTCTGTCCAGTGTCCTCTTCTGAAATTTATCTTTGAGTATTTGAATGTATTTCAAATCTTTCTCTGTTTTATCAGGGTGGAATCTTCTCAGATGATCTTGCAGTTTAGATGGTTTCATAGCGTCATTGCCCAAAACTTTGTTGCATAAAAGGCACATAGGCGATTGTTTGTCCGGCAATGATGGAATGAAGCCAAATTTCAAATAATCAACACTTTACTGTCTACATTTCTTTTTAGATTCGGACATGGCATCAGTCATCTGTGGCAAAATTAAATTATTTAAATAAGACAGAAAATCCAGCAGCTGTATATTAAAAATATTTTTTGATTTTTCCGAAAACATTCCATAATTCGAACATCTTCTTGCACAAAAAGAAACTATTGAGGAATAGTCGTGTAATTTTGCATGATTGAATATTTAACTACTAATAACTAAAGTCATGATTGGCGTAATTTATCTATCTTTGCTAAGTACGAGTGCAAAACTAAAATTTAATAAAAAGTAATGTACTTACTTTTCTCCAGCACTCTCAAACAAAATAACACTGACTCACTATAATTTATGTGATATAATATCTGTTTATATTTTTTTAAATATTTTCTTAGCATTTTCCTTTTCAAGATTCAGGAAACGAATAAACGTATTTGTCCCACATTCGTATTTATAGAGTGACGAATTGAACAAGTCAGTGCAAGGTAGCGAAGCTCTGAGACTGCGACTCTCAGGTTTTCACATGTTCAAAATGTATTGCGGCCACAAAGCGAATACCAACATCCTACAACTTACACAATTTTATAAACATATATAATAAATTTTTTACTTCATAGGTACTTTTATAAATAATGTATATGTTTTGATATTATAAGATAGTATGATGTAAGTAAATAGGTACTACCAGTGTTTGTGTTGAGATTCACTATCGTGGACCCCCATATTCATTTCATGGACCCCCGAATTTTTTTTCGCTGACGTCGACCCCTTGCAGGTTGTCATAGACCCCTAGGGGTCGATATAGACCACTTTGGGAATCAATGGTCTATACGGATAAATAAATTCACGAACATAAAGAATAGCTTGGCGGACTTTTTCATTCAAACTATAGCCAAGCTTTGTTAACACTGTTCCCCGCCTGTAGCTCCGGCATGTACTTTGCATTATACCTATTCCTTTATTCAAAGCTTTTACAGCAGAACGGAGAAAAAGGGACCTCGACCATCAACCAACCCCCTCATCTAATGGCCGCGAAAGTCCGGAAAAGCTTTCTAAACTTTTTTATCGTCCACATCTAAGTTTAATCAAGGCTTTTAACTGCTTTTGAACAAGAAAACTTTTAATGCCCAGATGCGTTGCTACCACACGAATGAAAAATGAATTAAGTGTGTGCTCGTTCACGTCTTTCTCGTCGCATTGAATGAGAGCCAATAGTCTAGGAGCAGCCACCAGGGTCACGTATGCCGTTATATGTCCTATCAGCTTGAATGCGGCGTATTATTGGGCACATACAGAGTGATTCACGAGTCGTCACCAAAAATAAAACATCATACACAGGATCGCATTTTAAGGGGGGTCTTGTATGTAACATTTTTTATTTGAGGGCTTCATTAACAAGGTACGGGGTGTTGAAGTTCAAAAATAAAAAAAACTTTTTTTTTAATATCTTCAAAATCGTCAACTGGAATGAACTAAAATTTGGTATGTGGATTTACCTAAGTATTGTCCACATTCAAAAGTCTTTACTCAAAGTTAACGTTAACCAGTGGCAGAGATACGGGGGTTTAGTGGCACTGTTCTTCCAAATAAAAATAGTACGCCACTGTTTTTTTTTTTTCGGATTCGCAATTTTACGAATTTTACCCTCAATTTGCTACAGATAACTACTCCTGTTTTTTCTAGAGCGCAGTGTTTTCGTAAAAATAAAAATAAAACAAATTATATCATACACCACAGCCCAAATATACTAAGTGACATATGAATCCGAACACCCAGTTTAAATGGTTTTATTTTAATAAAATTTTGTATAAGTACTTAATGAAGCATAATAATTAAATTCAACTTTAAAGCCCTTTGGCCTTTAATAATGTGTGGATGCACGCTGATGTGCTACGCATTCTCCAACGCGCCTAGGCATGCTTCTGATCAGGTGGTCAATGTCATCCTGTGGTATCTCATTCCAGGCAACCACCAACTCCTCTCGAAGTGCTTCTAGAGTCTGAGGAGGACGTTGCAAATTGAGCAATCTCCTACCCATCATATCCCACACGTGCTCAATTGGGGATAAGTCCGGAGATCTTGGTGGCGATGGTAACAATGTGACATCATTATGTTGAAAGAAGTCTATTGTGACTCTTGCAACATGTGGTCGGGCATTATCTTGTTGGAAAGTTGGATCTGCCAGGGTGTCAAGACAGGGTAAAAGATGGGGTTCTAGAACTTCGTGGATATAACGCTGCGCGATCATGTTACCTCTGATGAAGATTAAAGGTGACCTGGAACCATAAGCTATAGCACCCCAAACCATCACTCCAACAGTGTGAAGAACATGTCTTTCAACAAAAGACTCGTCACTAAAGACAATACTGTTCCATTCCTGATCCCAGAGTGACCGTTGTCTGCACCACTCAAGGCGATTACGTCGGTGTTCTCGAGTTAAAGCGAGGACCCAGTGTGGCCGGTATGAAAACAAGCCAAAACTTCTCATTCGTCGGTAATCACTTCGCATGCCAATAGGTCTTCCGTGTTCTGCAAACCATTCATTTGCAATGGACCTGCTAGTGGAGAAACGGTCCCTTAAGGCCAATAATCTTAGGCGGCGATCTTCACGGTCTGTTGTACTACGGCGGCGTCCAGTGCCCCTTGCTCTTTGCGTACGGCCTTCTCGAAGCCATGTCTGATAACACCTAACCACAGTGTCTACACTTCTTTGCACTCTAACTGCAATTGCCCGAAAAGAAAGTCCAGCTTCCCGAAGTCCCACTATACGGCCCCTATCAAACTCACTACGTTGACGAAATCGTACAGGTCCCCGTACTCTAGGCATCGTAACCGATCGTAAAGGATGTCAAGAACCAAAATCCGCCAACGTTGATTCTTTACTGCGGCTGAAATATTCATTTTTAGAGCGTTAGTGAATTACAAAAAAGCAGTATAAAAACCGGAATGTCCAACTGATAAGGCTGAAAATTTTTTCACTTGTTATTTACAGTAAGATAAATACATTCACCAACTTTTATTAAAATGAAACCATTTAAACTGGGTGTTCGGATTTATATGTCACTTAGTATATTTTGGGACAGTGACTTTTTGAAGATAACTTAAAATAAATAAGGCATATATGATATTGATTGATTATCACCAACTATAATGCGACTAAGATGTATAAGAATCAGTGAAACACCCCTTAAAAGGTAATAAATGCAAACATCTTTAGATATGCCGATATTTTTATTAGTTCTTTGCAGTCATAAAGCGGCCAAGTTCCTGCCACTGTTTACTTTTTTTTTGCTATTATGTACGACCTAATATGATACACAATCATCCTCGACATCGATGAAACAAAGTAAAAATTGTACATAGTTTAGTATAAACTACTAGTCGATGTGATAGGGTCAGAATTTTTCAAAATAACCGAAAATGGTAAAGAACGGGGTGCAGTGTGTGCCTTACGTGATGAGGGATTGTCCATTCGAGCGATTGCTGGTGTCTCAAATTTTGAAGAAAAAGATAGAAACAGGCAGTGTCGAAGATCGCCCACGCTCTGGAAGACGCAGTTACAACTGTTCCTGACGACAGGCTTATAGTAATAACAATTAAGCTAAATATACTAAGTGACATATAAATCCGAACACCCAGTTTAAATGGTTTTATTTTAATAAAATTTGGTGAATGTATTTATCTTATTGTAAATAACAAGTGAAAAAATTTTCAGCCTTATCAGTTGGACATTCCGGTTTTTATACTGTTTTTTTTTAATTCACTAACGCTATAAAAATGAATATTTCAGCCGCAGTAAAGAATCAACGTTGGCGGATTTTGGTTCTTGACATCCTTTACGATTGGTTACGATGCCTAGAGTACGGAGACCTGTACGATTTCGTCAACTTAGTGAGTTTGATAGGGGCCGTATAGTGGGACTTCGGGAAGCTGGACTTTCTTTTCGGGCAATTGCAGTTAGAGTGCAAAGAAGTGTAGACACTGTGGTTAGGTGTTGTCAGGCATGGCTTCGAGAAGGCCGCACGCAAAGAGCAAGGGGCACTGGACGCCGCCGTAGAACAACAGACCGTGAAGATCGCCGCCTAAGATTATTGGCCTTAAGGGACCGTTTCTCCACTACCAGGTCCATTGCAAATGAATGGTTTGCAGAACACGAACCTACAGACCTATTGACATGCGAAGTGTTTACCGACGAATGAGAAGTTTTGGCTTGTTTTCATACCGGCCACACTGGGTCCTCCCTTTAACTCGAGAACACCGACGTAATCGCCTTGAGTGGTGCAGACAACGGTCACTCTGGGATCAGGAATGGAACAGTATTGTCTTTAGTGACGAGTCTCGATTTTGTTTAGGCATGCGCGATGGTCGTGCCAGTGTTAGAAGACGACGTGGTGAAAAGAGGAATCCACAGTTTTTTGTTGAAAGACATGTTTATCACACTATTGGAGTTATGGTTTGGGGTGCTATAGCTTATGGTTCCAGGTCACCTTTAATCTTCATCAGAGGTAACATGAACGCGCAGCGTTATATCCACGAAGTTCTAGAACCCCATCTTTTACCCTATCTTGACACTCTGGCAGATCCAGCTTTCCAACAAGATAATGCCCGACCACATGTTGCAAGAGTCACAATAGACTTCTTTCAACATAATGATGTCACATTGTTACCATGGCCACCAAGATCTCCCGACTTATCCCCAATTGAGCACGTGTGGGATATGATGGGTAGGAGATTGCTCAATTTGCAACGTCCTCCTCAGACTCTAGAAGCACTTCGAGAGGAGTTGGTGGTTGCCTGGAATGAGATACCACAGGAGGACATTGACCACCTGATCGGAAGCATGCTTAGGCGCGTTGGAGAATGCGTAGCACATCAGGGTGCATCCACACATTATTAAAGGTCAAAGGGCTTTAAAGCAGTGCAATCATTTTGAAATTTTTATCATTTACTTATTATGCTTCATTAAGTACTTATACAAAATTTTATTAAAATAAAACCATTTAAACTGGGTGTTCGGATTTATATGTCACTTAGTGTAGACATTTAACTTCGCCTGAACTCACACACAGCTTGAATAGAATGAGGGAAAACCCTGTGTCCGTGTCCACGGTAAAACGCGGCTTACAAAGGTCTAGCCTTAGAGGATGTGTAACAGCACGCAAACCACTCTTGCAACCTATACACAAACGCAACCGGTTAGCATGGACCCGAAAACACAAAGATTGGACCATTAACGATTGAAATCGAGTCCTTTGGTCGGATGAATCCAAATTTAAAATCTTCGGATGCATGGCTCAGCAATGTTTGCAGCCCACTGTTAAACATGGAGGTGAGAGTGTAATGGATTGGGGATGTTTTGCTGGAAATCGAATAGGAGATTTGGTTCGTATTGAGGGTATAATGCGAAAAGAGCAGTATTTGGAAATATTGAATAACCATGCTGTTCCCCCAGGACAAAGGATTGTTGGGAACAATTTCAAATTTCAACAAGACAACGACCCTAAGCATTCATCTCGACTATGACGCAATTATTCGGAGCAGCAAGAACTCGGTGCAGTTAAACAGGTAAAGCAACAAGAGTCTACCAGTGCTGCAGACTTGTGGACTAGACTGCAGGAAGCGTGGGTATCCTTATCACCAACTATTCTTGAAAATTTGATACGTCGGATGCGTCGTGTCTGTAATGCAGTTATTCGGGCTCGTGGTGGACATTTCGATGAATCACGAATTTAAAGTAAGTTTTGATAGAAATAAGTTACCAACTAAAAAAGTTTCAGTGGAAAATAGTTTTTTTTGATTAAACACACTATGGTTTGGTTTCCCTCAAAAAATCTACTGTCCCAAAACTTTTTGAGCGGTAGTGTACATGAAGAGCCGAGATACAATTAGTTTCAAAATACAATTGGAGGCCTTGATACCAACTTGACGTTTCTTGTCAAAGTTATGTGTTATATGGTTGTTTTCGTTACTATCACCATTTTTTTTTTTTTGTAAAAGTCATGACAAAAGTTCCCTTTTTCCATTTCTGAGTGTTGTGAAACAGAATTTAGCTATGATGAGTACGCCGATATTATTTTTGTGTACGGGTTCTGTAATGGAAATGCTTTAGCGGCTTGTCGGGAGTATCAACGAAGATTTCCTAATAGACGCCAACCTACCCCAAAGGATTTTACGGGTCCATTTCTAAGACTTCGGCAATTTGGATTTGCCAAACTTCCCGGAGTTAGAGGCCATGGTGTCCGGCATATTATTTAAGAGGAACTGGAAGTGATTGATTTGGCGCTAGATGATCCTAGTACAAGTACTAGGTGGATTACAGCCCAGTTACCATGTTCCCAAAGTATTGCTTGGAGAATCTTAAATAGGGAAGTTTTAAATCCTTACCATCGGCAAAATGTGCAATGTCTGCAACCCGTGTAACGCATACATTTTTGTGAGTGGCTACTGCAAATCCATAATCAAAATGCAGATTTTATTGATTTGATTTTGTGGTTTTGACCACTATGATTATGAATCGATTTTTACGAGGAGTGGAACCCTTATTTCTCATAATGGACATATTTGGTAGTTCCCCGTTCTGTAAGAATCCACTCGCTTTAACACATATTTTCTAGAAATGTCTGGTGCGGCATTTTCAATGGCCAACTGCTTATGCACGTATTGCCACAATGATTAAATGCTAACTCATACTTAGGTTTTCTAGAGAATTATATAGAAAATGTGTTAGACGATGTTCCGTTAGCAAGGATAATACGAATGTCCATTGAAAGCTAGAGAGAAATAAAAAAAGTATAAAGAGTCCTCTTTGCTTAAATTTTGTCGAAGTACCCAACAAAAGGCGGAAGCTTTAATTTTTCACCTTTTGTTGGGTACTTCGACAAAATTTAAGCAAAGAGGACTCTTTATACTTTTTTAATTTTCGCTAGCTTTCAATGGACTTTGCCATCATCATCAGGAGAGTAGTATGTGAGGATGTTGCTAATTGTTGTTTACGTTCAGGATGAGGGAAACGCCCAGTAACATGGTGAAAGCTGGATAGATGGTACAATGGTCAAAATTATATAAAATACACACAAATGTGTGACAAGAACAAGTTAAAACCAGATTAAAAATTTTTTTTAGAACATGAAAGCATTACATCGTAAAGCCACTTTTAATTTTGACCATTGTACCATCTATCCAGCTTTCACCATGTTACTGGGCGTTTCCCTCATCCTGAACGTAAACAACAATTCGCAACATCCTCACATACTACTCTCCTGATGATGATGGCAAAGTCCATTGAAAGCTAGAGAGAATTAAAAAAAGTATAAAGAGTCCTCTTTGCTTAAATTTTGTCGAAGTACCCAACAAAAGGCGGAAGCTTTAATTTTTCATCTAACTGGTCTAGACGACAATGACCACGTCTCAAGTTATATATATATAGAAAATGATCATGCGGAGAAAGGTATATAATAAAAAGTAGAAAAATAATGGGCAAAATCCGCAAAAAAAAGGAAAGTGGATTCGAGCAGAAAATAGGATAGGTAACCTGAGCGATACGTATTTCTGCTGGTTGGCTTCATCAGGCCCGAAATGAATGCACATGTCAAACTACAAAAGTAGATACACATGCCCACACATCCGGATACGGGTGTAACCTGAGGAAACGAAGATGGAGAGGAAAAAAAACGACACACGAAGTCCAGAACAAGAGCCAACCTACACATTGTAGTATAAAATGGCTAGAAGACCTCGAATTTTCAAGGAGATATCTAACCACAACCACGCGGCTGGTTATAGCCACTTGCTGTGGTACTTCACGCCCAAAGATCCTTCGGATATGTGGGCATATGGTATCTACTTTTGTAGTTTCATATGTGCATTCATTTCGGGCCTGATGAAGCCAACCAGCAGAAATACGTATCGTTCGGGTTACCTATCCTATTTTCTGCCCGAATCCACTTTCCTCTTTTTGCGGATTTTGTCCATTATTTTTCTACTATATATACATATATAACTTGAGACGTGGTCATTGTCGTCTAGACCAGTTAGGTGAAAATTAAAGCTTCCGCCTTTTGTTGGGTACTTCGACAGAATTTAAGCAAAGAGGACTCTTTATACTTTTTTAATTCTCTCTAGCTTTCAATGGACTTTGCCATCATCATCAGGAGAGTAGTATGTGGGGATGTTGCTAATTGTTGTTTACGTATAGAATTTGGGAAACGTCCAGTAACATGGTGAAAGCTGGATAGATGGTACAATGGTCAAAATTATATAAAATATGACAAGAACAAGTTAAAAACAGATTAAATTTTTTTTAAAAAACATGTGGCTTCACGATGTAATGCTTTCATGTTTTTTTTAAAAAAAAATATATATATATATATATATATTAGACAACCACGTGTCTTGCGACTGTCAGTAGACGTCAAAACGTGGTGGATACCCGTGAGGTAGGGTAACACTTATTGGAATAGAAAGTGATATTTTCGTGTCTTTTTGTTTTCTATCTCAACAAATTAAGATAGATAAAGATTTTTCCAACTTTCTTGAAAACGTATCGACCGATTTTAAACAATCAAACGTCAAAATCGAGGACCTCGGAAGACCTTTCAAACAAGCTATTACTCCAACCTCCTAGTTATTCAAAATTTCCCAGGGATGACCCTCGGGAGCAGAGGGTGAAAGGAGGTGAAGTAGTTTTTGGTTAAAAGGTTGTCGCCCTTGACAAATCTTTTGACGTGTTTTTTCTTTTAATCAGTGGTTTTCGATAAATCCGAGGTGGGAAGTTTTCAAACGATAGCTTCTCGCACAATATGCCAAAGTATCGATCGACACAGAATATCTGGAAAGGAGTCAGAAGATTCACTAATGCTGGAAAACTAAAAACTCAAAGCTTGCATCCGAATATTTTTAAGAAAATCTGCGTTTTTAAACTAGAAATTCGGCTTTTTCCCGGATATCCTACACTTGTTATTGTAAAAGCATGCACTAGCAGATTTGCCCAGTCGATAGCAGTTTTTCATAACATAAATGATATGACCTACAAAATGAACTACTTTGAAAACTTGAATACGTGACACTTGCACCACAAAGCTGAAAGCCGAAAACAAAGAAAACAAAAGTTACAATAAATTTGCACCATTGAAACGAAACCTTAGGAATTCGTTTTTATAATATAAATGGCGGGCATTCTATCATTAAAATTTTTTGTTCAATGGTGCTCAGATGCGTGGAGATGCAAAGTCTAAGCTGTCATTATAGTCTTTAGGATATCGACAACACAAATGTCCAGTTTACAAAAATAATTTGACTGCTTTCAATCGATACTTAGGGTTGATTTCACCAGGATTGTCAAATCAACAGTCCGTTATTCTCCACCTAAGGTAACAGTCCGTCAAATACAGCGAATGAGCTTCAAGTTCTAATCAACAAATTTTAGCAACCAATAGCTATGAAATGTCAGAAGCAAAATATTGTCAAAGTATGGGATGACAGCTTGTCATTGAAACATCACCAGCTTATTGAATATTAAGAAATTACATATAATTCAGTGAAAATTTAAAAAAGAGTTTGATGTTTTAATAAAACTCGTTTTTTTTAATATTGTCGATTGTTTATTCATGTTTATATTATTTTCTTCAATTGATATGCGATTTTACTGATTTAACATCACCTACTGTGTGTTTTTTCCTATAAGCCTCTTGCAGATGACCATTAAGCACTTGGTGACGGGTTCTACCAAAAATTTCATAGATATTGCTCGTTTCCCAACATTCATTCATTTACTTGCCGTTCATGAATACCATTATGGCATTATAGCATCTGAGATTGATATTCCCACAAAACCATTCAGGATGTTTGATATCCATACATCCATGAAGTTGACAATTTTTCGTTAATCAGGAACTGAACAGACATCCACACGATATTTACTGCGATTAAGAAATACCCAACATATGTCGTAAAGCTAAAACTTGCAAAAAAGTGGAATTTGCAATTGCTTTCTTATTTCACTGAGTACCCATTCTAGGTTATTATATTATAATTTATGTTGACATTATTTGAATATCAGCACATATCTCAAAACTCCCTAATCAGTGACACATTTGTGGGATCCGTCAACGCTTGGTCCCAGTGGGGTAAGCTCCGCCAACTGCTGAAATATACCCTACTATGCTTTATAAGATTATAAGTGGAATTTTTCCCAGTCGTTGCACAACACTTGAAAAAATGCAAATGAAAATTCAAAATTATTTCCATGACGCCCCAAATAGCTCCGTCGGTACCTCGGGTTATAAATCTTGACAGTAGGAATGGTCGATACGATCCTATATTTATAAATTTAGAAGTATCGATACTTTTGCTTCCCATACCCGATATTTTGGCTCGATATTTTTAAATACGGCACTTGGGTCTAACGATGCATTTCACGAGTATCGTCATCTTTCGCTACGGACTTTTCTTGTTTGTTTCCTTCCGCTGGATATCGATAATTTTATTCCCATATTGAAAAGTATCGATACTTCCTAAAACGATAAGAATCGATACATATCGATACTTTTCGTGTATCGAAACGTCCCGTATCTGGTCAACTGGGCTGCGGGGTGCGGTGTTGCCTTTACTATTTTATATTTTGCTAAAATCTTATGAAAAATACAAGGTTTAAATGAAATATTGACAAATATGAATGCATATGTTTAGAATCTAGAATATAAATTCATATTGCAGCTTTCAGATTGTATGGACTTGAACCGGATTTTTCGGTCTTTCTACCGACACGAGAATATTCCCACGATTTTTCAAAATAGTTCAAATACTTCTATACTTGCCGAAAAATAGCTGAAACCAAAAATAAAGCTAAAAGTTAATTTTATGTAGCCTTTGTAGTTTTACGTCCCATATCAATCATACATATGCATACAGACTCAGGCAGCCGTACACATAAGATTTGTAGATTTGGGTTGCTTATGATTACGAACGCTCATCCTCATCCCTTACTCCGCTTGCCCTAAATTGACTTTTGTGCGTACAAAAGGTAAAGACTGGTAGATTACCGTCATTACCGCATTACTGGACAAGCAATAAAGAAACCGAAACCTGTCTGTTTTCAAAATAAGTATTTAATTAAAGCGTGAGGTGAGTTCATGAGTTCAGGGGTAAAACAAAAAAATATTTAGAATCGAAAAAGGAGTTTCCAGAATAGCTGCAAAGTACTATGCGCTCAAAAAACATGTTGTGTGCGCGCTCAATACAATAATAAACGGCCCTGCGTGCAGATCACGTCAAAAGAAATCGGTATCCCAGAACCAGACGTGTTATAATAATAGAAATAACAAAAAATATAACAAGGTTTGGAGATATATTTTCCTAAATAGGTATTTTTGATTCTGACTTATGATAACTAGACGATGAATAATAGGTGGATGCGGATACATTTCTAAATATCGGTGTTTCCGGACCCAGAAATGCAGAATGTGCTATTTTTTTACATTTGGTGTGGATTTCTAGATCATAAACTGGCAGTTAAATTGTTTTTAATGTAACAAAAGATGATGAACCAATCTTTTGTGAAATGGAAATTCTGTGAAAGTTATCCTAATTTTATTCAATATTTCAATAGAAATTAGCGATATTAGGAGAGCTTTGACAGCTTCCGTCAAATTGCATTTCGATAAGCTGCTCCCTTATATCATATAAAGGGGAAAACGTACACGCCAATTTATTTTATGTATGATATGCTAAACACACAGATTCGCCCTCGTATATTTCATACATACGAGCGAACTGGATGCAAATTAAAGGAGTGGAGCATGATTATTTCAAATCAAAAGGTTGATGACACATCCGAGCTGAAGTGGTCAGTTACTACAGCGCAGCCAAAAACTCATGTGAGCAGGATTTTAAAGATGATGTCGATAGTCGGAAATGTAAGAAAACTTAGTTGACCCCACGACACTATTCAATCATCGAAAAACTACTATGAAGAGGTTATCTACAAGGATTCAAGTAGTTAGGAAAAACTCATCGAGTTGTAAGCAAAACCATTGGCTGACAGCAGCTATGTTCCCGTTCTTATCCAGTCCGATGCTCCAGAAAAGATATAGACATTCACATGGTACGACGACAAATTTATCTTTTGGCCACTTATCACGTTAAAATGATCATTCAGGCCTGTCTCAAAGGGTAATCAAAAGCTCCAGTGGCGCCATATATAGGTTGAGTAAATCACTCACCTTAATGCAAAATATAACCTATATACTAATCATACGAAATATAGTTTGCTATATTAACTACTACACTTGCTCTTTTTATTCGCTCCAACACAGACACGAAATATTGGTAAAGACCACACATAAAAATATCAACCAAGGATCACCGGGAAGATTAACAAAATATATATTGCCACACCTGTTTGCAGCTGCCGATCCCACACGGAAGAGATTGAAAAAATTAATTCTGGAAATACTTTTTTGACTTCTAATGTCCACTTTAGACAATGCATACTGGTACGCACATATACAGTTCAAATTATTTGGGAAACGTTATGATCTTTGTACTTTTTACCGTTCACCAAACAGTGATGCGGATACATTTTTAACGTATTTTGAAGAAAAATGCGAAGAAATGTGGAATTTTAGAAACAATATAATACTTTTAGGTGATTTTGATTTGAATTATTATGGTAAAAGCATGAAAACAAGAAGATTGAAAGGAACCATAAATAACTATGGGTTCAAGCAAAACATTGAAGAGAGTACCAGAATAACGTCATTATCAGAGACTCTGTTAAATCTTGTTATTGTAAATTTCGAATGTGCAGGGATTAAAGCTGTACATACACCTAAAGTTAGTGATCACAGTTGGACAATGCTGCCCTTGGTAGGGCAAAAATTAAGAAAATTGTAAATACTATTAAGTACGAAAAACTTGAACGAGAACTTGCTGGCTGCTATTGGAATTTTGGTGAGAATATGGAAAAAATATATGACAACATAATAGGAAATATAAAAACTTGTTTAGATCTTGCAACTGATCAAAAAGTGATTTGCTCGACAAAAAAAAAACACCCTGATATAACAAGAATATTAAGGCAGCTCAAAATTTGAGTGACAAACAATACAATAAATGTATATTCAGAAAATCAAATGATGATTGGATAAAACTCTTAGGAATAAATGTGTGTATGTAATTAGAGAAGAAAAAAGGAAATCCTACGATAAACAAATCGATAATAACAAGTGCGGCAGTGTAAAGATGTGGAAGACTTTAAAAAGACTGATCAATTCGAAGCCGCATGATTGTGTAAATCATGTTCAATTCGAAAACGGTACCGAAACAAATTATTTGGTGATTACAAACAAACTAAATGAATATTTTGTGGAAAGTATTGTTGATATTATGGGTACTGCCAATGCTGCACCTGACTATATGAAAATCAGTTTCCAGGGGGAAATGTTGCATACACTTTTAAAATTTCACAGCGTATCATTGAATTATCTAAGAAAAAGTAAACAGTTTAAAATCAAATAACAACTGTGCCGAAATCACTACTAAAAACGTGCTGAAAAACTGTTTCCAAATTTTGGGATATCCTGTATTAAATTAGATCAATTGTTCACTGAGAAGCAGTTTGAAATGCTCTACAATAACACCAGTTCCCAAAATAAAAAATTCTAAAAGATGCAGCGATATGAGACCAGTAAATGTGATACCAGACATTGAAAAATTATTAGAGTCTATAGTGCATGACCGATTAATGCAGTTTATAGAAGAAAACAAAACTTTAGTGTAGGCGCAAGCAGGCTTTCGAAAAAAATATTCCACAGAAACGGCTTTCCAGTTGGTAACTGAGAATTGGAGAAGAGCCATAGACTCAGAAGAAGTTGTCATAGCAGTATTTTTGGATTTGAAGAGGGCATTTGAAACGATTGATAGAGATATTTTGTTATCTAAATTGAAGGCATATGGTATAACAGGAAGTGTTTTAGATTGGTTTAGAAATTATTTATCTAAAAGGATGCAAGTTACAAAAGTTAATGACACTATTTCATCAAAAATTGAAAATACGCTGGGTGTTCCACAGGGCAGTATCCTGGGACCACTTCTTTTTATTTTATACATAAATGATTTACCTGCCACAGTCAAAAAATGCAAAATTCAGATTTTCGCCGATGACACTATGATTTATATAAGTACTAAAAATATTCAGACTGGTATCTCTTATATAAATGAAGACTTGAAACTTGTCTCAAAATGGTTAGCATCTAACAGACTAAAATTAAATACAAGTAAACGAAAGCCTTGTTAATCGGAAAAAAGAATGTACAAATGTTCAACTGAATATTGATGGTGAATATATTGAATTCGTAGAAAATTTTAAATACCTGTGGGTTTTTGTTGACTCTCGATTAATTTTTGATATTCATTATGAAAAAGTTATAAATAAGATTAGTAGTAAAGTGGGATATTTATCGAGAGTTTCTGGATGTCTGAGTTCATATAGCAGAAAAATTATCTATAATACCATCATTCTTCTAAATTTCTTGTACTGTTCGACTATTCTATATTTAGCAAATAATTCCATTTTTGAAAGACTGCAAATTTTACAAAATAAGTGCATGAGAATAATACTAAATAAAGATAAATATACTCCAATTAGTCAAATGCTTAGCAAATTAAAATGGCTCAATGTAAACATGTTTATCAAATATCTTGTACTGATATTCATTTATAAAGTAAAAAATAATATATTTCCATCAAGTCTAACTAATTTAACATCACCAAATGTCGACCATCATTTACATAATACCAGAAACAAAGATGACTTCCATTTAATGACCAAAAAGTATAACATATGCTACAAATCTGTATTCCATCAAGGGTTGATTGAATATAATAAATTATACTCAGAGATAAAAGACCAGGCAACTTTGACAAAATTTAAAGCAAAATTGAGAAATCACTTGTTAAATCTACAATTACAGGTTGCCCAGCATTTACATCATACACCATATGGCTTGAATTTACTAGTTCTAAGTTGTTAACAATTATTCTGTTTATGTAGCCAAATGTGCTAAATAAATCTATCTACTACTACTAGTAGAGTAGGATTAGTACAAAACCAGAACAATGGACTAGCCAAAATATGTAGCAAAAAGGCGTTCTTTTCAATTATGTCACGGAAATTAATGTTTAAATTTGCCTAATTTTTGAGTTAATGGCTGTTAAACATCTTTTTAATGAAGCCTTCGAGGAAAAATGTTACATAGGAGACCCCCTAACTTGCGATTCACGCTGTATATGGCTTTGAACATTTCTCAACACTGGAGACTAGTGTTTTTCGAGGGACTTTTAAATACGAACCTGGGCAGCATCCTATTGAGCAACTGTTCCGTCTTCTTCTTTTCGATATCCAGCTGTTCCGTGCGCTCCCTAATCAGTTCCTCCAAATTGTTGGAATACTTTTCCAGCATCTGGAACATGGTATCGACGATGTTGACCTTGCGGCCATGATTGAGCTTCTTGAACTGGTCGTGAACGGCGTTAAAGTCTGGCCGCATTTCCGCCTGTTCGGCCCAACATTGCCGCATGATATTTATGGCTTCTGGCGGCGCTGCACCTTTGCTCACTGAAGGGCGAATCAGAGGTGGAGGTCGTTTCACCTTCTCGATTATTTCTGAAAAATAGGGTTTGGTTTAGCTAAACTACTGGAAACTGGCCTCAAAAATATTCAATGGAGGCATACTGATACAATATAAAATGGGCTACGACCCAAGAAAAAGTTACCTATAACACTGATCAACAGCTAAAAAATATCCTAAATAAAATCAACATAATATTACTATTTTTAATGTGCTAAAACCGGAATGAAACTTATTTTTTCAATATTAGTTCAAGTTTTAGAGATACGGTAATTATATGTGTTCCTGCTGTGACAGTGTTAATATACTGTAATTCACAAGAATGCACGTGCTACATTTTTATATTCGGCGAGGAAAGATGATGTAATCGGCATGATTGTGTTACGTTATACATACGCGTACATTATATTGTTTTATATTAGCCATTTTTTCTTCAGTTGGCTGACAGCGTTCATGCAAGATGTCTCGAAAGTGTGTAAACAATCCAGATCAGTTTTGTTACGTGTGTGGTGATGTGACTTTTGCGTCTCAGAGACGGTCTATTACTCCACTAATAACAAAGGCATATCATCTTTATTTCGGTTGTAAACTAGGTGATCAAGACAAACAGTGGGCACCCCACATCTGCTGTAATACATGTGCTTCAAGTCTGAGGACCTGGTTGAATGGCAAAAAACGGTCTATGCGCTTTGCTGTCCCAATGGTTTGGAGAGAGCCTACAAATCATATTAATGATTGTTACTTTTGCATGGTACCTTGTGTTGGACAAGCCACAGGTATGTCCAAGAAAAAAAAAATCGGTTATTAACTACCCAAACATACCATCTGCGATGAGACCTGTGCCTCACAGTGACGAAAATCCTATTCCAAAACCCCAGAATCCTACACTTGCGACTCAGAAAACGAATATCAGATCATGGCGATCGAGTGATTCGTCAGGAAGAAGATATGCCATCAACGTCAAGAGATCCTGATTTTATACCGAGCACGTCATGCCACCAACCGCACAAAATAACACAGTCAGAATTAAATGATCTTGTAAGAGATTTAGAACTTCCAAAATGTAAGGCAGATTTACTTGGATCAAGACTGCAGCAGTGGAACTTGTTAGAAGACGATGTTTCGGTATGTATTTTTCGTAAACGCCACAAAGACTTTTTCAATATGGAGAATAACTTGGTTCTCTGCAGTAACATTAACGGCTTACTGGCGGCTTTAAATATAAACTATAACCCAGAAGAATGGAGATTGTTTATAGACAGTTCAACATTGAGTTTAAAGGCAGTGTCATTGCATATTGGAAATATTTTACCATCTCTTCCTGTAGGGTATGCAGTTCACATAAAAGAATCATATGACAATATGAAGTACCTATTGACATGTATAAAATACGATGAGCACCAATGGCATATTTGTGGCGATTTGAAAGTTGTTGCACTTTTACTTGGGCTGCAGCTAGGCTACACAAAGTTTTGCTGTTTTTTGTGTGAATGGGACATTCGGGCAAAGGCACTTCATTACACCAGACAAAACTGGCCTGTTCGTCAATTCCTAGAGCCAGGTCAAGAAAATGTACAGCATATGCCATTAGTAGATTCGAAAAAGATTTTATTACCACCACTGCATATCAAGTTGGGCCTAATGAAAAACTTTGTCAAGGCATTAGATAGAGATGGGTCAGCTTTTCAATACCTGCGTCAGAAATTTCCAAGACTAAGTGAGGCAAAGGTTAAAGAAGGTATTTTTGTTGGGCCACAGATTCGAAATATTTTGAAAGATACACAGTTTGAAAACACTTTAACAGGTATTGAAAAAACTGCTTGGAATGATTTCCGTCTGGTGGTCACTAATTTCTTGGGAAATAGAAAAGCTGACAACTATAAAACCCTTGTCAAAAATATGCTGTCATCGTATCAAAAGATGGACTGTAATATGTCTCTTAAGATACATTTCCTACACTCACACCTGGACTTTTTTCCTGACAATTGCGGAGACGTAAGTGATGAGCACGGCGAACGTTTTCATCAGGATATTTCAACAATGGAAAAAAGGTACCAGGGAAAGTGGAATCCTTCCATGCTTGCAGACTACTGTTGGACTCTTGGTAGAGATGCTCCAGAAACGATCCATAAAAGAACAGCAAAAAGACAGCGCATATAGTGATTCTTATAAGTATATGAATCTTGTTACCTTTTTAATATATCCTTAAAAATAAAAAGTTTTTTTTCTAAACTGCAACTAATTTTTTTATTTCATTGTCATTTTTGGATTCAGCGCCTCAAAATTAACAAAGAAGTGCACTTTTCCCACAAGATACAATTAGAAAACTAAAATTTGTTGTCCAGTGTAATTAGACTAATCATATTAGATGAAAATACCCCAGGTTTGCGAAATAATTTTAGTCTGGTTTTGTTGCTATGTTGTTTAAGGGGGTATTCAAAACATGGAAGCATAAAATGGGTACACCATTTTTTGGGAAAACTTTTTATTCGATAACAATGAATGAGAAAACGCGTTTTTTAGGATTCGATCAAACGTGTTGACAGGAACGAAAGCACTCTTCATATAAGATCTAAAGGTATTTTTGAGACCTACAAAATGAGACCACAAGTAAAAAGATCCGACTAATAGCAAAAAGGCTATCCATATATTTGAAATTCCTCAAACTCGTAGGCCAACACTACTAATTCATTGAGCAGTACACAGGGTTAGTTTAAAAAGCACTTTATAGCAAAATACTTAGTTTAGTTTAGATAAATGTTATTTTTATGCAAAAAAGGATGGGTTACTTTTTTCTTCTAAACAAATTCAAACATTTCGTATTTGTGAGTAATTCGCAACAAAGGATAATAGACACATCTGCTTTGTGTCAATATCGTAGCGCATTTGTTCAATTACTCACAAATACGAAATGTTTTAATCTTTTTAGAAGAAAAAAACGTAACCTTTGTTTTTCGCATAAAAATAACATTTATCTTTCGGAATGGTTTGTGATTCATATCGGCAAGGTAAACACGTGTATTTTGCTATTAAATGCTCTTTGGACGAACCCTGTATATTGCTCAATAAACTAGTTGTGATGGCCGGAAAACAGGTGGTTTGGGATACACAATTAGAAATTCTCAAAAAACTACTTGGCCATTATAATCCAATTTTGTTGTTATTTAGAAGTATGAATCATACGGATTTGAAGAATTTTAAGTAGTTGGGTAAAATTATCGTCGCATTACCAAGTGACAAAACCTGCGTTTTGCCTCGTTTTTCGGCCATAACATTTTTGCTATCAGTCGGATCTTTTGACGTGTAGTCTCAATGTGTAGGTCTCATATATACCTAAGAATCTTATAGCAAAAGTTTTTTTATTCCCATCAACACTTTCGATAGAGTCTCAAGAAACTCGTTTTCTCATTGTTTGTTGACAAGTAAAAAGTTTTTCTACAAAAATTGGTGTACCTATTTTATGCGTCCATGTTTTAAATACCTCATTGCACAACTTGCATCAATGAAACCACACTTTACAATTATTTCGGAAAATTAGCTAATATGATTAGACTAAATTGTCAAATTTTAGAAATAATTTACTAGAATTGACAATTACCGAATCGTGTAGTGATTTTTGGCTGGTATTTTTCTATTTATAAACAAATAAAATTATTGTGGACCTTCATCCATGTAAGTAGATCATGTTTATATAATTTACGTACGCATTTTGCGTGAAGGAACTTTGATATTTAGCGTTTCAAGCGTGTATCATAGGTGATACAACATGTAGGCAGTATATTTTTTGTAGACCGTGAGCCGTAAGGTGGCAGGAATATCAAAGAAAACGGCCTCTTAGCGATGCTGAACAATCTTCTGGACAATGAAGATGACGTCGAGTTAGAAGTTTCTGAACAGGAAGATGACCCAGAAGTATCACGGAATGACCGAAATATATCACAGTTACATCCAATTCTGATTAAGTTAGAGCACATTACATATAACGGAAACTTGAGAATAATGTTTGTCCTAGCTCTAGGAAGCCCGAATATTTTATGATTGCGAGATGCAAACGTTGGAGTACAAAACTTGATCTGTTCCAGGATCATGGGGCAATCAATTAATTTGTTGATCATTTTGTAGCCAAATATTACCAGGCACAGTACCTACGTTTTTTCAAAATCAACATGTCTAAGCGACTACATAGTTCTTCATTACTTGTACCTCTCTCTGGATATGTCCCATCAATCCTAAACAGAACAAACTTCATAAACTTCCGTTGTACTCTTTCAGTAGCTGTGCTATAGCATTCATAGTAAGGGTTCCAAATAATACTACAATATTCGACTTTGGATCTAACATAAGCATAATATAATAGCATAATAGACTTTATGTTATGAAAATTCCTGCAATTCCTTACTATGAAACCATAAGCCGCCAATACTTCTGATGCTTTTTTATTTATATGCTGACTAAAAGTTAACATTTGATCATAGATTATACCTAAATCACGTACATACATCAGAGCATCTTTCTAGCACAGACCCATCAATAGAGTACGGATATTCGCAAACATTCATTTTCCTGGTATAGCTGACTATTTTATACTTCGTCACATTAAGCTCCAACTTGTTTTCTACACACCAAGACAGCACAAAATTTAATTGGTGTTGTAGCTTGATACAATTATCAGGAGTATTTATGTGCGAATAAATTTTTAGGTCGTCAGCAAAGCATAGGCGTTCAGATTCAAGTGAGTCACAGAGGTCATTAATAAATATCAAAAACAGTAATGGTCCCAGGTTGGACCCCTGAGGAACTCCAAGTCTCAGATTGGAAGCCATTATAGCTGACAAATTGTCTACGATCAGATAAGTAAGATTTCATCAACTCCCTAGCATCATCTGTGAAACCAAGTGCACCTAACTTATTTAATAAAGTTTTGTGGTTAATTTTATCGAAGGCCTTCGAAAAGTCGGTATAAATAACGTCATCTTGCTCATTACTATCAATTGCTTCCGAGAGGTACTGCGTTATTATAAATAGATTTGTGGTTGTTGAGCGATTAGCGACAAATCCGTGTTGATGCAATGACAGCTGACGCTGGACGGCAGTGTAAATGCGACTGTACAAGACTATTTCAAAGACTTTCGACAACATGCATAATATAGAGATTGCCCTGTAATTCTCAATATTTGACTTATCCCCACACTTAAATACTGGACAGACCTTAGCGATCTTCCAAATATCTGGAAATCTTTTTGCTGTAAGACAAATATTAAAAATCCTAGTTAGAACACCAACAAACACTTTCACACAATCTTTGACTATAAAGGACGGGATGCCATCTAGACCAGATGTCATCTTATCCTTTAGTGATTTAATGGCCTCCCTGACTTTATTTTCCTCAATTGGATGAAAATGGACAAATAAATTACTATGATTTACTAAGGCATTATTATGGGGCTTGTGAGTGACATAGACGCTGCTGAAAAACTCACTGAATGCGTTTATTATATCCTGAGGCTGATCTATAGAACTATTTTGAAATTTCATTATCCCTGGGATTCGTGATGTGTTGTTTTTGGAATGAACGTATGACCAAAAAACATTGGGATTAATTGTTAAAGAATTCGGGATATTTTCAATATATTCATCATACGCTGATTTAATCTGGTTTTTTATCAAGCGGCGCAAACGTTTGAATTCTTGTAGATCATCAACAGAAGCAGACCTGTTGATTTTTTTCCTAAATTTAGCTTTAAGTTCTATCGGTGACTTTAATTCTTATACAGAGGTATGTACCTGTAAAAAATTTGGAAAATGTTGCCATAAAATACTTCAACAATATAATTAACATCAGAAGAGCAGAATGAAAGTTCTCCTCAAAACGGAACAGTCTATCCGATATTTTTGTTAGATATAATATACCAAGAACAATTATGTATATGGACCGCCTTAAAGATATAGTGCTGCATGTTTGACCTGCAATAGGTATGCTTTATATTCCGACAGACTAAAGCAAGTTCATAACAACCCCTTTGTTTGCCTTGGAACCGCTGAACATTTTCAGCTCTGTTTGTTGTGCGTTCGAAAGCCAAAGAGGCAGTTCATCGACAAAGGAATGTCGCGGTAGAGTATCTCAGAGGCATATCACGCTCTGCTACCAGGAACCGAAGTGGGAATTGATTTTTCGTAGGGTCAACCGATAAAATCCTGTGCGTGATGAGAAACTGTACACGGGCATATTGGAAAACCATGTCCCCATACAAATTGAATGGCAGTTTAGCGACAGGTTATTTAATTTCAGATGTTGGGGAATGTTGTAGCGTTGGTTTAGATTTAGATATGCGGTGGTCGGTGGTGTTGCCTGATGCTGACGAGTGATTTGTTTTGCTATTACAGAAATGATACGCAGTTGATATTTAGGTTAAACTGGATTAGATGTGTTCCTTGCATTCGTTTTTTTTTGGGAGAGCAAACATACGAGGCTTGTTCAATTGAAACAGATTGTTTCGACTTCAGATCAAGCTTGTTCCTCAGGGAGATACTTCGCACGGGCACTTTCAGATACTTCACCAATTCCATCGAGCGGTCGGTGTTCTTTAAAATGTATTTGCTGAGATTGACGATGGCAATGTTAGCCGCAGATTCAATCTCAATTAATGCATGGTGAGTATTTTGCGTGTTCTTCTGTCGATTTCTTCAAGTTCCTCTCTCCTCCAATTATAGTAATAATAATAAATGGGCTTTATTTCGTACCTAAGTAAAAGTACAAAAAAGGCGAAGTGTCGCTAAGATTAGCGTTTTTCAACTTAACCTTTGAAAGAACAAAAAAAATATATAATAAAACATTCCACCAACCAAAATGCATCCATAATTCTCAATAATTACTAAATAATTAACAACACAAAAAAAAACGATTACAAGAATATTCCATATTTCTAGCATTTTGTATTCATCATCAGACCTCGACTTGTAGTATTAGTTTAAGCCTCTTTTTAAAATTAAATAATGTATAGTTTTGGAATGTAACAGGCAGATCATTATACCGGGTGTTTCAGTTTATTGTTGCATAACTTTAAGATTCGATAGAACTTTTAAAATTAATGCATAAAGTCTATATAAACATGGGTCGAAAAATGCGTGGCTTCCGAAATACAGGGTGTTTAAATTTACTTTCTAAAATAGTTTTTTTAAATATTTCGAACAATATTTGATGTATAACAGTGAAAATTGGTGTACAAGGGTTTTTTGGTACGACAAAACGAACCATGGGCATAGTTTTACTGTAGCCGCTAGAGGGCGCTCTCTACTGTAACTGTAGTGTATTAAAATTTTGTGCTTTTTGAATAAAAAAACTGATTCTTCGCACTTTTCAACATAAAAAAGCTCTCCTGTGAGTTTTCGTTATAGTTAGCCGTTTGTGAGATATTTCGATTTTTAAGATTCGATGCATTTTTAATTATTTATGGGAAAATAATATTTTTTTTTACATTTTCGATTTGGGCATTACAAGTAATTAATATGATCGTTTAGATTGTGTTTTTATACACAGCAATAATTCCTAACTCCAAATAAACACAAAAAACAGAATATTAATTTGTTTAATTTTCCAATATTATTTTTAACAAATTAAATTAATTATTTACAACTAAAATGATATTGGATAGTTAGGACAAACATACAAAATCTAAAGTAGTTGTTCGAAATGTAAACCCAATTGTTCAATACACAATTCACATCTACGAATGATCGAACGTGGTATAGCATTATTCAAATAAGGCCTTATTTCATCACATGCATTCCTGATTCTCTCTATTAGCATATCTCTTGTGGTTACGGGAGTCTGGTACACTTTTTCTTTTAGAAATCCCCACACAAAGAAATCTAATGGATTTAGGTCAGGGGATCGTGGAGGCCAGGCGACTGGTCCTCCACGGCCGATCCAACTTCTGGATAATTTTCGTCCAGCCAGCTTCTAACTATTCTCGAATAATGAGCTGGACAACCATCAAGCTGGAACCAGGCCAATCTTCTTAAATCTAACATAACATCAACCCACATGTTTGCATGTTCAGCCTTTAAAAATTCCAAGAAGGTCGCAGCATTTAACCTTGCAGGCAAAAGGTAGGGTCCAAATAGTCGATTACGGTAGATACCAATCCACACGTTCACACTAAATTCATGCTGAAAATTTCTTTTCCGAACTGAATGCGGATTCTCATGCGACCAAATATGTTGATTATGAAAATTTACCACTCCACGTCTAGTGAAGCATGACTCATCGGTCCATAAAACGTTACTTAAAAACTCCCTATTATTATCAGT
Source organism: Acanthoscelides obtectus (assembly GCA_963669975.1). Lineage (NCBI taxonomy): Eukaryota > Metazoa > Arthropoda > Insecta > Coleoptera > Chrysomelidae > Acanthoscelides > Acanthoscelides obtectus. The sequence continues at coordinate 107,438,908 of CAVLJG010000005.1, read as the reverse complement.
TCTATCAAGAATCCACTGACAAAATGTGGTTCTTCGTTCTCCGTCCCCTGGCTGTAATCCTTGCACAGGTTGCAAATGGTAAGGACGTCTATGGTCATTTCTAAGAACACGGTGAACATGGCTTGCTGAAATTCCCAAGGCACCAGAAACTCTCCTAACACTTGTGGTCGGATCTCTAACAAACTCACGCAGAATCATACGGGTAAATCTGCGCTGACGAACATTTCTGTTTTGATCCCTTTGGAGATTTCCAAAACCATTTTCAATTATTTGGCGCTACACTCTTACAAATACTGAGCGAGTTGGATGTCGTCTGTTTGGAAATCTTCGTGCGTATTCTCTGGGTGCTTCTGCTGCGTTTCCATTTACAAAGCCATACACAAAATCAATATCCGCTAACTCCTGATTGCAGAATTAAAATGGCATTTTTATAAAACTCACAAAAAAAAACAGGTGAAAGAAACTAAATTTCGTGCATTCACAATTGCAAAAAAACGTTTCAGGTTTCAACAGACAACAAAACTAACTGTCAACTAATTGACGTTTAACCTTATTCTGCTTTCAATTTCAAAAATATTTGCAAGCACAGCCTACTTCTAAAAATTATCGAGATACTGACTTTTTAACGTTATTTTATCATAAATAACTAAAAATGCATCGAACCTTAAAAATCGAAATATCTCAAAAACGGCTAACTATAACGAAAATTCACAAGAGAGCTTTTTTATGTTGAAAAGTGTGAAGAATAATTTTTTTTGTTCAAAAAGCAAAAAATTGCACTAGGAAAAAATTTTCGGTCATTTTAGTACACTACAGGTACAGTAGAGAGCGCCCTCTAGCGGCGACAGTAAGACTATGCCCTTGGTTCGTTTTGTCGTACCAAAAAACCCTTGTATACCAATTTTCATTGTTATACATCAAATATTGTTCGAAATATTTAAAAAAAAGCTATTTTAGAAAGTAAATTTAAACACCCTGTATTTCGGAAGCCACGCATTTTTCGACCCACGTTTATATAGACTTTATGCATTAATTTTAAAAGTTCTATCGAATCTTAAAGTTATGCAACAATAAACTGAAACACCCTGTATAATTCGATAGCGTTGTAGCTGAATGATTTTTTGTAGACAGCCTCAGTGTGTAAGGATATCACTAACATATTTCTATTCCTTGTATTCAGTTGATTTATGTCACTACATCGTGTTAACTTATTATGCAAATATTTTGGTTGTTTGGTAGTTAAGACCTTATGTGTGAGTGTCAATAAGTGAAGTTTTTGCATGCCTTTAATCTGCAGAATACCAAGTTCCTTAAATTTATAAGAAATATGATAAAACTTTCGTATTCCGCGAGAAAATCTGACGCACGAATTCTGAATACGCTGTAATTTGCTTTGTTCACTATATGATAGAGCGGCGCCATATACAGGGTGACTTTGAAGTTGAGTCATTAATTTTCAGATAATGATTGTAGAAGGAAGATAAACCAGAATATGTGTGTAAAAATAAAAAAAAAAATTAAAAAAAAATTTTACCTTGTTTTATAAAGTATCCTCCCAACAAGTATTTCAGTGCGGACCTGTATTTGATCGTGAGGTCCCCTGTGAGGTCTTAAGTCACCTGATTCACGAGCCCGTTGTACTACATTAACAAAGGCACGAGGGGTTGGTTGCACTCGATTGGGAAACCGATCCGCATAAACATGTGCCATTTTTTATTTCGTTTGAGCCACGCAACAGACACTATTCACACGCTAACCGACTGAGACTGACTGTATGTATAACTGAACTGAATAAAATAATTGAAAAACATCGTTACAAATTCTTTCGCTTTTTTGTTTCCGATGCGATGAACCGGTAAGGCGGATTATATCCGTTGTTGCCAAACACGAGTACATGATATTATTATTGAGACAGGGCGGTACTCAAACTTCCAAAGGGCTATAACTTTGTTACTTTAATTTTACCAGAAAAATGGTAAAGGAAAAAACATTTCTTTTGATCAGATCTACTCACTGATAAAATAAATGACTCAACTTCGAAGTCACCCTGTATATACTGTCACAATAACTGATCTTTGATATAATTAATAAACTTCTGAAGTAGATATTATTTGCCTATGTGGATAAAACTGCTTCAAAATTCAGTATGATGCACCACATAACGAATTTACGTGTTTTTTTTGTTTTAGTTCTGTGTCAATCCAGAGTACCAGGTTTTTACACTCATTCATTATTGGAATCCGGCAATCATGGATTTTAAGGTTAATTTCCGTTTCGATCAATGTTCTTTCGTTTTTTGAGCCGAAAACCATAACTGAACATTTAGATGGATTAATTTTTAGGTTATGCGAGCACGAGACGTCTACTAGCCTTGTTAAGTCTTCGTTGAGCGATGCTTCTGCTATTTTAAAATCTTTGTGTTGAAAACTAAAATAAATTTGAGTATCATCGGCATAGTGATGGATTGTGCAATTATGGACATATTGATGAAAATCCGATATATAGAGAGAAAAGTAAAGGTCCCAATATGGAACCTTGGGGAACACCAAACTTTACAGCAGTTGACTGTGACATTTTCGAAGCTGTTAGGACCTTTTGATTTCTATTTGACAAATAGCAGCTTATCAAATTGACTGCAGCGTCAGTAAATCCATAGTAAGATAGCTTAAGTAGCAGAATTTCAGGGTCTATCATATCGAAAGCTTTTGTGTAATCCAGCAGAACTAAACAAGTGATATTTCCTTGATCAAGGCCTCTTATAACATCGTCAGTGACATTGGCTAGAGCAGTTGTTATACTATGGTTTTCCCTGAATCCAGACTGCATTGATGGAACTATTTCATTACTGAAAATATACTGAGGTATTTGTATCTTCATTTCCCGTTCCAAAAGCTTCGAAAATGCGGGAAGTAAGCTGACTGGTCTAAGTTGCGTTACAGAAGTGGGAATCGCTACTTTAGGAATAGGTATGACGAGAGCCTGCTTCCAAGCATCAGGGAAACAGGATGTTGATACTTCGTGATTGATGATAAATGTAATATGGTCTAAGAGCAAAGTGAAAATGTATTTTATCATAATGAGTGAGATTCCATCAGCATTAGTTTTAATAAATGATAAAATCTTCGCAACAGATTCTTTGGCAACCATTTGGAAACAGAATGACTTGTGAAACTTATTGTTTTGATATTTGTTCAGTAGTTCTAACTGCTTTTGTGTCTTGGTTATGATCGGAATATTTGAGAAATGTGAATTTATTTTACCTGCGTCATTGAAGCTATCTGGAAGAGTATTTATAGAGGACTTAGTTATATTAAGTTTCCTAAGAGAACTCCAGATTGCTTTACTATTCCTCCCAGATAGGATATATTCCATATATGCCTTTTTTTTCTCTCTCCGAAGAGCAGCAGCAGCGTAATTACGGAGTTCTTTATAACAGTTCCAGTGGACAATTGACTTACTTCTTTTAAACCTTAGATACGGTTTATCTCTGGCTTTATTGATCATTTTAATATTGGATGTTAGCCAAGGAGCTGGTGGCTTAGTAACTCTAAGTGTTCTCATAGGTGCACAATTATGAAATAAATCTAGTATGTTGCTATTTAAAAAACTTACCATATCATTAACCCTGTTTAATTGAAAAATATAATGCCAATGAGTCGAATGACATAAATCATACTTATAATTCAGTATGCCAAGACCATATGATATCACGGGCACTGCTAGGCTGTTGATTGCATTCTTTCCTCTCATCCACTCCCAGGTATTTGTAGGACTCACCTTGCAATATTATCATTCTGCGTGCACTTTTAGATTTTGAATGTTACTGTAGCACACTTGATAACCCAAACTGTATTGGTACTTCATCACTACATATTATATCAATATTCAATATTTGCCTTTGTTGTTATTCAATTTTAACAAAAGTTCTCAAGTCATCAATGTATAGTAAGTGACTGATCTTGTTGTTTTCGGTGATACTCCTTTCTTATTGATCATACTAGATAAGGAAGCGAAACACATAACAAAATAATAATGGAGAGGGAAAATTGGCCTTCGCATTGATAATTTCCTATGGCGGATCATTCCATCTTGATGGTGAAGATACAGTTCTGTGTTCCACACTTTCGTTGATTCTTCTATAAATTGTATCATAATCGGGTTGGTGCGATATAATTTCAGTGTCCTGAGAAAATAAGAGGGGGCACACTGTCATATGCTTTTTTGTAATCAACCCACGCGATGCCGATATTCTTTCTTTTCTTCTTCGCGTCTTCCGTAACCATTTTGCTTATAAGGTGTAACCTTTGTACCTTGTCGGCATCCTTTCTGTTCTGTTGGTAAAATATGGTTCATCAACAGATATTGATTTAATCGATCCGACAGAATGGCTGTGAGGATTTTGTACAGAGTCGGCAGGCATGTATTATTATTATTTTTTTTTTTCATGCTAGCGTCCCTCGGATTTCTTACTGTGATCTAAACAGTAAGCTGGTTTGATGGTCGAAGCTAGCTGGCCAATACGGTTTTTTGCGAGGTACTTTGAGCTTTGCAAGCCGGGATTTCATTTTATGTTCCCTGAATGGAACGTTCTCCTCAACTTTCTTGAGGTTGCCAATCATGGGCTCGTCTTCGCTAGTCATTATATTTTCCGGACTTAAGTATTCAAGATCCAAATATAGTGCTGACCTCTTGGCTGCTTTAAGCAGCGTTGTTTCTTATACCATCTGCTCCCACCAATTTAAGTAAGGGATCCTGACTACGTAGAGCTCTACAAGACACTTGCAAAACTACACGATTGCGTATTTGCTCAACTTCCATTATCTCTCATCCCCCTCGGAGTCTGGGAAGATAGAGTCTTTGTATGGATGATCTAGGGTGCAAGCTTCTGTTCATACTCATAATCTTCCTGGTTTGAGGGCTTAGGTTACGCAACCCTTCAACAGTCCATTTGACTATTCCAAATGAGCATTCTAGGGGAGGAATGACCAGTATGTTAGTAGCAGTGCCTTCCAACCACTTTCGGATGATCCACTCGCCCACTAATAACTAGTCCATATACGTATAGCGTGACAAAAAAGTCCCGGTATGGCTCTATAGTTTCCCCGTAAGGTATTTTTGGAAAAGATCAAGGTCAGGTCTTCAGTAGCTGTCAGCAAGGAATTCAACTGACCTTGAATTTGACCTTGACATTTACCTACAAGGTTTATTTACGGTCAACTTTATTTTTTCAAATATAAACCCCTAATTTTGATGCCGGCAATCGGAAGAACAGAAGATTTTATGTTCAAACATAATTCAAGTCCAAGGTCAGGATGGCTACTAAAGGTTAAATGTATGCTGCTAGTAAAACCTCTATAAATCTCACAGGATTAGTGATGAAAAATTCTATCAGTGTCGGCTCTGTAGTCACTTTGACGAGTCGTCTTGGAATTGACCTTGAACTCCACCTTCAAGGTCATTTGAAGGTCAATTTTCAACTACAAGCCCGCAGGAACAGTCTTGGCTGGAAATCATTTTTGACGAGCACCGTAGTTCCCTCGCTAAAGCTAACACAAAGATTCAGACCTTGACAGTTATTTTCATCAGTATTCGTGCGAGCTTCCTAGAAGTTTTCCTAGTAGCACACATTTAGCCTTTATATGACCTCTAGTGATCAAGGTGACCTTGAACTATGAACATAAAATTTCCGGATCTCTGGATTGTCGACATCAAATAGGCGTTTCTATTTGGAATAAGAGCCGATGTTGAAATGGCCTTGACGGTAAGGTTTGAGGTCAAATCACTGCTACTTGTGAAAATTTACTAAAGACCTGAGCATACCAGTTATACTAAGTGACATATAAATCCGAACACCCAGTTTAAATGGTTTTATTTTAATAAAGTTGGTGAATGTGTTTATCTTACTGTAAATAACAAGTGAAAAAATTTTCAGCCTTATCAGTTGGACATTCCGGTTTTTATACTGCTTTTTTTTATTTCACTAACGCTCTAAAAATGAATATTTCAGCCGCAGTAAAGAATCAACGTTGGCGGATTTTGGTTCTTGACATCCTTTACGATCGGTTACGATGCCTAGAGTACGGATACCTGTACGATTTCGTCAACTTAGTGAGTTTGATGGTTTGCAGAACACGGAAGACCTACTGGCATGCGAAGTGTTTACCTACGAATGAGAAGTTTTGGCTTGTTTTCATACCGGCCACACTGGGTCCTCCCTTAAACTCGAGAACACCGACGTAATCGCCTTGAGTGGTGCAGACAACGGTCACTCTGGGACCAGGAATGGAACAGTATTGTCTTTAGTGACGAGTCTCGATTTTGTTTAGGCATGCACGATGGTCGTGCCAGGGTTAGAAGGCGACGTGGTGAAAGGAGGAATCCACAGTTTTTTGTTGAAAGACATGTTCATCACACTGTTGGAGTTATGGTTTGGGGTGCTATAGCTTATGGTTCCAGGTCACCTTTAATCTTCATCAGAAGTAACATGAACGCGCAGCGTTATATCCACGAAGTTCTAGAACCCCATCTTTTACCCTATCTTGACACTCTGGCAGATCCAACTTTTCAACAAGATAATGCCCGACCACATGTTGCAAGAGTCACAATAGACTTCATTCAACATAATGATGTCACATTGTTACCATGGCCACCAAGATCTCCCGACTTATCCCCAATTGAGCACGTGTGGGATATGATGGGTAGGAGATTGCTCAATTTGCAACGTCCTCCTCAGACTCTAGAAGCACTTCGAGAGGAGTTGGTGGTTGCCTGGAATGAGATACTACAGGAGGACATTGACCACCTGATCAGAAGCATGCCTAGGCGCGTTGGAGAATGCGTAGCACATCAGGGTGCATCCACACATTATTAAAGGTCAAAGGGCTTTAAAGCAGTGCAATCATTTTGAAATTTTTATCATTTACTTATTATGCTTCATTAAGTACTTATACAAAATTTTATTAAAATAAAACCATTTAAACTGGGTGTTCGGATTTATATGTCACTTAGTATATTTTCGTCACGATCTCGAGAAATTTCTGGAGGTTTTCCTGGCAGCACGTATTTTACCTCCAGCAGTCATCTTGATCTTGAATTTTAATATACATTAGAATGTAAAATATAAATTTGGGTAAGCTTTAACGAGGGAGCTACGGTGCTCGTTACAAACGATTTTTAGGCGATACCATTACACGGTTTTCTATTTAAAAAAATTGACCTCAAAATGACCATGGAAGAGGTTCAAGGTCAATTCGGAGATCAGAATTTTCTAAAGAACTGACCTTGATTTTTATTTTCATCACTAATCCTGTAAGATTCATTGCGGTTTTTCTAGCAGCCCTCATTTGACCTCCATTTGACCTTTAGTAGTCAAATTGGTCTTCAATTCGTATTTGAATGTAAAATTTTCCGCTCTTTCTACTGCCGGCATAAAAAATAGGTATTTCCATTAAAAATTGAAGTTGATTAAATCCAATATCACCTTTCAGCTTTTCCTAACAGCACACATTTGATTTTCGTTTGACCTTTAGTAGTTATCCTGACCTTGGACTTTAATTGTGCTTGACGATAAAATTTTCGGTTCTTTCGATTACCGGCATCAAAAATAGGGTTCCTATTTGAAAAAGTGAAGTGAATGAATTAACCTTAAAGGTGAAGGTCAAGGACAAATTCAAGGTCAACGTTGAATGCCTTGCTGAAAGTGGCTGAAGACCTGACCTTGACATTTACCAAAAAACATTACCCGAGAAAATACAGAGCCGTACCGAATCAAACTTCTGGACTAATAACAGATCGAAAATTATGTGTCATATACAGGCGACAACCTCATTTTGCAAATGAAAGAGTTGTATTTAATTACCTTCCGGTGTGAGAGCCAGCATGCAAAATGGTTCTCCCCTAACGACTACTTCTTGCAGGATGATTCCGAATGAATACACATCGCCAGGTTGAGTTCCTTTCTTTCTTAAGCCACTGTGTCGCAGAAGCTCTGGTGCGGTCCACAATAGTTCTGGAAAGAATAGATATATAGAATATAAAAAGCTCTTTCAGAAACTTGTACAATAAACCTGGGGGCTTCTTTAATATGAACTCCAGTGCTACACACAAAAACAATGTGCTCGTATACAGGGTGTTTTTTAATGATATGCGAATATTTAAGGGTGTGAGTCTACACGAAAAATTAATGTCAGTTTGTTTTATAAACTAAGTTAATTAATATTTTCAGAACCGCTTCAGGTATCTGACCGATATTTAGTACGTAGTGGAAGTAACTGAAGCTGCATATTTTTCAATGCAAAAATAATTATTAGCTTTAACAGTGGCGTGCGTACGGGCATTGACTTCGATATTTTTTAAGAAAAAAATGGTACGCCAACAGTTTTCTGCCAAATAAAAATTATTTTTAAATCTCCCGTTCAATTAGAAACAAATGATCTTTCCTGTATTGGTTTCCTTGGATGCACCATTTTTGAGTAAAAAAATAAAAACCGTTCTATTGTCTAACTTGTTAAATTATTATTAATTTAATTGGAAAAATTAAACACATTAGGGGTAATGAACAACAAAAACTGACAACATAAACATAACACTAAACCAACGAAATTATTACAAAAATTGTTGAAAATGGCCCCTTTCACTTAGTATGCATGCTTCCGCCCTCCCTCACATGGAATGGCGCACTCGTTGAAAAATCCCTGCAGTGTTAATGGGACTTGTGTACACTAGTGTCTTGAGATAGGCCGACAAAAAGAAATCTATACCGTTGAGGTCTGGGGATCTTGATGACCATTCTTGTGGCCCACCACGGCCAATTAAAAATAATTACGAGCCACTACAGTGAAATGCGCTGGTGCACCATCATGCATGTACCATATATTGCTTCTTATTACTTACGGAACATCATCAAGCAGCAAAGGCAACTGTTGTTGAACATAATTGAGCTAAGTCTGTCGGTCAAGTCGTCCCGGCAAAAAGAATAGGCCAATAAAGTGGTTGCTAATCATTCCTGCACATACGTTTACCGAAAATTGTTGTTGGAAATAGGTTTCGGTTACGGCATAGGGGTTTTCTTCTGCCCACAAATGATTATTGTGGAAATTCTGAATGGTATTTCGAGAAAAATTTGCTTCGTCCGTGAACAGAATCATTGATTCAAATTGCGGATTTTGTGTAATTTTTTGAACATACCACTGAAAAAACGTCACACGCCTTGGAACATCATTGGGAAGTAATGCCTGTACTCTTAAAATATGTTAAGGATATGACATAAAATCCAATAAAATTCTCCAAGCTATTTAATGGTAAATATTTAAGTGTCTAGCAATCTTCCTCGTACTCGTTTCAGGATGTTCTTCGACTTCGTGCAGCACTGCTTACTCAATTTCAGGTGTTCTCACACTTAGAGGTCTACCTTCAGATGTTCCGTTTCACACAGAACCAGTTTCAACAAGACGACGATGAATGTTAGAAAAGGTTCCACTACCTGGAAAAGCGCGACCGGGGTATCTCTGGTGATAAATCCGTCTGGCTTGCTCACCATTACCGTCGGCAAGGCCATATATGTAATGCATTTCCACCATTTCTGCATTAGAATAGTTCACCATTATTAACAAGATTGTAAAAACTAAATAATGAAAAAGATGTCATAGCGAACAGATCTGAATAACTGAGAGACTGGTCAGATGTCAAAAGCCAGTGACATATTCCAGAGCAACTAGATATTTATTGGTAAATTACAATCTTCAATTATTACATCAATATTCTCGGGCAATAGAACGGTTTTTATTTTTTTAACTAATTTGGCAAAAAACCATTGGCGTACCATTTTTTTCTTAAAAAATATCGAAGTCAATACCCGTACGCACGCCACTGTTAAAGCTAAAAATTATTTTTACATTGAAAACTATGCAACTTTGTTAACTTTCACTACGTACTAAATATCAGTGAAATATCTGAAGCGGCTCTGAAAACATTAATTAATTTACATTTTTTTTCCTAAAACTTCAACACCCCGAGTTTTTGTTAGGAAACATTTTTGGACCATAGTTTATAAAGCAAACTAACATTAATTTTTCATGTAGATTCACACTCCTCCTAGATATTAGCATATCATTGAGGAACAACACCCTGTATAAATATTATTTACATATCTCAGATGCACATCTATTCACGCATATGCCAAAGCACACAAATTTACGCGCCCCTCGACTACAAAAAGTGAAGACGTCTTTGAGCGTTATCCGAAAAGAACATTGCTTAGTTGTGAATCCTGATAAGTCCAAGGCCATTACGTTTGGTATAGTGATGTTTCTTTTGTACGAGGGCTGTTTGATAAGTCGGTGACTTTTTAAATAAAAAAAAAAGTTTTTTGGCAAATAAGCATTGTATTTCTCAACATAATCTCCTTTTAGCTCGATACATTTAGTCCAGCGTTTTTCCAATTTCTTAATTCCTTCCGAATAGTAGTTTCATCAAGGCTCCCAAAATATGCGTTTGTTTCAATGATGACCTCTTCATTCGACTCAAATTTCTCACCACCCAGCCATTTTTTCAGGTTTGGAAATAGGAGGTAGTCGCTGGGGGATAAATCTGGAGAACAGGCTGGATGGGGCAGCAGTTCGTAGCCCAGTTCATGAATTTGTGCCATCGAGACTACACACGTGTGTACCCGGGCGTAGTCTTGATGGAACAGCAATTTTTTTTCGCCAAATGCAGTCGTTTTTGCTTAAAAGCAACGTTGAATCTGTCCAACAGCTCTGAATAGTACTATCCCTTGATCGTTCTGCCCTTCTCAAGGTAATCGATGTAAATGATACCGCATGCGTCCCAGAAAACTGTGGCCATAACCTTGCTGGCTGATAGACCCACCTTGGCCTTCTTTGGAGCGCGCTCACCATGTGAATGAATGAATCTTGAAATTAGAGGCATTCCGGCCACCACAAGGAGCCAGTGCATAGGCCGCTTAAGCGGGCCCCTATGCACATCTACAATCCTTAAATCACAAGCCTCGCCCTTTTAGCGAAGTTGAGAATCGACTTGAGTCCAAGCTCTTTGACGTCCTGAGAGTCCAAAGTAATGGACCCCAGTATAGTCTGCCTATAGTAGCTCAGAGCTTCACAGCGACACAAAACGTGCACCGAGGTCTCTTCCTCTACCCCGCAGCGTTCACACAAGGGATCCTCAGCCACCCCCATCACGTGCAGGTGACGCCTTAACGTGTTATGGCCAGACAACAGTCCCACCAGCAACCTTAGGTTGGCTCTATCCAGAGATAGGCAGAAGCGTCCATCCTTAGCACTGGGCCCTTCAATGAGTTCTAGTGCCTGGCGGAGATGTCTCGAGATACTTCTTCATTTCTGAGAGTGTTGTCTTGCAAGCCACGTCTCCATTTTCCTCCTAGCTTTATGCGCGGTCACTCCTAGAGCTGGCTCAGGACCAACGAGCTTGCTGGCTGATCCTGTCTTCGCCAGAGTGTCCGCCGTCTCATTGCCCCTTATCGCAGCGTGCCCCGGTACCCATATTAAAGATACCGGATGCCTTGCTGCGAGGCAATCCAGAGCCTCCCTGCATTGCAATACAAGACTCGAAGTAATCTCACAGTGCTTTCATTGCAGCCTGGCTGTCGGATAAGATTGTTATTCTTCTCCTAGGCCCGCCCTCCTCCAGAATGTGAGATACACAAGCCAGAAACGCAAAGATTTCCGCCTGAAAAATGGTGCTGTATCCACCGAGAGACAGAGATAGCCTAGTTCTAGGCCCAGAGACCCCAGCACCTGAGCCCTCTTCGGTGACCGAGCCGTCCGTGTACCAGACCTGCCCGCTCACTCCGGGGAGTCCCCGGCTACCGGCATCCCACTCCTCCCTCGTTGTATACTTCACGATAAACTTGCGGTTGAAGCGATATTTAGGGGTAATACGATCACCCCTGCTTAGAAGGACGGGGTCCTCCCTTTGTAATTCGAGTAAGATGGCAGTATGCCCCTTGACAGGATTCAAGAAAGCCCAGCTGCCCTGACACCACAGTCGATGAGCGACTACTCTCGCATCACCGCGGATCACCAGATCCAACGGTAGGAGATCCAACAGAGCTTACATTGCGCTCAATGGCGTTGTTTGCATTGCGCTTGTAATACTAATACAGGCCAAACGCTGAATTTTATTGAGTTTGGCCTTAGTTGTCTCAGTTCTAATGCAAGGCCAGCAGACCAGGGAGCCGTACAAGAGAGATGGACGTACTTTCGTCATGTAGAGCCAGTATACCACTTTGAGTTTAAGCCCCCACCTTACCCCGACAACACGTCTACAAGCCCACATCGAATTGCGAGCCTGTCACCATGTGAAACCCACTGTCTTGATTGTTCTTTGGTTTCTGGTGTATTGTGATGAATTCATGTTTATTCTACAGTTACAAAACGGGGCAAAAATTCGTTCGGATTGCTGCTGAACATCGGCAGACATTCCCTTGAAATGGTCACACGGTTGCGCTTATGGTCGACTGTGAGCATCGCGGCACCCATCTCGCGGATAGTTTTTTCATGTCCAAGTATTCATGTAAAATGTGATGCCTCCGATCTTCCAATATCATCCCATGGATCCTATCCACGATTTCTGGTGTGATGACCCCTTTTGGGCGACCTGAACGTTCGGCATAACTTGTGCTGGTTCGACCACAACGGAACTCAGTAAATCACTTCTTCACCATCGAAATAGATGGTGCAGAGTCCCCATAGTATTTGTCAAGCCTTTCCTTGGTTGCAGTGATGGTTTTTACGCAAAAAGTAATGTTTAATTAGAACACGAAATTCACGTTTCTCCATTTTTGTTAGAATTTATGAGACTGTCTACTTTGAACGGCTCTCAAACTCAAATGAAATGACATAGCTTGTTCACAATTTTGACAGTTGTCATATAAAAGATGGCAGTTGACGGCAGCAGTGTCAACTATAGTAATTATAGGCACCTTACAAATACAAATGGTACTTCATTTATAGAATGACAGTTTACTTATGGTCTGAAAATGATATTCGATCGGTATTTTGTGTGAACCCTTTTTGTTTTTATCACTGTGATGTTATACGAAGGTTGTCTCAAAAATAAGGTTCCACATTTAAGGCACTAGGATTTTTTTATTTAAAAAAACGAATTAACGATTGGAAACGCTGATCCTTACGCTATTTTCCCCTATAGTCGCCAATTTTTTGATTACGTCCTTTGTTTGTTGAGAGTCATTGTTGTGGTGCAGTCTTACGCTTTGGTGATTTTCTCAGCTTTTTCAGAAGCCTCAAAAATTTCAACCGCCTGCTCCCGGATCGTGATTCGCCGATCTTCGAGCAATATTTGCTCAATCTTCGCCGTAACTTCCCCGGAGATCGACGGCCCACTTCGTTGTTCATCGTGGATGTCCATGTGACCGTCAAGGAACTCTCTTCGCCATTTTAGGACTTGTTGAACGCTTATACACGTTTTCCATATACTTCAATCAACTGGCGATGAATGTCTATGGGTGACAACGTTTTTGCGTGCAAAATCGGGTGACGAATTTCCCACCTGGCGGTGAAGGCGACAAAGAGCTCCAGTGTGCATGACTGTCAGGTTGGTACTGAGCGTCGCCAATAGGCGATTCTTGTTGGGATCGGTGGAGTGGGACAAAGACGACGGTGTTGTCAGATTTCGCCTAGCGTTGCGAACCTTATTTTGGAAACAACCGAAACTCTACAACAGTGAAATCTGTCAAGGATCATGTTATGGCTTGTACAAAATGCTTCTAATTTAATTATATCGTATAATTTCATCTTTCATCTTCTTTCTTTTTTGTTAATTTCAGGGTTGAGTGGAAAAACACATATAGGTGAACTGTGCCTTTTGGTGTATACTGAGTGTTTGATACACGAAGCAACTTTTTTTTGGTAGATTCAGAGGTTAACGTTTATTTACCAAAATCCGCAATGCTCTGAGTGCCACGGTTACTGAGAATAGGTTTTTTCGTTTTTGTGTTGAATTCCCTGAAATAGCGCAGACATATTTATTGATGATTAGTGATGCTTGCTTAATCAGAGCAACTGAATAGATAGAGTCTAAACGGTCAGAAATAAATGAATGACTTTGGACGTTCTAAAGTCGTAAAATGGTGCGGAGTAAATAAAAAACTTGAAACTCAAAATTCGCTTAAACAGAGACCCTTTTTGGAACTCGGCTTTATTTATCAAAGCTTTGAGCCCTAACACAGATAATTTATACAGCAGTTAAAACAGATAAAACGGTTAGGTATAGGGCTTGAAGTGACTTAAATTCTGAGATACGCCTCATGCCTTTTCAGTATTTCCACCGTTGTTGTCCGTAGTTCAAAGGCATCAAGTCTGGAGGTACTAGAGCCCGAGGAATAGGAGTGATCCTGCCATCACTCGAGTTTAGACAAGAATCGCCCAAGAAGAATTGTACGTTTTGGATACAGCGCAGCCGTCATCCTATCGGTTTCTTATTTTTGGACTATAATTACCCGAAAAATAAAAATCAAGATAACAGTGTTAGCTTCAGATGAGTGACTAGCGGAAAAGTCCCGTCATTTGATAGAATTCACTAAAACAAGATTTGTTGAACGTTTCCATAAGGAGCTTGTGACCATTAGGGTCCTTTTTTCAAACGCATAACCTCTAGTTTTGCTTGAACATTGTCAAAACAACTGTAAATAATGTGTTTTGTAGCTAGAAACACGGCAACCCGTGTCGAGATGCATTGGAACATGTCAAAATCTGCTTGCTAACGTATTGTAGTGCTCGTTTGTCCTATCAGTAAACGCAGAACTCGTATCGAAAAGCGAAGCTATAAAGCTAGATATCCAAAGCATGATACCGAATACTGTAACTGTCCACTGGGATGGCAAATTGTTGAAACCATTAACTCTAAACAAGTCTGAAGAAGCTCAGGCTCAGGCAATTTGAGGTGCTATTATTGACTGGAATCATTAAGATAAAGTTCAGATTCTACTATATGTTGTGATACTACTACAAATACGAGTCGCATTAACGCCGGTGTACGTCTCGAACAGAAATTTAATAAAGAAATGCTTATTTTTGTCTACGAATTGGTGTCCAGAGGCGTATTTGAACCAAAGATCGACCAAGTGACTATGCGCTTTCACATTCCAATGTTTAAAAATACAGACCTATACTGAAAATTTAAGATTTGACCGCCAGGAGCCATGCATCAACCTCGATGGCCAGAGCAATCTATTCATTAAAAATAGCAATAGGAAAGCTGGCTCTGTTAGATATCTGCCTGTTCATCGTGACAACACCCGTCAAACCGTGGTTGCAATGGACTTTAGCGGTAACAGCATTTTGGATGATTTGTTTGCTCACCCGACTACTAGTACGAGACGTTTGGCGTTACGTCATGGCGTATCCCAGAAATCGGTTTGGCGCATCTTGAGGAAAGCAGGGTTGCATCCATACCATTATCAAAGGGTGCAGCACCTGCATGAAGATGTGGATTGGCGTCCAAAATGCATTATGTCTACATGGATTTTAATAAAAACAAGAGACAATCCTGAATTCCCGAAAACAATTCTGTGGACAGATGAATCTCAATTCACGAGAGACGGCATCGTGAACTGTCGTAATTTACATAAGTGGTGCCTAAAAGATGAAAACCCTAGGCTGAAAAGGGCTTCAACATTTCAAGTGAAATTTTCTGTAAATGTGTGGGCCGCACTGATTGACAACTATTTGATTGGTCCAATAATACTCCCGAGGACATTAAACGGAGAGAGATTTCTGGAGCTTTTGCGGACTGAACTGCCCTTGCTGTTGGAAGAAGTGCCGCTGCAAACCCGTCGAAGAATGATGCTTCAAATGGATGGATGTCCTGCCCATTACTCGCTGATTGTCAGGTCTTTTCTTAATGAAAATTATCCAGGCCGCTGGATCGGTCGACAAGGACCTGTTGGGTGGCCGGCGCGTTCCCCAGATCTCACACCTCTCGACTATTTTTTATGGGGGACAATGAAACAAAGGGTGTACAGCAGTTCCATAAACAGCGAAGCGGAACTTGAAGAAAGAGTTTTGCGTGTTGCAAACGAAATCAAAAATGATCGCGAGATGATTCGTAGGGCAACTCATCAAATTTCACTTCGCGCTACAATGTGTTTGCACCAACGGGGTGGCCATTTTGAAAATTTGATGCATTAAGCCAAAATGATTATCCTATAGAGAAGTCTATTTGATTTTATTTGTTAAAGATAATGAATGATTCATGTAGGTTAATACTGTTGTTTTATTCCTACTCTGGCGTTGAACTGAGTTCACTGCTTTTTGAAACGCTGATTTAAAAACTTGTATCTAAGTAATAAACTTGCAATTTTTCACCATTTGGAAGCTAATAACATGTAGAATAACTTAAGATTTAAAAAAGGTAGGGTAAATAGGACAATTTTCATTGAAATTTAGCAATTGTTTTAAAAATCATTGAAAAAATAGTGAGTTTCAGCATATTCCTCTTTATTTTAAATTTATAGCATTTAATTTCGTGGAAATTTTCACTTTACTGGTACGGCCTATTATTTGCAATCACTACAAAATTTATTACAATATGATAGGACATTCAGTTTAAAAGTTGTAACGATTTATTTAAATAGGGTTAGCAGCTGACTCTACAAATTTTAAAATATTCATAAAAAATCATTTATTGTTTTTAATTTTTTTTGATAATTTTTCCGTCAATAAAATAAAGTGTAGTTTCCTTGATTTTGCTATGTGCACTTTATGAAGACTCACACTGTATAGTAGGAAACACCAACTTTATCACTCCCTAATCATATTTGCACCATAAAAATAACACATGTTGCAATTACAGCATATCAACCTATTTTCATTTCAATGCAAAATAAGTCTATAACGCATAGGTGGCTGTGAAAAATAAAAGCCATGACAATTGTTTTTATTAATCACAGCTGTCAGAATACGTTTAAAATAGTTTTGGGTAGTTAAGGTTTTCAAAATGGGTAGAGGAAAGGTTATTAGTGAGAAAATTCGGTTACTGATAATTAAATTTTTTAATTCTGGGAAATCAAACTCAGAAATTGCAACTTTGTTAGACTTATCCCGGTACAGTGTGTGAAATATTGTTAGAAGATATGACGTAACCGGTTCAGTTAATATTAAGCCAGGATATTATGTGAAAAACAGGCGTGCCAATTATTTATAATTAAGTGCTCTGTGGAGTGACGCTGTTGGAAGGAGAATTTCGAGGTCCACAACTCATAGAGAGGCCCACAAACTGGGATTTAGCACTTTCAAGGTAAGTTTTCTTATAAAAAAAGTGAAGTGAAAACCCTAAAGTTGCACAACTTGTTTATAGGCCAAAGAAAAGCCACTATTAATTCCACTGCAAAAGAAAAATTGGCTTAGCTGGGTTAAAGAACATAGACAATGGACACCTCAACAATGGTGTGCAATACAATGGAGTCATGAGGCCCGATTCGAAGTTTGTGTTGGTGACAGTCGCATTAGAGTTATTCGCAAAAAAAATTAAGCATTCCATGTTGACTGTCTGAGGAGAAAAGTGAAATTCCCAGCGTCCATTATGGTCTGGGGCAGTATGTCATTAGAAGGAGTAGAAAAACTTCATTTTATTGATGGAAATGTGGATATAAATAAATATTTGGCATTTTAGAAGAATCGCTTTTACCAGTGATGGAAGAATGTTTGACATCCGGCCAAGATTTTGTGTTTCAGCAAGATGGTGCAGCGTGCCATACCTCAAAAAAGGCTATAAAATGGATCGAAGAAAATAATGTACCACTTTTGAAATGGGTTTCTAGCAGTCCAGATCTGTCACCTATTGAAACTTTGTGGCACGAGATGAAAAAGGTTCTACGACAACATTCTGTTCGTACAATCACCGAACTGAGACAAAAGCTTCAAGAAGTATGGGATTGTTTTGCACCAAATTTTTGCCAAAACTTGGTTAACAATTATTGCTTTGTTAACTTCGCGCATTTATTCGCACATTGTTTATTTATTGAGATCTATTAGTTATAGGTCTAAGTGATTTCAAATGTGTATTTTTACGACTAGAGTGTATCCAAAATGTTTTTGAGAAAATAGTTTTAGAAGTAAATAGTTTCGTCATGTTTACTTCATAAAGGCATATTTCTGTACAAATCTTGAAGTAGTCCAACTGAAGGGGGAAGGGGCTCGTATGCCGAATAAATTGTCCTGCGTAGATATAATATGAAAACTGTTAAAATAATTCAGCATGAACTGCGATTCTCGAAATAGATATATACTGTCTTGCTTAGATGTACCTCAGATAGAGGTTAGTTGCTATGCTTTCGTGCGTTGTCCTGACCTGAGGTCAAGGCTAGGTTATAGATAGATAGTAGTTTTATTGTCCAACAGTGACCCATTAACAGGACAATATTATACAAAATCCATACAAAAGATACAAAACAAGCTATATAACAAAACAAAAATATCTCACGTATATCGTTGACCTACGTATGTATTAGCTGATGATGTTGCCAAAAGGCACAAAACGTCTGTCCACGGTTGACTGTCTGTAGTCGGGCGGACAAAATCAGTATGTTTAGATCGTAGCTTTCTTCGATTTTTTATTTCAGAGAAAAATGTCGACGACTTTATTTCAATTCAAAAGCAAGTCGTTGTTCAGTCGGCTTCAAATTGATGGCAGTTTCATGGACGAGTGTCCAATTTCAAGGCTACATAATGATTCTTTTCAACACGCTAAGAATAAGGTGCAGACACAGAGAGCAGTTATCGATACGGCAGAAACAGCAGTCAAGTTAATGCAGGATTTCCATAGCTTAATCACTGCTGATGACGAACAAAAACAATTTTTATTACCTTGGGTAGAAGAATACACAAGTACATTCTGACTGTAAAAAGAAAACTTTGAAAAGAAAATTTGGTAAATAATGTTCCTTTGCTGATAAATATCTAAGAAATACAGGGTGTCCGCAAAGTTGGGGTTTTCCTTTTCAGAAACAACTATCCTTGAAATAACAATGGTAATGTGTAGTGAAACGAGGGCGACCAAGTAAAAAAAAAAATAAAGGAAAAAGTACTCACTCTCCAGTTGACGAGAACGTCTCTGCCTGAAATCGAAAGTTATTCACCCCATTACGCGTGAACGTACGAGTAGATTCGTCTGTCACCAATACGCACTTCAAAAAGTCCGGATTATTGTCATGTTGATGCAACAACCACTCACAAAACCGCACCCTTGCTGGAAAATTGGCAGGTTGAAGGGCTTGTACACGTTGGACGTTTGCCACACTTTAGTTTTTGACACTTGCACGTCTCTAGCCACGTCTCTAGTGCTTGTTGAAGGATTCTCGTCTAGGCGATTCAGTAGTTCTTCCTCAACTTGCACCATTCGTGGTTGTCTAGGCCTCCCACTGTGCCCACCTCGAAATTCCTCCAAATGGCCCGTATCCCTGACTCTCTGGACCAGGTACACAAATCTGCGGGGCCTTGGATGATGTCGTCTAGGGAAACGATCTGCATACATTCGCGACGATTCTGTAGCATTTTGAAGACATTCGCCATAAATTAACAACATATCAACGAGTTCATTATTGGTGTATGAGTGTGCCATTATTATTTTTCTTTTGAAACGCAATTGATTATACGGGTTCGTTACCTCTATACGCGTGACACTTTACCGTCGGTTGAAGGTTGCATACTGACCTGACACACTGACCCCGACCCAGTTCTGTCGTCGGGTTCAGCTAGTAGCCGGTACCAGTCTGAGATATCGCGGGTCGCGGCTACAGGACGGTATTCAGATATTCTTGATGTTGCAGAGCCCTTTATCTCGGTTCCCTTAAGACATTGGTGTATATGGTACTAAGAAAAATTGCTTATGTTTTCAAGATCGACACATCATGTAAAGGAAAACCCCAACTTTGCGGACACCCTGTATAGGTAGGATACAAATTAATCAGTGTTTTATTTGTCGAATAAGAAATAGGTTTTGAAATTTATACATGGTTTCACTATTAACTTTGACGGAAAGTCGGCATGGGTCATCGTGCCTGATCGCAGTAATATGAATTTTTTGAGTTGTTAGAGTCAAATGGAAAAAATGAGTATCTCAATTCGAACAAAAAATTGTTTGTCCTCATAGGCTGGGACGCCCTAATGACCATGCCTGCAGGTAGCACCAGCTCATCTGTTTTGTTGGCTACCATTTCACTGCTGATGAAAACCTAAGTAGTAAGCAAATATTAGTTACCGTGATAATGTCAGAATCCAAGCCAAGCAAATTGACTCTGAATTAGTGGTCCTTCCAGGCGCAAAGCATTAAATAATGTGCGTACCTTCTGCCACACAGATTTCCTCCTCTGTTGGTCCTAACCATTCCACATGAAGTACTTTATGGATCGATATATCGTCCTCAAACTGGTAAAAACTGGATTATTTTTCATCCATTTTCATCAGATTCGCTGTTCACAAACAAGTTTGCGTCGGAGTTCATACACTTCAGTTGAAAAACTTATTTCTTTCCTTCCACCGGACGACTCCCATAACGTAAATTTCCAATAAAGTATAACAGTAAAGCTGAAAGAGGCAGCCCGTCCTCTCGGTCTCCGAAAATTCAATAAGACCCTCCAATATTTCACTGTAATCAGTTTGCTGTTGACAGATTTTCTGCAGACTACCCTCGAGTTTCAGCGACACGGCACTCTTTGACGGAAGACTACGATAGCTATGAGCGTGTTCATGTAGCTAACATGCAGGATGTTTTAAAAGTTGAGTCATTTACTTTAACAGCTTGTAAAGGGTGCGGCAGAGAGGACGGAAGTTTTTGGGATGGGTAGTACTCTCCGCCTCCGTCTACGAGAGAGGTGGGGAGGGTGCCGTCTGACTTGTGAGATCCTAGTATTATTTTACCAGTTGTCGTTATGGAGCCTTGGACGGCGGAGCCTCGCGTTTTCGCCTATGAGTGACGAAGTCCACTTTTACCTAAATAGCATCGTTAACCAGCAGAATTGTCGTTATTGGGCTAATGAAAATCCGCAACATGGACGTTATTCGCCCTTTCTTCCGTGGTCGCCTTATTTCCAGGTTTGGCGATGTTCATTGGCCTCCTCGGTCCCCAGATATATCCATATGCGATTTTGTCTTATGGGGACACCTCAAGGCTGAAGTATACGCGAACAAGCCCCGAACTCTGGACGAATTGAAGTGCGAAATTCGCGTGGAAGTCGCCCAAGTTGAGAGAGCGATGTTGGAGAGAGTCTACGCGAACTTCCAAGAACGCCTCCAGCACTGCATCAACGATTTCAGCCACCACATGCCTGATGTGATGTTCCACACTTGACTGTCTCAAATGCTATTTCCTTGTGAACCTGATTCCATGAATAAATTTGTTTTCGAGTAAAAATTAACTATTTTATGATTTTTTTAAAACCGTCCATCCTCTCTGCTGCACCCTGTATCGTCAAAAGAAGGTAATTCACCAAAAATTTCCATAATAAGAGAGCTAGTTTACATTATTAAAAATTATTTAAAAAAATCAATATCAAGTTGAACGGATACCGTTTTTGGAAAAACTGTTTAAAATTGTCCCCATTTGTTCGATTAACGCAAAATCTTGCTCAGCGAATGCATGACTCTTTACAAGCTTCGAAAATAAGATCCTGGTATCCACGGATCAAATCACAAACAATTTCAGTGTGCTGTTCCAGATCATTGACTGCTCCATCACGATACACCAACTCTTTCAAATAGCTCAACAGAAAAAAATAGCAAGGCGTTAAATCCGGGGAGCGAGCAGGCCATCAAATGGGTCCATTGCGTCGTATCCATCTGTTCGAAAATTCATTATTTAGATGTTCATGAACTTCTTGTTTAAAATGTGGTGGAGCCCCATCATGTAGGAAGCACATATTCTGTCACAAATTTAGAGGAAAATCTTCTGTTAAACTTTACCGTTCAGTCGAGGTGGACAAAAGTAGGGTCCAGTAAGCATGCCATTTACCACGCCAGCCCAAAAATTTAATGAAAATCTATGTTGAAATTGAGTTCTTTTGACAGCATGCCCAAACATGATTGTTGAGGAAATTGTGCCCTCCAACCGGTGAAGTACGGAAAAAAGCTGTTAAGGAGGTTAAAAAGCAATAACAGCAGCCGAGTTCTATGCTGAATAACTGGGCGCAGTCGGCAAATAATGCAAACCTGACAAGCTTTACAATATAACTACATAGTGCGGCAGAGAGGATGGACGATTTTAAAAAAATCATAAAATAGTTAATTTTTTACTCGAAAACAAATTTATTGATGGAATCAGGTTCACAAGGAAATAGCATTTGAGACGGTCAAGTGTGGAAAATCACATCAGGCATCTGGTGGCCGAAATCATTGATGCAGTGCTGGAGGCGTTCTTGGAAGTTCGCTTAGACTCTCTCCAACATCGCTCTTTCAACTTGGGCGACTTCCACGCGAATTTCGCCTTTCAATTCGTCGAGAGTTCGGGGCTTGTTCGCGTATACTCTAGCCTTGAGGTATCCCCATAAGAAAAAATCGCATATGGATAAATATGGGGACCGAGGAGGCCAATGAACATCGCCAAATTTGGGAATAAGGGAGGAGAGGGCGAATAACGTCATGGATGCTCGGGCTGTGTGGGCGGTCGCCCCATCCTGCTGGAACCACACACGTCGGATTGGAACACGTCGCCGTCGTAATTCAGGGAGAAAGAAGTTGGTGATCAAGTCGACGTAGCGCTCTGACTCCACGGTAACATCACGACCATTACCGTCTTCGAAGAAGTAAGGGCCAATGATGCAAGTTTGCGATACAGCGCATCAAACCGTTACTTTTGGGCTGTGCAGCGGTCTTTCGTGTAACTGTTGCGGATTTTCATTAGCCCAATAACGACAATTCTGCTGGTTAACCATGCTGTTTAGGTGAAGGTGGGCTTCGTCACTCACAAACAAAATGAGGTTCTCATTTTGATCGATCAGTGCTTCCATCTCACGTGCGAAGTTCATTCGTTGTGCATAATCTCCGGGCTGTAACTGTTGCACAATGGCCAATTTGTAGGGGTGAAAGCGGAGATCCATATGCAAAATTCGCCTTACCGAACGATCACTAAGGCAAAGTGCAGCAGCGTATTTCCGGGCAGATCGAGTCGGACTGCGAAGAAAGACCTGTCGAACGCGTTCAACATTTTCAGGAGTTCGAACTGTTCGCGGCGCTCCTCTTGGTCTTCTGTTGATCAGTTCACCATGCCTGCGAAGTGATTCAACCCAACGAAGGATGGTGTTTCGAGAGGGAACAGCTTTATTCCGATGAATGTTGAAGTGGCGACGAAACTCACGCTGTACGACGATGACTGACTCATTATTTCGGACGAAACAATCATTGGCGAAAACGCGGTGCTCCATTGTCCAAGGCTCCATAACGACAACTGGTAAAATAATGCTAGGATCTCACGAGTCAAACGGCACCCTCTCCACCTCTCTGGTAGATGGAGGCGGCGGATAGTGCTACCCATCCCAAAAACGTCCGTCCTCTCTGCCGCAGCATGTACAAATTGCAAAAAGATGGAAACCATTCACAGCTGGTGAGTACGTCAAAGATTGTTTCATACGAGGAGCTGAAGAACTGTTCCGTGATTTCAAAAACAAAACCGAAATCATGAAGAAAATAAAAGATATGCCATTATCTGCTAAAATAATACAAGATAGAACTTCTAAAATGTCTTCAAATGTAACACACATTCAAGTGGAAGACATTCAACTGGCTTCAGCTTTATCACTTGCTATGGTTGAGTCCTGCGACATAAAGGATATGGCACAAGTTACCCTTTTCGCTGGGTACCTATATGTCATCCCAAGGTCCAAAGGAAGAACTGCTAGGATTGTTGTCGCGCTCAGGACAAACTCGTGGAGAAAATATAGCAAATGCTGTGCAAAAATGCCTGGAACCGATATGAATAAAATAGTTTCCATAGCAACTGACGGATCCAGACGTATGACAGGCTACATAAAGGGATAACAAACCACGAAATTTTAACGTTTGACTGAATAGTCCATCAAGAGGCGCTCTGTGCCCAAACATTCCCGACCGAAATGGTTGACGCCACAGCATTTTGGCAATAGCACTCTATCATCGCCAGTTTGAGGAATTTCTTGAAGAAATAGAAAGCCAGTATTCTGACCTAATTCTGCACAATAGAGTGCGATGGTTTTCCAGGGGTAAGGTATTGAGACGTTTTGCTTCTTGCTTGACTGAAGTAAAAACATTCTTCCATGAAAAAGGGATTGTCCAGCGTGAATCGAAAGAAGACAAATGGCTTCAAAAATTCAACTTCATGGTGGATATCACAAAGAAACTAAACGAACTGAATGTCAAACTGCAAGGAAAGGGGAACCCAGCCTATGCCTTGCTTGGTTTGTTTCGAAAATAAATTACTTCTTTTGGTCGAAGACATGGATAGTGGTAAATTACTGCATTTTGAAGATCTGAAGCGATATCGCGAAGAAACTAATGACACAAATTACTTCAGCATTACTATAAAAAAATGAAGGATGGATTCGCTGAGAAATTTGAGGGATTCAAAAAAAACGCGACTACCCTGACGTTAATAATAAATCATGTCAACACAAATATAAGTGAGATCAACATTGAGCCATTTGGAATTGATGCTGATGTGTTTCATGTGCAACTGCTGGATTTGAAAACCATACATTTGTAACGTAGAGTGGTAAGTTCACAGAACTCACGTGCAAATTAGAAGAGTTGGAGGTCCATAAAAGCATGCTCGTTACGCTGCACGAGTAAATAAATAAAATAAATGCCGCGAGGTGAGACACTCATATTTGATTAATGGACTAGTTTTCCAGAATGCTTCAGTGAGGTGAAGAAGTTGGAATTTGAAGTGTTGGCGATCTTCTGGTCAACATATTCGTGCGAGCAAGCGTTCTCTTGCATGAATATAATAAATAGTAAAATAAGAAGCCAGCTAAGAAATAAAAATTTAGAGGCGTGCTTAAAACTAAAAACAACAAGTTATGTGCCATATTTAACAAAACGTTCAGAGGACATGCAAGGCCAATACTCCCATTGATGTAACACATGTAAATATCATACAAAAATTGAAGTTATATTATTTTATTACTAATTCGATTACTCTAGCAGAGGTAGCTGAAACACTTAAATACGTTTTGTGCGAATCATTTGTATTTTTTTATGTGAATAAATATTATTTCATATTTAAAGCTATTTATTTGAAATCAAAAATCAAATTTATATGCCTTATCCTAATCAAACACCATAATATTGAAACAAAAATGTTAGTGGCTCTTTAAAAACTGTGAAATTTTGTAAATTGTAACTTTTGGCTCTTCCACCTCAAAAGGTTGCCGACCTCTGTTTCAGGTTGATCTTTAGGTTGTAACGCTTGTACCTGTTGATAATGATAAGGATACTACTGTTCTTGTAGTATTGTTTTAAAGGAAACGTTTCCCCATACAACCTGCATGCTGCGGCTGCATTTTGTTGGCACTCTTCGTATGTTAGTATTACGACCACTAGTTCATTGTTTTCATAAGCATGGACCATTTTTTCGCACAGAATAATCAGACAAATAAAAGTATACGCACTATTAAAAGACTGATACAACTGATCGAACCAAAAGACGCAGTGGTCGAGAATATCAAAAAATCTATGTTACAACATTCTTATTTTTCAAATGTTAAACCATTTACCATTTCTTTTATTATGCAACTTTCATCTAGGTGATTTTCTGTATATCAACTCCTACAAACAGTTGAAATAAATGACTCAACTTTGAAGACACCCTGTATAAAAAGCGACATACAATGCAATTATATCTCAATTTTTTGACGTTGGTATAATTATATGCCTCTAGCCTCAGTAATTCTACGCACATATTAGACATTTTTCACTTAAAATAGATGTCCCCGTACATTTACTCTTAAAAATATCTCCAACAGTCGGGTGTCGACACGTGGTCTCCTGATGGACAAGCGTCGTGATCTGAGGTCGTACGCCACAGTCGGCAATCACTTCCGCACTGCTGTGTGCTGTATGCACTGTACATGGTGAACGTATATATCGATGTTCACGCGGGATTGGTCATCACAACGATCATGTGGGCCTACACGGGGAGGAGGAAGGTCATTCAAGTTTTTGTTATATACACGCATGCTAGTATACTTTTTTTCTAAAAAGGAATTTTTTTTTAATTTTTTTTTATATCGAAACAGCCGCGCAGGCAGAAGCCTAAATGCCGGAACACCGCGGCTGCTATGATGATCCCAAAGAAACCCTGTTAATACGAGTGTTCAACCGCCTAAGGTTAGTAGAACTGGGAAAAGCTTCCTCCCGTAGATTATTCCACAATCTAGACACCCTCGGGACAAAGGAGCGGTCGTATCCGCCAGTTCTGGATGTACGAAGTTTGACACGGTTAGGATAGGACGCCGAAGTCAGGCGGGTCTGTCTGGCAGGCACATCGCGCGGCAGCATCTTGGAAGAGAGCTCTGAGGAGCAAAGCCCGTTGGTGTAGCGATAGAAAAGAGCTAGATCGCCGACGGCTCGCCGGTGCGAAAGAGTCCCGAGACTGTCTGTTAGAGAAGAGTCATCGATCAGTCGGACCGCCCTCCTCTGGACAGCATCGAGCATGGACAATGTAGTCGGGGCGGCAGCACCCCAAATGTGTGAGCAATACTCGAGGCTAGGCCTTATCTGGGCCTTGTATAGAGTGAGAAGGTCATGCGGAGAAAAGTACTTCTTAGCCCTAAACAAATAGCCTAGCTTTTTCCCAGCAGCTGCAGCTATTGAAGAGATGTGTTCGTGCCAGATCAGGTCCTCGGCGATCTGGACTCCGACCAGCCGAACTGAATGGCTCTTTGGTAGAACTCGACCGTCCATCGAAACTGTATGAGCGCTAGGACGCTTTTTGTTAGTCAAAGTACAGTACTTTGTTTTGGAAGCATTGAACTGTACAAGATTGTTGCGTCCCCAAGCAGTGATAGTCTCCAGGTCTCTCGTCAGAGAAGAAGTCGTCGCCAGTCTTCTTTTTTCCAGCTCAGCGGCAGAGATCGGCCTGTCACTCTGAACTCCTGCATGTAGAGTGCTGTCACCAGCGAAGCTGTGGATCGGGTTGATCGTGCAGGAAAGGAGGTCGTTGATATGTAAGAGAAACAGTGTTGGAGCCAAGACCGATCCCTGGGGAACACCCGCGTTGACGTTGTGGGATGAAGAGGAGAATCCGTCAATTACGACGGATATCTTGCAGACTTTCTCAGCGCTTAATCAGACATTGAGGCCAATCAGAAGACGCATCGATGTGAACACGACGCTAAAAGTTTGTGCACAATAACTGGTCGCCACCGTTGACACCATCGCGGACGTGAGCTGAGCGCGTTGGTTTGGCCTGGCCTTAATGGATCTGCAGAGCCGTATGCTCCGCTGTTCGATTTTCGTGCGCCGGCGTGCATGACCTCACGCGGAGAGTGATTATTATTTCGGTTGATATGGATAATGGCCAAACGGCTGGACGGATTTTCACATATGAGGTGTCGTTGGATTCGTCTTAGCGGTGCGAGTAACACTAGCTACATTGTAATTTTATAAAAAACAAAATGGTGAATTATAATAAAAGATTTTAACCTTATAATTAGTACCTGATATTCTACAGATCAAACGGCTATGTTCTCTGACATGTTTATGTCATAATACTGTACTACATTTATCCTTATTCCACAGAACATCCTAAGTACATGTAAGTGTGAAAATGTACGCAACTCGAAAAGTACAAAAATGGAGTTATCTTCTTTTCGCAGTAAGGTGGTGGTATAACAATAAATGGAAATGACTTAGTCTAAGCAACAATTTTTTTCCATTTCCTTTTACGATTTTTCTGGTCTTTCAAACTTTTATTCAGTCCTTTGATCCGGAAGAACATCCTTGACCTGAAAAACAGTTTTTTAGATTTTTCAGGGCAGTCAATGTTGCTGCTCTTCAACAGAAGTTCACCTATAAAATTTTGCTTTTTTGTCACTATTCCGTCCCCATTGAATGTAGTGAATACCTTGTTGCGGCAGGTTCTGATAATCCACCCTCACTAAGATGGTCTATCAATGAATAAGTTTCAATTGAGGAACTTTTCAACCTCTCATCCTGCAATTTATTGCGAACAAAGCCGGCCAAATTTCTCAGCCCGTCATGCTCGAGCTCATCTATTTCTTCCACTAAAACTTGCTCGGTACAGTCAGCTGATACTTCAGGTGCATTCAGTTTATTCTCGTTAATGATGAGATTACTGGTTAGTGGAAAGTCTGGAGTATTCTCTGACTCTACGCTGCAATAGGTACTCTGAGTATGCGCCTTCGTTTCGCCACAACATATAAGACCTTAGTCTATACTTAAACTCTAGAGGACTTGTATGGTCATGAAGACCATCTTTTGACCTAATTACTCCGAAAAAGTTTTCTATCACATCTTGATTAATTCGTCTTGTTAACAGGTATTGGACGCTGAAGCGCCGTTTCAGATCATCTAGAGCATTTTCTAACAAACCCTAGCGCTTTTTACATTGACTTTGTCTTATCTTTTTGTGAGATGTAGCCATTTTTTTGCTAAAGTTTGGGTCTTGAGAAAAACTGTGGAACTTCATGTCTTTGCAAAGATTCCGTTTAAAATGATTGCCGGAATTACATCCCACAGCAGCACACCGCATTTTTATCAATTTATCAACCACACAGGGTATATAAGGTATGTATAACTAATACAACAAACCACAAAACCACCAAAAAAAACCAACAAATCGCACTATATAGTCTTAACCACAATACACGTGAACTGCAGTAATTTTACGACAATCCCGCCGCTGGTAACCACGAGCCGATAACTCTCCGGGTGACGTCACATGCGCAAGATCCTATCTTCAGGGTATCTGTATCGTGATAAATCTCAATAGAGTCGCGCAGACACAGAGGCAGTCAGACTGCTCCGGCCAGTGTGAACGCTGGCGTTCTTGCATCCTATTGTCAGAGATACAAAGAACACGTGGAACGCCTCGTTATCATGATGGCTTCCATAGCAAAATTAATTGATTTAGTAAGGGAAGTCGGACTATCGAATACATGATTCACTTACAAGTAGTGTTCGTAAAATGAAACGCAGTGTTCGAGACTGCCTCCTGTCTGTGTTAGAACTTGTAAGAGGAACTGACCTGACGAACGCAGCTTCGTATAACTTATATATATTTATCTATCCTACAAAGAAATGCTAGTCCAAGAGTGGGCTTCGGTCGCACATAATTTTCTGTAAGCAGCCTGTGTGAAGGAGTATTCGAGATAACCCTCTGACTATTCATGTTGCGTACATTTGCGTAATAATCATATGTCATTAACAAGGCTCTGTTTTTTTAGAAAAACAAACTGAGTTTTGAGAAAAGCAAGGTTTTTGAAGGAGAAGAACGATAAAGAAAAATTCAAAATTCATGTTGCAGATTAATCTGTAACTTGAAAAAGTATGACCACCCTACCTCCTCGTTCATAAAATTGTTATGATTAGACATCTAGTCCTAATCTATTTAAATTTTATTTACTATGCTATATCAATAAGCTTTTACTTACCACAACTCCCCCATTTTTGAATTATAAATTGAAGTTATGTGATTTTACGCACGTGTTCATTTTGTTGATAGACAGTTTAAGGGTTAAGTGTAGACTAGCTTATGCTAAACTTCGCCCAATGAAGACGTTTAATTATTATGATTATTTTAGGTTTTTATTCAAGGTTATTCCTGGCATTAGACGAGGTACGGCTGTTGCTCACCAGCACTCTCGCCTATTCTTGGTTCAAGAATTGTTGCATTATTCCTGTCGTATTTAGTATGGCAGCTTTCTGTAAGAAATTGTCCAAGATCCACATTTTCTTCACTTCGTTTGCTAATTCTGTATATCTTCGTTTTTTCTCTGCAATCACCGGCGGATTTAGAGAGGGGGCGCCCCCCCCCCTAGATGTCTGACATTTGCTTTTACAATCTAACACCATTGTGTTACTTTATGTCACATCATCGTGACAGAGGCATACTAACTATAAGTTATAGCTATATGAATTGAGCATTATGATTTTTTTGGTATCCTGTGCTATTCCAAATGACATCACTTATTTACAGCACAACTTTTACGACTTATACGTATGTACGAGTATTATGACTTGTGACAAATCTAAGCCTGGGTAATATATTAGTTATACAGATTGCACTTAAAAAGTGATTTATGTTCCGTTTGTTGCTCAATAGTAATTTGAAAAGTGTGCAAAGCTTGACTGATTTTGTTCGGGGTTGGTGTTGCAGCGAAGCACTATGTTAGATGAATGCCTAAATTGGAAATAGACATTTATGAGATTTGTTTAGCGGTGCGCCTGTGGCCTGTCTATAAACTGCGTCGATCGATGCTCAAAATCAATACCACACGTCCCGCATCTCTTCTCGCGTATGTGTCTATTTATGTTGCTATATTGAATTCGTCTAAATCACAGAGCTGCTGCACTATACGTGAATACGTACAGCCCTGTATTCCTGTACTTGTTTAGTACAAACATACATTATCAAAATAATTACGATCTAACAGATATAGTTTTTTCCAAGTATTTCCAACATTTCTACATGCGATCAACACTGGTTCGAAAACTGAGAAAACAACTATGCCGTAAATCTAAGTTCGACAACGAAAGTCTGAAAGGTAACTGTAACATCTATATTGAATTTCAAAAACCTCAACTCCTACTGAGCGGGGCCGTGGCAATTGCTTGTTCCGGAAGTTGTTGTATCCAGCATACAACTTCTTCCCGTACAAGTGATTGTACACGCGTTAAGGAGTACCTCAGTACCGATTGCTGGGTGGCGGTACAAGTCCGCCAACGGTCCACTTTAAGTCTATTTAATATCATTAACACGCAAAAAGAAGGTGGTAGACAAGGACCAGTCGACCAAGGCGGTACCACCCTATAGCTTATAAATGTCCGCATGTTTCCAAACCTAAGCTATGGTTATCTTCCAAAACAAAGAGATTAATGATGATGGATCCCTCGAGTACTAAGAATTCCGGATGTAAGCTCACTCCACTCTCAGAATGTCCGGGTGGACTCGAGGGAATAACATCGAAGATAAAATTTGTTTCTCGAACATCTGCGGGATAAACAGCCACATTGATGCAATGACGTTAATTTGCTTTGGTTGGGCTCAAACAAGACCGATGCAGCAGGTCGTGCAGTTAAAGCGTTCGCTCTTACTTAAGGGCTCACCCAGATGGTGATGGGAGCTACATTTTTGCCCCGCGTCTCGTCACATGCCAATATCCTGCTGGATCTCTTTCTGGCCACGCATTCTGTCCCTTACAGCTCTGCTGTCCTGTCTCCCCTGGGTAACTCAGACCACTGTATTGCGGAGGTTGGGTTTCGGTCAGAACCCGCTGTGTCAGCAGAAACTCGCACATGCCGCAAAATTTGGCATTACGGACATGCCAACTGGCAGGGGCTCAGAGACTTCTTCTCTACCTTTCCTTGGAGAAATGTCTGTTTCACTGGCGCGGATGCGTCGGCTGTCTGTTCTTCGATAACCGAAATTATCCACGTCGGAGTGGAGGAGTACATACCTCATACTGCTGATATAATAGAAGTGCTTGATTGTGTCAGTATTTGCACCACTTCCTTGATTTGTTTAATGTGCAGTTCAAAGTCTTAATCCTTAAGCTTATTACATACAAGTATACCCCGTTGCGCAATTTGTCTATAGGCGGTCTGAAGACGGTCCCGAGACACGATCTATAGATGGTCTACAGACATCCTTCTTTGTCTTGTCTAGCGTCCATACGATAATGTCAATTTTTTGGTCTCATCCGGCAATCAAAGACATTTGTGAGGAATGGACTGGAATTATGTCTCAAGGTCCCTCAGAATGTTTTACTTATTTTTTGTCGGTTAACAGAGCAATGAAGTTTTTTATGTTTGAATCTTTAATATTATTACATTAGTTAATTATAAATACCACGTACATATTTTGTTCTCATATAATAAAATATTGGCTTTCTGAGGATTTCTGAGCAATTTCCAATTTCAAGATGGCCTTGACTAGATAGAACACAATGGATTTAAGGAGCAATAATAGGATAAATTCTAGAAGTTCCACTGAGGTTAAAAAATCACCAATCGTTTTCGTTTCTTGTTTGTTCCTTACAACTATATCAGGCTGATTGCATGTGATACTTCTATCTGACAAATTGGTTAAGGCTTTCGCGACCAGTTGATAAACTGCTGTCTTGATTCGGGTCTAAAGGCCGTCGTCGGTTGGAATTTCTTCCTAACGTTTCGCTAGCACGAGTGGCTCATTCTCCAGAGACGTTTGGAATCAGACCGGAAGAACTGTGGCGTCACATAAGCTCTAAAACATCCCTCAAATTTATTTGCTGCCTTTGTCGCTCTCCATCGAACCACAACTGGCATGATCTCCTTGAATACCTCGCTGTCAAAATCGAGTTCCTAAACATCAATCACTGCACTTGTACTCCTAGGTGATTTCAATGTCAATAATGAGCTCTGGTTGGACTCAAACAAGGCCGATGCAACAGGTCGTGCAGCTAGCTGAAAAGTTCGCTATTACCCAAGGGCTGACCTATCTCGTGGCCCACTGCTGTCCTGTCTCCCATGGGTAACTCAGCCTACGTGGTTGTGAAGGTTAGGTTTCGGTCAGAACTTGCTGTGACAGCAAAAACTCGCTCAGGCCGCAAAATTTGGCATTATTCGTGCCGACTGAGAGGCACTCAGAAACTTTTTCTTTACCTTCCCTTGCAGAAATGTTTGTTTCTCTGACGCAGATGCGATATAACAGTCAGGCACAGGGTAATGTCGCAGCGCAACGGCAGTCGGTCTTTCTGGATGCTCTCCAAGCTGATTAAAAGGAACTTACACCACCTACGTGTCAAGATGGAACGATTGCAACCGACTATAAGACTAAGGCGGATGTGCTTGCCAAGATCTTTGCTGCCAAGTCCACCATGGGTGCTGCATTCACGCTCGATACGGTCCAGAGGAAGGCTGTACGACTGATCGATGACTCGTCTCTAGCAGACAGTGTCGGGACCCTTCGCACCGCCGGAATCCAGCGTGCTTTCTATTGGTTGCGGTTTCAACACTTTTCGCGCCAATAGACCTGGAGCAAAGCATATAGCTTACCAGCTTTCCCTACCTAAAACGTCATCACAAAAAGCTTTTCTAACAAACTTGCTTTTAATGCGAGTTTGATCGTGCAAGAGGAACTAAAGTATCGATCATAGAGGAAAAGCACCTGTTCCGCTATACCGCACACAGTTAAGGGGAGTTCAGGTACTCTGAGAACGCTTACCGTCCGGCAACCGAAGTTTTGAGGTTAACAACGACCAGCGAAGTTTCGTTCCTTAGGTTTCAGGTTAATTAGACTTCTCAAGCCAATTCCTGGCTGTAATTAACGTGGAACGGGAACGCGATTTCAGGGGTGTGCGCTAGGTAACGTATGTCCTAAAAGTTTTGTCTCACATTATTTGTCGGATTTCTTTTAATGGAGAAATTTATTTAAACACAAACTAGTTGTCATTAATCACAACTTAATACTGGACTAAAAATCTACTATCGAATTATGTGGAGTGGTCCATTCTGCTCTACCAGACGAAACCTTCTTCGAATGTCTCTCTTGAGGTCATGCACGGAATTCAGATCAATTTCTCTCAGTTTTTCGTAAAATGGCTGTCTTGATTGTTCTCCACCTTGGGCTACCAAGCCTCCATGATAAACCTTCCTAGACAGTAGAGCCCAACAATTCTCTGTTGGGCTAGGCTGCGGCAAGTTTGGAGAATTATCGTTTTTGGGAACAAAAGCTATGTTATGTTGTTGAAGCCAGTTTTGGGTATCTCTTGAGTAATGACCAAAACATGATATGGTCATTAGCATGATGTGCGTGGACAAACTGAAGCAGGTTATCAATATAGCTCAGACTCTTCCCACAAAAGGTTGAAGTACACCCCTGTTAGAAATTGCGCACCAGAAAAGGTTTAATCGGCAAAATTCGCTTTATGTTTGTGTCTAACATTGTCAGGGCATTCCTCTACGTTGTCCGTATAAAATATGTTGTTTTCCTTCATTTCAGAATTACTCGAAGTGAAATACTTTTCGTCATCTAAAATAATGATTTCTTCATTGGGTCACCTAAGTCTCTTTCGATATTTAAGACCATTCCTCCTCTATTCCAAAGATTTCCTACTCTTAGAAGATCTGTATTGACGAGCCAGTCTCCTTGTTGACATTCCAATTGGATTTTTTGCTCTTCTCACCGATCCCTCTGACCTATGTGCAGTAAATGCACGTGGTCTTCTAGTTTTTGGGAGATTCAGACAGAGCATTCCCTGTTTGTTCTACTAACCTTAGGCAGTTCAAAAAGCGTATTAACAAAATTTCTTTGGGATAATTATAGCAGCTGCGGTGTTCCGGCATTTAGGCTTCTGCCTGCGCGGCTGCTTCGATGTATAAAGAAAGGCTTGTCCGTCGGGCGTTAGCAGCTATGTTTATACTCAATCACATTTCTTTTGTCCCATCTACCTAAAGAAGTAATGGCATCAGTACGAAAGCTTACAACTACACGATTGTGACGATTGCGGATGGATGGCAGTGGATTACACAAAATAACAGCAAAATGGCATTTATAGGTGGTGTTCATGGCGCAATACATATTTCAAATTTTTTTGGGTCCATCTAGGTTACATGAACTGCCGAGACAAGAGAAAGTAAACATTTACAACAATACATATGATGATTTTAATCGATTGCCAAAACAATGCAAGCCGCTTTAGTTCCGTATCGTTGTATAAGCAAATTAAAAGGCAGTTATTTTCATTTTTCAGGTGGTTTCCGAGTTGATTCTATAGATGAAAATAATTCCCTGTAACTAGAAAAGCTCCTGGAAACTGAGAGGTGGATGCAATATAGAAACGCGCTTCCAGCAAGGAAATTTAATAATGTTTTCTTGCGACGTACTGGGATAATACACTGGATTACTATGGGTACACATTAAAAATTACGTGAGCCAGACTGATGAATTTCCTTTATATGGGATAGTGCCCACTTATTGTAAAATATGTATTTATGATCGTTTGGAAACATGGGACAACAATTTAAGATGACATTCATACGAATATTCTTATTATATGATCATTTTGACCATTTTTGTATACCGAAGCAGTCGCACAGGCAGAAACCTAGTGTAAATGCTAGAGCACTGCGGCTGCTATGAGGATCCCAACGAAATTTTGATTATCCGATTTTTGAACTGCCTAAGGTTAGTAGAACTGGGAGAAGCTTCCCTTTGTAGATTCTTACGCAATATCGACAACCTCGGGGTGATCGTATTGGCCGGTTCTGGATGTACGAAGTTCGACAGGGTTAGAAAGAGAAGCCGAAGTCAAGCGGGTCTGTCTGCAATCGAAACTGGATGAGCGCTAGGACGCTTTTTGTTCGACAAGGTATAGCACTGTGTTTTAGAAGCATTAAACTGTACAAGATTGTCAAAATTCCAGTACGTAGAGATCTGTCATCGGCAAAGCAGTGGATTGGGTTGACGGTACAGGATAGGAGATCGTTGATATCTAAGAGGAATAGAGTCGGAGCTAATCCTTGGGGAACACCCGCGTTGACGTTGTGGGATAAAGGGGATAACCCGTCATCTGCAAAGCTTTTCTGGGAGGCCATAGGATGGCAGCGTGCCACAGCTGATCGAACGCTTCCGAAATATCAAGGGCAACGACATGAGCCTCACCATAATATTGGATGACTTTACTCCATAATTGTGAGACATAAGCTAGGAGGTCCCCTGTGGATCGCTGGTACCGGAAACCATACTGCTTGTCGCGAATCAAGCCGTGACGTTCGAAGCAGTCCAGAAGCTCGCGACTTACGCACCTCTCCATCACCTTACTTATAACAGAAAGCAGAGCTATAGGCCTGTAGTTGTAAGGGTCGGTTCTAGATCCTTTTTTGGGATGAGTTGGACATGATAAAATTTTCAGTTTTCTGGGGAGGTGCCGGATTCATAAGATATCTGGAAGAGACGCGCAAGAACTGGAGCAAGCTCCGCTGCACACATCTTCAGTACACGGGCAGGAATCAAATCTAGAGCAGAAGCTTTGTTGATGTCAACTGACAAGGTCGCCCATCTTACGGTCATTTGCCTGAATGTTACTTTCCGCATAGTGTAAGGGAACCGTTTGGATCGACGGCACTTGGGCGTTGGGAGGGATGTCAATGTTGGAGTTGGCAGCAAAGATCTGGGCAAGCACTTCCGCCTTGGCCTTTGGGTTAGTTACAATCGTTCTATCCTGACACGTAACTAGTGGAAGGCTGCCGTGTGAGCAGTTCTTTTCAATCTGCTTGGCCAGCGTCCAGACAAATCGACTGCCACTGCGCTGCGACGTCACCCTGTGCCTTTTATATAATACGGACGGAACTGGTAGAGAAATCGTTCGATTGGCAATGTCAGCAAAAATATTCGCCGTATTATTAGCTAGCCTAAGAGTCGATTCTTATGAAGAGAGAGTACTAAGAATAAAAACTGCAGCAATTTCACATATATTTAAAAAATTCAATCAAAATTCGCAATCAGCTTACTGTTTGGGAGCGAATGCAACTATTGACGAGATGTTGGTCGGTTTTACGGGCAGGTGTAAATTCAAAATGTATTTACCAAGCAAGCCTGTATAATATGGTTTGAAAGGGCAATGCCTTGTTGATGCTCGCACCCACTACATATACAATACATATATTTATTGTGGCAAGGGCACCGATTCGCTAGAGGATATTATAGAAAAAGAAAACCGCTTTTCTGTTCCAACGCAAGCTGTTGTTCGTCTTTGTAAGCCCATATTTGGAAGCAACAGAAATATTACCGGCGATAACTGGTATTCCTCAATAGAACTCATAGAATATCTCATCAAAAACAAACTCACTTACGTGGGTACTATGAAAAAAACAAACGTGAAATACCCATAGAGTTTCTACCTTCTAAAACAAGACCGGTGGGATCCACACTATATGGCTTTACAAATAACAAAACATTGATTTCCAGAGTACCAAAGAAAAATAAAGCTGTAATAATGATTTCTTCGATGCATCACTCCAAGCAGGAAGACAGCGGTTTGCCAGAAATTAATGCCTTTTATAATAACACAAAATCTGGAGTGGATGCTGTAGATGAAAAATGTAGTAAATATTGCTGTAGCAGAAGTACGCATCGCTGGCCTATGGCTCTGTTTTACAGAATTGTGGATATGTCTTTAATAAATGCATTCATCATCCATCAGTCTTGAGTCAACGCAAATAGGCTACAAAGAATAGATTTTTCAAAATTATTGGCCAAACAACTGTATGAACCACTTCTGCGTGAAAGATCCCAAAAAACAAATTTGCCAAGAGAGTTGAAAGCAGGTATTTTCAGAATTCTGAAGATTGCCCAGGAGACACCAGCCAACGCTCCAGAAGCTTCGACTAGAAGTCAGAGGCAATATTGTTTTATCTGTGACCCAAAATTAAAAAGAAAAACTGATTATTTATGTGTTCAATGCAAAAAACCGATATGTTTAAAATGTTCCAAAAAAATGTGTATTCAATGCATTGAAAATATAGAAGAGTCATAATTTTTTCTTTCTTTTTTAGGAATCTCTGAACCATTGTTATTTTTTTTGTTTACGGTTGGAAATCAATATTATTCTTTTTATTTCTAGTTTAGACATTGTGAAACATGGTTTCAATGTGAAAAGTTGTTATTTTTCAGTTTTGCTTTTAAAATGAAGATCAACAGAATGCAATACTTATCTTTGTTAACATTTTTAGTTTTAGATTTTGTTTGCAGTAGTTATGTACTTAAATGA
The DNA here is from genome assembly GCA_963669975.1 of Acanthoscelides obtectus. Classification (NCBI taxonomy): domain Eukaryota; kingdom Metazoa; phylum Arthropoda; class Insecta; order Coleoptera; family Chrysomelidae; genus Acanthoscelides; species Acanthoscelides obtectus. Next base: position 107,400,957 of record CAVLJG010000005.1, on the reverse strand, counting down.
TTATAAACATAAAAGTGTTGTTTGTACATACCTATGTTTCATTATCTAACAAAAAACGTCTATTTCTTTGAACAGTTGAAAAAATAACACCATTTTTTATTTTGGAGTCCCAGGGACTCCGCAACGCCATATGTGTAAAAATTTCCGGCCACGCCGGTTAAGGGTTAAGAAATTTGAATACAGCGTGGGATTTAACTGTTGTGAATCTGAAATAATCTTCACTAGCTTGCATTATATGGGTATCGTATTTTCTAAGCATATCAATTCGAAGTTGACTTTTAGCCAAATTTGGGGCGCTATTGAAATGTGCGTTCACAGTGTTGCTATACTTTAACTTGAGTGGTAGTTCAGATAACTTTTTTCGTGCAGAATCACCAAAGATCTAAGTGAGTTCTATGTTGATTTTTTATTTCTTTTGGTGAGGATGTAACTCAAATACGCAGCTTTCTCTCTTCTGATCGCACCAGTAACATAATTTCTTAACCCCTTATAGTAATTGTAAGCCGCTGTACTTTCAATACATTTATATTTTTTAAAAGCTTTATCTCTAAGTGACATCAGTATTTTTAAATTATATGTACGCCAAGGAGCAGGCGGCTTACTAACCCTCACTGCGTGCCGGTCTTTGGCATTGCGATCCGCTTCGCTATATTTGTTTCTGAACTCAACGTCGGATTGTCTGTTCTCTACAATGGGGTTTTGTGATAAAGTTATGTGTGCCTTGATCTTCTGCTTCTGTTACACGATTTGTTGAACCAGCTGTTGGACAGTGAGTTAGGCACATTTACTGTCTTCAATTGCACGACATGGTGCATCGGTCTTGTTTGAGTCCAACCAAACCTCATTATGGGTGTTGAAATCACCGAGAAGAACTACATCTGAAGCAAGGTGATGTTCAAGAAGTCGATCTTGACGGCGAGGCATTCAAGTAGGTCATCCCAGTTATGGTCCGAGGGAGAGTGGTAAAGGCAGCTAATAAATTTGGGGGACGTTTTGGAGTTGAGGCGAAGCCGCAGAATATTCTTCCGGTCTGATTCCGAAGAAACATCTCTGGAGCAGGAAAGACTGCTGTGGTCAAAAGCCACAACTCCCCCGTTCTCTCTCAGATTAGAGTGCACCTCGTAATTTGGGAAACTAAGACGGTTAATCGGTGAAGAGTCTGAGATTTTTGTCTCCGCCAAGAAAAGCATGGCGGGACGATTGGATTGCAAGTAGTGATGAACAACATTAATGTTGCTGTTAATCCCGCAGATATTCGTGAAACAAATATTTTATCTTCGATGTTGTTCCCTCGAGACAACACCCTCCACCCGGACAGTCCAAGAGTGGAGTGAGTTTCTCTGTCGTCATTTGGAACCATTTCTACGATGAATGTGTCGCCCACTGTGTCTTTTCCGCATACACGTCAGACTAATACTGAATGGAAATTTAACCGAAAGCGTGTACCCAAAGAATAAGAATGGTAAATCCCCGACCAACAAGACCCTAATTCACGCCGGTCAGAAATGCACCACATAGGCTGCGTTTGCACCGAAAGATTAAAGTCGGTGAGTCTCCGGCTTATTGGAGAAAGTCTCTGCGAAGATAACGCAGCGCGATTGAGAAATGGAGAAGCGATACTATCAGCAGAAAAAAAAAACAAGGCCGTTTCTTTTTATTTAGTTTTTTTTTATACTCCAACTACCACGAATGCCTAAGGCCTAAGCACCCATTGGGTACCGTGGGGTTATAGGGGGATACATGGGAAAGGGGGAACGCCACACGGACTCTGGCGAGGGAACACGTGTGCATGCAACATGCACACATTCTGGCTCCGCCTACGAGATCCGCCGGGTGGTACCTCCGCGTTCGACAGTCAGAGACCATCTGCCACCTACGGACAATCACAACATCCATAGCCAAGAGAAAAATTTCTCTTGGGACGGGACTCGAACCCGCACGGCGCACGGCGACTGATCAGGAGACCGAAGAGTCTACTACTGCGGCCACCGCTGCTGCCTTTTGTCCGGTTAGAAGAATATTCGCTAGTGTCCGCGTCTGTTCGAGATACTGTCCGTCCAAGAGAGAGTTAACAAAATGCAAATTAAAGGAGGTGACGGTGTGAAAGGACTAATTTCACTCTATATGTGTTTTCATACACACCTCAGCTACAACTTCAGAACTCCGTCTCGCAATTATCGTTATCGAATCGCACATGTTACCTATCGTTATATTTTCAAGGATATCTTAGAATATTCAAGCGAGAGTAGGAAGATACAATAAATCAATAAGCTTCTGATGTGATATTTCCGTTGAACTCATTAAAGGAAGACTTGAGGAGGCTTCTTATGTACTTTCCTTATATTCCTTTCTGCTTTTAGATGGAGTAATTTCCGTTTTAAATTCCTCAAAAGAATTTTCTGTGCAGCGCTTCGAGGCAAGAAAACTTTACAACCTCATCGCTGAATGTAGAGGAATCTAAAACTCGTATAATTTCAAGGTATACTGTATCTCTAGATAGCGTCCATTAGAGAATAAGACAAAAACTTGAAAGCACATTGACGTTTGATTTCCCATATATATTCAGTGACATTAGAAGTGTTAAACCCAGACAAAATCATTTCTTCAGCTTGACTTTTTGGCAATGAGGTAGTCCTACTTCAAGAATGAAACGATAACATTCTCAAAGTATTAGACAAATTGTGGAAGTACAGGACGACATCTTAAAAACGATTGAAACAAAAAGATTACTTTGGTATGGTCAACTTCAAAGTATGGATAACACAAGATAGCCAAAAAAAGTCTATGAGTGGGTACCACCAGAGCATCGCAAACGTGGCAGACCTCCAAGAAGTTGGAAGCAAGATGTTGAGAGTCCAGTGGACTCCAAGAGGGAGACTGAATGCACCGAAAGATGTGGCGTTTGAGAAGCGGGAAACGACAGTAGTCGTAAAAAACCGGCATGTACATCAAAGATGAAAGACAGAGTCCCGCTGCTTGGCTTAACCAACACAGTTTACTTTATCAATTGCAATAATTGCAACCAAATATACATAGGTCAGACCTCTAGATCTCTAAAACGAAGGATTTGATCACACAAAAGTGATTCCGAGAGATGTGCTCTGGTATCTCATGTCAATACAACAGGGCACTCTATGAACTACACAAGTATCAAAGTTCTTGATAAAGAAAAACACCTATCAAAAGGTTTATTCCTGGAAATGTCCCACATTTTCATGAATGACACCTGTGTGAATAAGAAGACAGATGTTAAGCAACTGAGCGTCATTTACTCATATTCACTAAACTGCGAAAAGTTGGAGCACGTACATATATATCTCTCCAAAATTCGGCTTTTCACAACCATAAATGTGTTTTGGTCTATTTTACCCTTTCACTCCAAAATTTCCATTCCATTCAAAATTAAATAATTGTTTTTTTCTCATAATAAAATAATAATTGTTTAATTCAATTGCCCATCTCATCAACAATACAGTTTGTTCAACTGCCTCTGGTCTGCTGACAAGTTCTTATTTAACGTATCTTGACAAATAACACCACCTGAAGTGATTTGGCAACATAGTACACACTTTACAAATTTTCGTTCCATCCATCGAAACTGACACCACCAACTTTCTGTCACCTGTCAAATGTTTCATCCTACTTGTAATCCTGTGCCCACGATCTTGTGCAACATCAGGTGGTTCACGATATAATTTTAACCTTTCTTTTTAAATATTTTTAATCCATTTTAATTTGTTCCTGACTAACAGCTGTGTGTAGTTTATATTAATTTTGACGAATGTATGTACCATGTATCCAGCATTCACCAGGTTACTGGTGGTTTCCCTCAACCTAAACGTTAATAATATTTAGCAACAGTCTCACATACGACTGTAAGTTAATTTAAAATCCTTTTGCACTATAGTCGCTATTTCGTCTCAATGTTATTGCAGCTCCTGATGAAGATGGCAAAGTCCATTGAAAGCTAGAGATTAATAAAAGTATAAAAAGTCCTCCTTGCTTGAATTTTGTCGAAGTACCCAACAAAAGGCATAAGATTAGGTCGACAAACGTCCCCTAAGGGCGCTACGGTCTTTTAAAGGGGCTCCCCTGAAGATGGTTTTTCCTTAATATTTCCGAAACGTGTTGAGATAAAGACATACAATAATTTTGTATTCTAGCCTAGTTTTTTATGCAAGATTTAAAAATATTAATATTTTTAGGCAGTTTTGTTTGGAAGCGTATGTAACGGGGACGGACTCAGGTTATTTTAGCGCCAAAATTTTTGTGTTATTCTATTTTTGAAATTGAATTTTAGAATTTGAAAATTTAGGGTTTTCTAAATAAAAAGATTCTCTTATTGAATATCGACAAATTGTGCTATTATTGAATAAAATCGAACTAAAAAATTTGTCACATGATAGGAAATGTACTGCATTCTTCCTATCTATTTTAAATTTAAATTTAAATTAAATTTAAATTTATTATTTTTAGGATAACTAACAAATAGGTATTCATAAATTTCTCTTAACTATTGATCGAGGTATATCCATAACTTCTGAAACATTTCGTATGCTTATTTGCGGATTATTTTCAAACATATTTAAAGCAATATCCATACGATGATTTCCCAGTGACCTTCCTGAGCCCTGCATGCGCTGAAAACTTCCATGATTTGACAAATTCCGGTGAACATCAGTAAACATTCGACGTCCAGGTACTATGCGATTGGGAAATCGTCTTTGATATTCTCTTATGGCTGCCAATGAACTGCCATTGCAAAACCCGTACACAAAATGCATGTCAGTCAGTTCTCTATCTGTAAATCTTGGCATTTTAAATCGATTTAATAAAAATTTTGATTTCAATCTAGTAATTTTACACTGCTAACAATGTCTGCTTAACGTCAAAATAAGTCATAACAGATCAAAACAACTTTTGTTTTCAGTCATGGCTAACTATGTATATTCAACAATTCATTTAAATTCGCAGTACATTTCCTACCATGCGACAAATTTTTTTGTTTGATTTTATTCAAAAATGGCACAATTTATCGATATTCAATAAGAGTGCCTTTTTATGCAGAAAACTCTAATTTTTCAAATTCTAAAATTGAATTTCAAAAATAGAATCACACAAAAATTTTGAGGCTGAAACAACCTGAGTCCATACCTGTTACATACGCTTCCAAACAAAACTGTCTAAAATTGTTAATATTGTTAAATCCAGCATAAAAAACTAAGTTATAATACCAAATTTTATGTATTTATCTTAACACGTTTCGGAAATATTAAGGAAAAACCATCTTCAGGGGAGCCCCTTTAAAAGACCGTAGCGCCCTTAGGGGAGGTTTGCCGAGCTGTGCTTATATAAACTTTTCTTCCTATTTTAAGGTCTAGAAACCTCTGGTAGAATATCGCACACTTTTTTCGGGACACCCTGTATATATGTATATAGAGAAAATGATCATGCGGAGAAAGATATATAACAAAGAGTAGGAAAATAATGGGCAAAATCCTCAAAAAGGAGTAAATTGGATTCGAGCAGAAAATAGGATAGGTAACCCGAGCGATACGTATTTCTGCTGGTTGGCTTCATCAGGCCCGAAATGAATGCACATATGCAACTACAAAAGTAGAAACATATGCCCTTCGTGTGTCGATTTTTTTCTCTCTCCATCTTCGTTTCCTCAGGTTGCACCCGTATCCGGATGATTGGCCAATTTCACCAACAACAGTCCGTTTTTCTCCACCTATAGGGTAACAGACCGTCAAATACAACGAATGAGCTTCAAGTTGCAATCAACAAATTTAAGCAACCAATAGCTCTGAAATATTGAAAACAAAACACTGTCAAAGTATGAGATGACAGCTTGTCATTGAAACATCACCAGCTTATTGAATATTAAGAAATTACATATAATTCAGTCAAAATTTAAAGACATGTTGGATTTTTGAATAAAATTCATGTTTTAATTACTGTTGTTGATTTTTTAATCATGTTTATATTATTTTCATCAATTGATATGCGATACTGGGTGTTTTTTCCTATAAACCTCTTGCAGATAGCCATTAAGCACCTACTTGATGACAGGATCTACCAAAAGATATTGCTCGTTTCCAAACATTCATTCATTTACTTGCCGTTCATCAGAACCATTATGGCACCTTAGATTGATATTCCCACAAGACCATTCAGGTTTTTGGATATCCATACATCCATAAAGTTGAATATTTTTCGTTGTTCAGGAACTGAACAAACATCCACACTATATTCACAGCGATTAAGGAATTCCCAAATATATGCCTTAAAGCTACCAGCAAACCTAAAACCAGCAAAAAAACTACAAATTTGCCATATTTTTCTTTTTTCACGAGTACACATTCTAGGTTATATTTATATTAGACATTATTTGAATACAGCTGATTATTGCATTTCAGGGAGTGACATATGTGTGGGATATGTCAACTCTTGGTACCAGTCACAAAACATATACTCTGAAGGCTTAATTCCATGCTATTCAATGAGAATACTGAATATTTTCATAAATAGGAGATCTTTCCCATTCCGGATCGAACAATCTACCAAAGATGCTTATAATCATGATACCTAGTAAATTTTCACGAAAGAAATTCAAAACCAGCAAATATAAAAGATTCATTTCGCACCCTCCACCACGGACGTGATCGTCGTTAGACTTGGCAACCCTGCGAGTGACAGATAGTTATCCTCGCCAGTCAAAAAGACAAACGATAAACATTACTAGTTTTTATGATTTTTGGACTTAAGAGACATTATTTGTGAAACATTTTTCATAATTTTTTGTCTATGTCCATAATAATTGCATTATGCATCAGGGAGATGTAGGGATTGACACGTTTTACACATATTATCTGTGTTTTAGGATGGAGAGGACAAAATGTTTTTATTGCTTTGAAGAAATTCATTATCCCATAAATTAATAAATGATTACTATTATGACGTAAAGGAAGATGAGGAATTGGATGGAATGTATTTTAGCATTCCCATTCGCTGAGGAGGATAACGGATTGTTAAATGTAAACCTATAACATATATCAAAATACATGAAAATTGTCCTGTTTTTTCTGTACAAAAGCATCATGTTAAAATCAAAAAGTGGTCTTGTTTATAAGGCAGTCGAATATTCACAATTTTATTCAATATTTCAATAGAAATCACTATTAGTCAGAGACCTTTGACAGCTTCTGACAGCTATACTGACCCAAGATGTAAGAACATTCCCTATATACTACCATATCTTGTCCATACAGGATGGCCCAACGGAAAGGTCGCATCTCCATTGTGACCTTCATTTTGGGAAACACACTCAGACACGTCAATAATGATTTCTATAGCCGTAAAATTCACAGTGATCTAAAAATAATATATTGCGTTAAATTTTAGATTTTTAAATGGATACCGCCATTTTTTTAATTTTTATATTTTCCATCAAGTTTTCAGAAAGTTTTGTATAATAGTTTCAGTGAATACCACTATATTAACCTAACAGAAAAATCCCTTGTCTTCAAAGTTGAGGATAATAAGAACTTTTTTGCTTGACAATTTTTGCTGTATCTCTAAAAATAAATTGGTATGGGGTTTTCGAAGGTTTCCGTAAAAAACACCCTGTGTCCTCGAAGTAACTGAGCTGATTTCAACAAACTTAGATTAGTTGAAAAGAGCTACAAATGTTATAATATTTAAAATTTTGTTAGTTCCACATGTGGCAGCTTGATTATATTGTTCAATGTCTAGAGAATTTTCGTTTTTCGTTCGTGCGAAGCTTCAGGTTGCTGAAAGTTATCGAATCATTGGTATATCAGATAACGTCCATAAAACTTACAGCTCGTTGCCTTAAAATATTTCCTTCTTAATTTTGGAGGACGCAAGAATTGATGAGCAGCCGTTAAACTGTCAGTAGGGGCAAAAGGTCGCTATTAATTCAGAGGAAAATTCGCTGGTCCGGGAAACCGTTGCTCCTGTTAACTTATGGAGTTTCATGAAAATAGATGTGAAATGATAATGGTGATATAGGACCGTACTGATTTCATCTTTTCCCCGTTTTTAGTTATTCTACAGGCCGACAAGGGTTTTACCCACAAACCTGAGCCACGCCTTCTTTTAAAAATAAACGAAATGGTGGTGTGTCTCCTCTTTTTTTTTTTATTTAATAAAACACGAGAAATAAAATCAAATGGCCAATCGGTGCAAAACAGCAGCCTAGTGGCGAGTACATTTAGGCTATAGCTCAATAAAGCGGACAGTAGGGGCGGTTAAGAGCGCCAGTGACTCAAGACGGATTGAGCTACAAATCCCCACCACATCCACACAAAAAGAAAAAATGTACTAGCAGTGGAGTCAACTCAATAATTGTACAGAGAGCCAAATAAAACTCAAGATATTTCAAAAAATCACAATATATTAACTAATTAATTAAAACGTATTTATAATAAGTGACATATAAACCGAACACCCAGTTTAAATGGTTTTATTTTAATAAAAGTTGGTGAATGTATTTATCTTACTGTAAATAACAAGTAAAAAAAATTTCAGCCTTATCAGTTGGACATTCCTGTTTTTATACTGCTTTTTTTTAATTCACTAACGCTCTAAAAATGAATATTTCAGCCGCAGTAAAGAATCAACGTTGGCGGATTTTGGTTCTTGACATCCTTTACGATCGGTTACGATGCCTAGAGTACGGAGACCTGTACGATTTCGTCAACTTAGTGAGTTTGATAGGGGCCGTATAGTGGGACTTCGGGAAGCTGGACTTTCTTTTCGGGCAATTGCAGTTAGAGTGCAAAGAAGTGTAGACACTGTGGTTAGGTGTTGTCAGGCATGGCTTCGAGAAGGCCGTACGCAAAGAGCAAGGGGCACTGGACGCCGCCGTAGAACAACAGACCGTGAAGATCGCCGCCTAAGATTACTGGCCTTAAGAAACCGTTTCTCCACTACCAGGTCCATTGCAAATGAATGGTTTGCAGAACACGGAAGACCTATTGGCATGCGAAGTGTTTACCGACGAATGAGAAGTTTTGGCTTGTTTTCATACCGGCCACACTGGGTCCTCCCTTTAACTCGAGAACACCGACGTAATCGCCTTGAGTGGTGCAGACAACGGTCACTCTGGGATGAGGAATGGAACAGTATTGTCTTTAGTGACGAGTCTCGATTTTGTTTAGGCATGCACGATGGTCGTGCCAGGGTTAGAAGGCGACGTGGTGAAAGGAGGAATCCACAGTTTTTTGTTGAAAGACATGTTCATCACACTGTTGGAGTTATGGTTTATGGTGCTATAGCTTATGGTTCCAGGTCACCTTTAATCTTCATCAGAGATAACATGAACGCGAAGCGTTATATCCACGATGTCCTAGAACCCCATCTTTTACCCTGTCTTGACACCCTGGCAGATCCAACTTTCCAACAAGATAATGCCCGACCACATGTTGCAAGAGTCACAATAGACTTCTTTCAACATAATGATGTCACATTGTTACCATGGCCACCAGATCTCCCGACTTATCCCCAATTGAGCACGTGTGGGATATGATGGGTAGGAGATTGCTCAATTTGCAACGTCCTCCTCAGACTCTAGAAGCACTTCGAGAGGAGTTGGTGGTTGCCTGGAATGAGATACCACAGGAGGACATTGACCACCTGATCATAAGCATGCCTAGGCGCGTTGGAGAATGCGTAGCACATCAGGGTGCATCCACACATTATTAAAGGTCAAAGGGCTTTAAAGCAGTGCAATCATTTTGAAATTTTTATCATTTACTTATTATGCTTCATTAAGTACTTGTACAAAATTTTATTAAAATAAAACCATTTAAGCTGGGTGTTCGGATTTATATGTCACTTAGTATATGTTCCATAATGTTATGTTCCACTACTGCAGTCTAAATTAAATAGAAGATATTTTTTAATATTGCAGCACAAGAAAATGTTCAAATTAAGAGTCAGAAGAAAAATTCACATTTACTAATCAAGAAAAAGTAAAACTTAAACCCTATCTGGATTGTAGATTTTCTCCATGCTTAGCTCTAGGCGTAGCCGACACGGCCTCAGGCACAAAATCTCAGCTTTTTTGTTAAAACCAGTGGCCAGTAGTGAATAGTGTCGAAAGGAACTTCATAAAGTATGGGCTGCTGGCCTAGTATTAAAAATTTACGGTTGAGGAGAAAAAAATCCCTAGAAAGACTGCTTAAAAATCTACTCTCTATTCTTTTTATGAAACAAAACTACTCATTACAACACTAGAACTTGAAAAACCATGTACATGTTAATAAAAAAAAAGTAAAGCAAAGGCAAAAAAGATAGAAACGTAGTAAAGTAATATACCCTCAAAAAATAACCACTTATTCCAAAAAAGTTATGGCAGCTCAAAAATCAAAATGATGGTCAATGTAATGGAATAATCAATGTAGGCACTGCCCAATATAATAATAATAATAATAATAATAATAATAAATGCCTTTATTTCCAAAAAGGGGGAGTTCACTATTTAGTGCTCTTCCACTCATCCCATGGAATTGTAAGAAACATTATGCCAGTAAGTACATCCATCAAGCATATACAAAGATCAATATGAACAGCATGTAAGTTTTTTAAAAATAAGATAGAAAAGTGAGAAACGTGGAAGTAAATTTAAAAAAAAGAAAGTCTAGAAATATATATATATATATATATATACATATATAAATATATATACATACACACACACATATATAATATATATATATATATATATATAACTTGAGACGTGTTATGAAAGATTTATACTTTTTTTAATTCTCCCTAGCTTTCAATGGACTTTGCCATCATCATCAGGAGCTGCAATTACAATGATAACAGTAGCAACAAAAGTGTAAAATGAATTTAAATTGAATCAACTTACAGTAGTATGTGAGGATGTTGCTAATTGTTGTTTTCGTATAGGATGAGGGAAACGTCCAGTAACATGGTGAGAGCTGGATACATGGTACAATGGTTAAAATTATATAAAATATGACAAGACAAGTTAAAGACAGATTAAAAATTATTTAGAAAACATTAGAGCATTACGTCGTGAAGCCACTTGATGATTGCACTATTACATTATTCCATGACCACCATTTTGTGCAATCATCAAGTGGCTTCACGACGTAATGCTCTAATGTTTTCTAAATAATTTTTAATCTGTCTTTAACTTGTCTTGTCATATTTTATATAATTTTAACCATTGTACCATGTATCCAGCTCTCACCATGTTACTGGACGTTTCCCTCATCCTATACGAAAACAACAATTAGCAACATCCTCACATACTACTGTAAGTTGATTCAATTTAAATTCATTTTACACTTTTGTTGCTACTGTTATCATTGTAATTGTAGCTCCTGATGATGATGACAAAGTCCATTGAAAGCTAGAGAGAATTAAAAAAAAGTATAAAGAGTCTTCTTTGCTTAAATTTTGTCGAAGTACCCAACAAAAGGCGGAAGCTTTAATTTTTCACCTATATATATATATATATATATATATATATATATACACCTATACATACCGCATAAACAAACGCCAATATGAACGACAATTAAGTTTGAAAAAAAAGCAAAAAGAAAACGCGGTGGTAAATTTAGTCTAGAATGATATTTGAATAAATATACGTACATATGAAAAAAAATATAAATAAAATAATGGGGTGCAAACAAAATAAACTTGAAATTTCGAAGCAGCAGTAAGAATAATTCTACTTTATACATTCAAAGTAAGAATCACGCAAAACCGCTTTGAACTTATGAATTTCATATGATTTGAGGTACTGGGGGATAGCATTGTATAGCTTATATATACATATTATACGTAAATGATCTTTCGTAAAATTTAGTTAATGGACCGGTAATGTTTTTTTTCGAACGAATATTTACGGAATGAATGTTTTTTCTGAATGTTATTTTCTCGTAGAGGCAATGAGACTGCCTGAGAGTCAAACTTTTATGATAAACCTGTATTGTGAATATCTCAAAACGAGCCTTCATATTTAGCCACCGGAGTTCTTTCAGCTTATGACTAACTCTTTCTAATTTTCTCATACCATATATTAAACGTAGGCATGAGTTCTGTGTTCTCTGAATTCGCATTAATGTATCACAATCTAGACATGCAGAATAAAATGGAACACAGTACGAAAACTGTGATAAAACCAAGGTTTCGCAAAGAATTCTTTTGATGTCTAAATTGAGAAAGTTGCGGTGAGGATACTCGTACAATAATTCTAGAGCCAGATAAGATTTTTTATACAGTTTGATATGTGCTTACGAAACCTCAGATTATAATCCATTGTTAAGCCTAAGTTTTTTTTATCACAGTATTTTAGTCTAATATTATTTATGGTTATATTTAAATTCTCAGTCACATAAGAACGGTCTTTACTTTACCAAAGATCACAGCAGCTGATTTATTTGGATTTAATATTAATGAATGCTCTTGCAATGTTTTAGAGAAGTTAGTCGAGTCACTGTTTATTTTCAACTCGGTAGCTGCCCAATCTGAACTAGGAAAAGAATAGTACAGCTGGGTATCATCCGCATAAACGTGTGACTTACAGAATTCTAAACATTTAAGGATCTGACTAGTATATATAGTGAAGAGCACTGGTCCAAGTATAGATCCTACCTGTGGTAGTGATCCTTGAACTAGATATTTCATTCTTCAATTGTACACACTGTGATCTGCCACTTAAGTATAAATTAAAAAGTTTTACGCTGTCGGTAGATAATCCACATGACTTTAAGATAGACAGCAAGACATCATGGTTAATTGTGTCAAATGCTTGCTGAGATCTAATAGTATACTAAGTGACATATAAATCCGAACACCCAGTTTAAATAGCTTTATTTTAATAAAAGTTGGTGAATGTATCTATCTTACTGTAAATAACAAGTGAAAAAATTTTCAGCCTTATCAGTTGGACATTCCGGTTTTTATACCGCTTTTTTTAATTCACTAACGCTCTAAAAATGAATATTTCAGCCGCAGTAAAGAATCAACGTTGGCGGATTTTGGTTCTTGACATCCTTTACGATCGGTTACGATGCCTATAGTACGGAGACCTGTACGATTTCGTCAACTTAGTGAGTTTGATAGGGGCCGTATAGTGGGACTTCGGGAAGCTAGACTTCCTTTTCGGGCAATTGCAGTTAGAGTGCAAAGAAGTGTAGACACTGTGGTTAGGTATTGTCAGGCATGGCTTCGAGAAGGCCGTACGCAAAGAGCAAGGGGCACTGGACGCCGCCGTAGAACAACAGACCGTGAAGATCGGCGCCTAACATTATTGGCCTTAAGGGACCGTTTCTCCACTACCAGGTCCATTGCAAATGAATGGTTTGCAGAACACTCAAGACCTATTGGCATGCGAAGTGTTTACCGACGAATGAGAAGTTTTGGCTTGTTTTCGTACCGGTCACACTGGGTCCTTCCTTTAACCCGAGAACACCGACGTAATCGCCTTGAGTGGTACAGACAACGGTCACTCTGGGATCAGGAATGGAACAGTATTGTCTTTAGTGACGAGTCTCGATTTTGTTTAGGCATGCACGATGGTCGTGCCAGGGTTAGAAGGCGACGTGGTGAAAGGAGGAATCCACAGTTTTTTGTAAAGACATGTTCATCACACTGTTGGAGTTATGGTTTGGGGTGCTATGGCTTATGGTTCCAGGTCACCTTTAATCTTCATCAGAGGTAACATGAACGCGCAGCGTTATATCCACGAAGTTCTAGAACCCCATCTTTTACCCTATCTTGACACCCTGGCAGATCCAACTTTCCAACAAGATAATGCCCGACCACATGTTGCAAGAGTCACAATAGACTTCTTTCAACATAATGATGTCACATTGTTACCATGGCCACCAAGATCTCCCGACTTATCCCCAATTGAGCACGTGTGGGATATGATGGGTAGGAGATTGCTCAATTTGCAACGACCTCCTCAGACTCTAGAACACTTCGAGAGGAGTTGGTGGTTGCCTGGAATGAGATACCACAGGAGGACATTGACCACCTGATCAGAAGCATGCCTAGGCACGTTGGAGAATGCGTAGCACATCAGGGTGCATCCACACATTATTAAAGGTCAAAGGGCTTTAAAGCAGTGCAATCATTTTGAAATTTTTATCATTTACTTATTATGCTTCATTAAGTACTTATACAAACAAAATTTTATTAAAATAAAACCATTTAAACTGGGTGTTCGGATTTATATGTCACTTAGTATATTAAAGCAGTAGATCATTCGACCGATTTATACCATCAGTTATTTTAGCAAGTGCAGTGGTGCAACTGTATCCTGGACGAAAACCTGACTGTGTTTTAGAAAGGATACTTTGACTGTCAATATGTGTTCTCAATTGTATTTTAATAAGTTTTTCAACCAATTTTGAGAGACCAGCTAGAATACTTATTGGACGAAGATCTGATAGCTGTTCAGTTTCCTTACATTTTGGAATTGGCACTATTAAGGCCACTTTCCAGCACTTTGGATATTTTCCCTCAAGAAAAAATGTATTAATGAGATGTACCAACTATGGTAAAATATACGGGACACACAAGATGTATGCTAATGCCATAATTTCCTGGTCTGGTGTTTTTTATCCTTCTTAATCCATCAAATACGTCTTGCTCAGATACCAATTTGAAATTGACCTCTAAATTACATATTTTATTTTGATCGTAATATCAAGCAATATCATTACCAGGTGCCACACGAGGTATACTGTCAATAAAAAAGTTATTTATATGTTCCACATCTTGCAAATCAATAGGAATATTTGACTTCTGTGACTTAATACTAAGCAAGTTAAGTTCGTATCCTGATATGACAAAAAAAGTACGGCTCGAAATGCCTTCAACATTTTATCAGCGCATATTTCCATCATAGCAGATATGCTTACAAGTTTTTATCAAAATTAATAAGTAATTCTGTGTGTTGCATTTTATGTCACTTAGTATATACTAAGTGACATATAAATCCGAACACCCAGTTTAAATGGTTTATTTTAATAAAATTTTGTATAAGTACTTAATGAAGCATAATAAGTAAATGATAAAAATTTCAAAATGATTGAACTGCTTTAAAGCCCTTTGACCTTTAATAATGTGTGGATGCACCCTGATGTGCTACGCATTCTCCAACGCGCCTAGGCATGCTTCTGATCAGGTGGTCAATGTCCTCCTGTGGTATCTCATTCCAGGCAACCACCAACTCCTCTCGATGTGCTTCTAGAGTCTGAGGAGGACGTTGCAAATTGAGCAATCTCCTACCCTTCATATCCCACACGTGCTCAATTGGGGATAAGTCGGGAGATCTTGGTGGCCATGGTAACAATGTGACATCATCATGTTGAAAGAAGTCTATTGTGACTCTTGCAACATGTGGTCGAGCATTATCTTGTTGGAAAGTTGGATCTGCCAGGGTGTCAAGATAGGGTAAAAGATGGGGTTCTAGAACTTCGTGGATACAACGCTGCGCGTTCATGTTACCTCTGATGAAGATTAAAGGTGACCTGGAACCATAAGCTATAGCACCCCAAACCATAACTCCAACAGTGTGATGAACATGTCTTTCAACAAAAAACTGTGGATTCCTCCTTTCACCACGTCGCCTTCTAACCCTGGTACGACCATCGTGCATGCCTAAACAAAATCGAGACTCGTGACTAAAGACAATACTGTTCCATTCCTGATCCCAGAGTGACCGTTGTCTGCACCACTCAAGGCGATTACGTCGGTGTTCTCGGGTTAAAGGAAGGACCCAGTGTGGCCGGTATGAAAACAAGCCAAAACTTCTGATTCGACGGTAAACACTTCGCATGCCAATAGGTCTTCCGTGTTCTGCAAACCATTCATTTGCAATGGACCTGGTAGTGGAGAAACGGTCCCTTAAGGCCAATAATCTTAGGCGGCGATCTTCACGGTCTGTTGTTCTACGGCGGCGTCCAGTGCCCCTTGCTCTTTGCGTACGGCGTTCTCGAAGCCATGCCTGACAACACCTAACCACAGTGTCTACACTCCTTTGCACTCTAACTGCAATTGCCCGAAAAGAAAGTCCAGCTTCCCGAAGTCCCACTATACGGTCCCTTTCAAACTCACTAAGTTGACGAAATCGTGCAGGGCTCCGTACTCTAGGCATCGTAACCGATCGTAAAGGATGTCAAGAACCAAAATCCGCCAACGTTTTAGAGCGTTAGTGAATTAAAAAAAAGCAGTATAAAAACCGGAATGTCCAACTGATAAGGCTGAAAATTTTGTCACTTGTTACAGTAAGATAAATACATTCACCAACTTTTATTAAAATAAAACCATTTAAACTGGGTGTTCGGATTTATATGTCACTTAGTATATATATATATAGAATACAGATTATCTGCCTCTGTTTTATCTAGAAGACTTTACCAACATTAACAGAGGACCTGTACAAATCAAATACTCAATTGTCGAGGTATAAGTCTTGTAGATACCAACATTAACAGAGGACCTATACAAATCAAGTACTCAATTGTCGAGGTATTTCTGGACAATTTCCGTGGATTTCAAGTTCAACATAAAGGGGTTTGTTACTTTTTTAAATATGTATAGCTTAAAGGGGAGCTGATAAAAGTAAATCGAGAGTCAGATATCCTGATAATATATAGCGCTTTTCATTAATGTCTTCTTTAGCTTTGATTTTTTGATCGGCTCAATTCAAAAAACTAAAACTTGATATAATGAAATTGATGCGTGGATACCATATTTTAGAGTCAAATTGACAGATGAAAATGTCAAGATGGCCACTGGGCGCCATCTTGGAAAAAAACATATGAAATCGGAGGTCTTGTGACACATTATTTTGAAGCTCCTGACGAGTACTTTATAACCCTAGAATATAAAGTCAATAGGTGTACGAAATTGAACCTGCTTCAATATTGGATATACGGCTGAGAATAACAAATATTTGTAGAAATATCGATGTTACTATGTTTGAAAATGTTCGACGCGAAATTACGGACCGGCTGTTATTGTGTCAAGAAGCTCAAAGCAACTATTTCCAGCATCTCTTAAACTGAACTCATCGTATTTATTAGAATTATCAAGTTAAATGTCAATGTATTCAGGTAATTATCAAATGTACCATCATTTTGTAGCAGGTTAAACCCCCGTTTTCATATAATTTCTTTTTCCAATCAAAGGGGCTGTAAAGTCACCGTCATATAAAACCTTATACTAAGTATACTTTATTTTATTGATGCTGTAAAAATTCCTAAATTATATATAATAATATTATCCATAAAACTTTTACATTGTGATTATCAATGTCATGGAAACGTGATTAGATGTTCCTGTATTATAATGCGATAACTATTATTTCTTTCTGAAGAGAATTTCTTTTCATAACCAATTCTAACAATTTTACGATGCAGGTACTGCTGAAGACCATCAATTTAGATAAAAATATATTCTCAAGTATAGATTTTTTTACTGTTCTCAAACTTTCAAATAACTAGAATATATGGATGATTTTAAAATGTTAATAGTACATGGCGCTATAAAATCTTCCATATATCGTCACAAATGCGTACTATAAAATCATACAACAGTCTCAGATTAATGCAAAGAGCCGGCAACAGCGCATGTGGCCTTCGTGCACAATCTGGCAACCATGAGGCATCCAGAAAAAAGTGGCGCTTGACATTGACATAAATCAACCTTGTTGCCCTACAGATAGCACGTGACTAAACCTTCATCAGTGTATATGTTTAAATCAATAAGGTCTTCTGTTTATCATGTTAGAAATATGTGGATTCTTAGCGCTCACCCTGGCTGAAAAGCAAACTTGTTCACCATTCACTCTGAATTGTCGTAATCGACCGAACCTGATGTCCAGATTTACAAAAACTTCTGTAACTAAATATACCCCATAGTAATGCTAGAAGTCACCAGAAGTCTTATTTCAAGTAATTTTCAACGAAGTGTTCAATCACTGGTGTCTGTCCAGTTACCCTATTTTATATAATATGTGTTTATTGATATTGCTGGTCCGTGAACTGCTTATTTAAACATCATCCCTCGATTTTTCCG